>CM025988.1:600000-842208 GCA_014839755.1 Sylvia borin | reverse complement strand
AAGCACAATTCTTCCTAGCACTGCAACTACCAGTGCTAAAGTAAATATTTAAAGCAAAGTTTCCATCTACCCACCATATACCACCAATGCCAACATAAAGTAATAAATTACTCACATCACACAGTGCGCCCGTATTAAAAACTCATCACCCTGAAATTTAAAACTAATTACAAATTAACCTAAAAATAAAAACTTTAGCCTCACAAATAAAAAAAACAACCAAATAACACGTACTAAAAAAACCTCCTCTGTAAAACCAACTACCAGCAAAAAACCACACTAGCTTCTTTTCACTGACAATTCCTGTCACATCATAAAAATAAAAAACAAAAGTAAAAAACAGCCGTATAAAATCCCACACAACAAATGGCACAAGCTACTAAAAAAATAAGCCAACTTACTAAAAGTTGTTCAATTGACCCTAAGCTGTTTAATTAACTCTAAACATTGCTAAAAAAAAAGCCAAAGATCTACCTCTACACTAATTCCTAAATAGTAGCCAAAACTCTATTATAATAATTTAAAAAGAAAAAAACCCCTAACTAGCAGCATTAAAAAAAAAATCCAAGCTGCTAATTAAAAAAAAACCATTGCTACCGTAATTAAAAACTATTTTAAAAGTCCACCATATAAATACCCATATCCCCAAAAATAAAACTAATAAAAAGCACCAACACAAAAGCAACAAACAAATAAATCAAACTACAAAAAAGAAAGTTTCTTTAACGAATTAAATTAGCAATTCAAAAAAAAGTTATTCCTAACTCAATAAGTTCATGATGCCTCAAGGCATCAAAGCAAAAATACCACTTATAAATAAACACAAAACCAAAAAATAAATCTAACCATAAACAGTATTTCTCAAGTTATCCATAACTATAACACATGTACTACAATCAAACAAGCCAAGCAAATAAAGCCCCTGTAGTATAGTAAACAATAATTCCAAATATAAGTATAAAAAAATCCTAGCAAATTAATTACATTACACTGCCCCAAACACACCAAAACAAACACTGTGTACTCACAATATAAAACCCACCACAAAGTAACTAAAAACCTATCCTGTACCTTATGCTACAGCCTGTAACACCATTCTAAGCCTTAAAAAACAAATTCTTAAAAAACATAATACCCCTAAAAAAATTAAATCAAACAATGAAACTCATTTCAAAAATAGCCTTACCAACACCTGGGCTAGGGAACATAACATTAAATAAATATACCATATCCCCTACCATACACCAGCTTCCGGGAAAGTAAAAAAATACAATAAACTGTTAAAAACCACCTTAAAAACATTAAATAATTTTTTTTCCAAAAATTAAAAGCAACATCTAACAAAAACCACATAATTAATTAACAGCCAAAGTTCTGTCAACAAAAAAACCCTGCCCAGTCTGTACTCCTGCATACAGTAAATAAAATCCCTGTAATACATATTAAAAAATTATTTAAAAAAAACAATTTAAATCAATTCTACCTCAAGTACAAACAAATCCATCCATAAAATTGTCTTTACTCAAAAACCAAATTATACATTTTACATAATGCAAAAAAACCACCCCCAAAATGTGTACTTCAAAAGAATCTAATTGTTAAGCAAAAACCATTTGTAAATATCACTTTTTATTGAATGTCACTATCATTATCTGTATATAACTATATATTGTTTTTATACAGCTATATGCATATATGATGTATGTGTTTATAAAGTTAGAATTCAATTTGTTTTAGTAAGTTAACGATATAATAATAAAGAGTAGAATGTCCTAAAGTGACTATAATACTTGTATCCTGAATCATCTGTTCTGTATGTGCTATGTGTTTTGGACCTTTAAAAGTAATTCTAAAAGTAAAACAAACAAACAAAAAAAAAAGAAACACACAGTTTCTTTTAAAAAACAGTGGTCACTCCTCTGCATCATTTTTTTCTTCCTCAAAACCATGTATGCTCATCATATGCACAAACAACAGCCAAAAAAAATGTTTTTTTTTTCCTTTTAATCAATCTAACTAACTAAACCAAAAATGCTTTCGGAACTAGTTTTTTTTTCTGTTCCTTAAAACTATTTAAATCTACTCTAAACTAAAATAATCAAAAAACCGACACAAAAAATGCTTTCAGAACTAGTTTTTTTTCTTTTCCTTAAAACTATATAAATCTACTCTAAACTAAAAAAATCAAAAAAACCAACAAAATCAAACACCCACGACCCACTGGGCCTGAACCTCAACATTTTCCCGCATCAAAAAAATAAAACTAATAAAAAACTAAAAAAATAAGCCGACTCCAAACAAAAACTCTCAGTTTCATCCTCTCTTTCCAAAACAGCAAAAAAAAAAAAAAATTACTATTTAATTTCATATTACCCGTTCGTTATGCTTGTAAAATATTTTGTCAAATAGAAAATTTTTCTCTATTTGTATCCTCCAAAAAAATTCTTTTCCCAGACCAAAAAAAAAAAAAAAAAAAACAAAAAAAAAACAAAAAAAAAAAAAAACCCAAAAAAACCAAACAAACAAAAAAAAAATTTCTCCCCAAGAAAACACATTCAAAAATTTCCTCCCAACCTTACCCTAAACCAAAAGAGACACAAGAAATGACATTTCTAAATGGACAAGATTAAAAATATAAAACACAGAAAAAAACACGCTATGAGGCACACAAAAAGTATCAAAGATGATTTTTTATTACAAGTGATTTGCAAAAACTGGTCAGCAGTTTAATGTTTCCATAACCATCCAGTGATCAGTGTCCACACTGCAGCCTTGAGCTCCTGGTTCCTCAGGCTGTAGATGAGGGGGTTCAGGGCTGGAGGCACCACCGAGTACAGAACTGACAGGGCCAGATCCAGGGATGGGGAGGAGATGGAGGGGGGCTTCAGGTGAGCAAATATGCCGGTGACGAGGAACAGGGAGACCACGGCCAGGTGAGGGAGGCAGGTGGAAAAGGCTTTGTGCCGTCCCTGCTCAGAGGGGATCCTCAGCACGGCCCTGAAGATCTGCGCATAGGAGAAAACAATGAACACAAAACTGTTTGAGTCCAGGACATCCCCTTGGATGGCCTGGGACCCGAGGAAAGGAATTTGAGCCCTGGACAGGGGGGTGTGGAGCCAGTCCAGGGGGCTCGGAGACCTTGGCACAGAGCCCAGGAAAACACCAGGTTTGATTTTAATCCATGGGAAAAACTTCCAACATTTCAAAAGGAATTACAAACCTCCAGAATGTGAAAATAGTAGTTTAGCACAGTAGACGATATAGAATTCAGTAGTTTTAGAATTTATAGAATAGAAGTAAATGGGGACAAGATGGTGGAATTTGGGTGGTACTTCATGTACTTCTCCTTCTTCCTCGTTCTCCATTTTTTGGGGTGGTGATGGCACAAAGTAGTTAGAGTGGATTGGAGCAAAGTAGGGATGTCACTTTTAGTGTGAGCACCGGACATTGGCGCAAAATTGTAAATAACCAATACGTAGTTATCTGTATAAATGTTAGGGGAGATCCCCTGAGGCGGTCAGTCGCCTTGTGTCCCAGCTGCTGTCCAGACCTCGGCTGGGTGCAGAGAAAATTCTGAGATATTGAATAATAAACAACACGAGAAACTGGAAAACAGACCTTGAAGACTCTGCTTTTTTACACTGATGCGACTCGGGGCTTTTAGAGGGCCAAGGACTTTAAACCACCTAAAGCTCGGGTGAAGAAAACCCCCCGACAACTGGCGTCCCTGGGTGGGCACCAAGTGGGCACCTCACCTAGAATTGGCTTCACTGGGTGCTTTCCAGTGAACACACAAAGCCCTCTAAAGCCAGGAAGAAATTCAGAGAAGATTTGTGGCCACAGCAGCTGACTTCAACTTCGCCTCGGACAGACGAACTCCAAGGGCCCTGGACTCATCACCCTGAAATCTGCTGGTTGGTGATCAGGACACCTCCGGGTCGAATTTGAGAACATCTGCACCTTGTTCTTCAGTTTTGCTGAGACCGGTCAAATCCAGAACACATGGGGGTGGGAGTCTCCCAGGAACAACTTAAGATCCTATCCGCTTTACGGGTAGTTATGTCTGCACATCCTGCAGGCCTTCCTGAAAAGGAGCTTCAAGCTCTACGTTTGTGGGTTCGGTACAACTTTCCACATTGTGAAACCCACGTCCTATTTGAACCAGCATTTTGGCAAGAGGCAAATAGGGAGTTGTACCACTGGGCAACTAAAAGGGATAAAATGGCTGCGAAGCTATTGCCCACAGGGAGAATCATGCTAGAGGCAATTTCATGTAATCAAAAGGCAGTTCCTCCTTCTTTACTGCAGCAGAGGGCTGCACAGGAGGAACAGAGCAATGTTTCTTCTGTTGAACAGCAGCCAGCTGCTTCTCAGCAGAAGGCAGATCCCATATCTCCTAGAGAGAACATGGGAGGAGGGGATAGCCAGCAGCTTCCCCAGGTTATAGCAACAGGAGGGGATAACCAGCCGCTTCCCCAGGTTATAGCAACAGGAAAGAGCCAGCAGCTTCTCCAAGATGAGGCACATAAATCACAAGAGCTTATCTCAGAGCCTCAAATTCTGAAACCTGATTCCCCAATGCCAGTCCCAGGAAAGAAAAAAGTTGTACTTCATCCCAGCGATCAGGATAGAGACACGTTTTCTTTTGAAGCATGTTCCCTGGACATGGGACAATTGCCCCAGGGGGGGAACGGGAAGGTTTAGATCGGATTCCACCTAGAAGTCCATTTACCCCTCCCCAGACACCGTGCGAAATCACTTCGCCATCCCTTCCCCCACTCGAGCAAGGACAGACACAACAGGGGGGAGGGGGAGTGAGCCAAACACCAGAGCAAGGAAAACAACCCCAAATCCCGCCAGCGGCGGGAGATAACACCGCGGTGCAAGGACGGGAAGGTGATGCAAGTCGATTGCGCCGGGAACAATCACACGGTGCAGACGCGGAACGTGACGGGAGGCAGCAGAAAAACACACCATGTCAGGGGGGCGCGGATCGCAGGGAAAAACAACTTGCGGGCGACCGCCGGGATTTCGAGGACCGTGAGACCGGGACAAAGGGGGAGGAAAAGCCCATGCCCGTAGTTTGGCGTAGGGTGATGATGGAGGCTACGGGAAGCAAAATGGACAAAATTGTGTCCACATCGCAAAGTGTGGGCAGAGAAGCCAGGAAGGGCGGCGCAGATGCATGTGCAGAGCCATGCACTGCAAACCCCAGAGGCGCTCGCGGCTCACATTGGCGCAAGTGCAGTGGGGGTGGAATGTATCCCAAGCCGCAGTCTCGCTGCTGGCAGGGTAAACCCTGATGGCAAGCGAGACGGGGCAGCCCCCAGGGGCGAGTCGAGAGCGAACGCCTCCCAGGGCGGTGCTGGGACGATGCCAGCAGGATCGGAGCAGGCAGGGGCGGTGCAAGTGTTGATGGGGTGGGGCCAGGGCGGAGAATTTCTCCAAGGGGCCGCCTCCTCACAGGAGACACCACAAACTATGACCCCGCCCCCGAGCGGCGCCTCAATACCAACACGGCAGCCACTCGGTGGTTCAGAATCAGCTAGCTCGTTCAGGCACATGTGTGCACGTCCAAACATCACTGCAGTGTCTCCCAGAGATCCAGAAACGGAGAGTTTGTTACAAGCACAGCACCTTTTGTCAGAAATGATTGAAGAGATCCCGGACCAAATATCGATCGATCGACAGGGTCCGGTTGTTGCAATGCCAGAGCCACCTAGTGGCGGGACTGCACAATTACAGCAGCCACGGCGACTTCCACATCCAGTCATGGGAGCAACGGCGCCACCTAGTGGCGGAACACCCACATTGCATCATTTTTTCCCAGTCACATATGAAAAACAGATTTATCCTCCAAAGCAACAATTTCAACAAGAACAAATGGAGCCGTTGTCAACTTTAGAGGATCATGCAGCAACTCAACTGCAACAACAAGCACTCGCCACAGATGACAACATGATTAATATCACTGCTTCTCAAGGCATTCCTTTCAGATCAACAACTGCATGTCCTTCATCTCAAGCTTCTTCGATTTTATTATCTCAAGATTTTATGAAACTATTTTTTCCACAATTTAAAGAAACAGCTTTGTAATTCAACCCAGAATCAAACATTCAATTCCCTCAAGTGCTTCTTCCACCAAAAGGCAATCAAGCTTCTCTTCAGTTAACTCCACAGATGTTTTCTTCGGTTACCTTCCAACTATCTGATGGCTCAAGCTTTTGTCTTGGTAATGCTGCACAAGGATCACGTGCTGCACAACAATCTCAGCTTTTTACTCCTCAACTAGAAGGCAGAGAAATGTCAAAAAGAGAAATATCCCTCAGGGATGAAGGGATCACATCTCAACAAGATGGGAACAAACAACAAATAAAGGCAGACTCCGGAATAGGAGGAGCAGTGTCCCAACCGAAATCACAACAATTAATTCCATTTTCTGAAAATTCACAGCTGTCTGATGCACAGATATCCCAGTGCAACAGATTGGACTGAGACAAAGAAAAAAGTATTAAAAGAACTTAGTTCAGCAGGCACAAGAAGTTTAGTATTGCCAGTGGCATACAATGCGCAAGGTCAAAAAGCAAGATGGGAGAGATTGGATCATGATGTGATCAAAGACTTGATAAAAGCCATCTGTGATAATGGATTGGGATCCCCGTACTTCAAGCAGCTTTTGAAGGCAACATTTAATACATATGATTTAACACCTTTTGACCTCAAATCCATTGCTTCGATGATTTTTACAGATTCGCAAATCCTTATCTGGGAAGCAAAATGGAGAAGAGCTCTTGAAGACCTCAGGAGAAGATATCAAAGAGGACCAAATGCAGGTATCACTGTGGCAGAAATGGCAGGTGATCCACCAAATGATGAGCCACGTCGTCATGCAAGAGATTTACCACGAGAAGTGCTAACAGATATAAAAGAGGCAGCAAGAAAAGCAATCCTGCAAATTTCACCAGCAGGAGTTCCAGAAAGTATTTATACAGAAATAAAGCAAAGCACATCAGAATCTTTCTCCTCATTCATTGATCGTCTCACACAAGCAATAGACAGGCAAGTCAATGATGAGGGAGCGAAGCCACATCTGCTTCGAAGTCTTGCATTTGCAAATGCCAACACAGAGTGCAAATGTATCATCAGTGCGATGCCAGGTCAGCCTTCCATAGCAGAAATGTTAGAAGCATGCAGCAAAGTAGGAACACCACAGCATGTGGCATCCATTCAAGCAGACATCTTGGGAGAACGGCTAGGAAAACTTATCGAAGCCAAGACTGAAAAGTTCCAAGAGGCTTTTGCAGCTCCTCAACTCAAACACTAAAATCCCTTTTGGAAAAACAGAAAAGGGGGGAGACAGATGCAACACCACACATGCACTTGAATAAAGCCTTGTATGTGTTGAACTTTCTAAATGGCTTTTTCGCGGAGCCCACTCCACCAATTATCAGACATTTCTCGGACAGTACAAAAGCAAAACTGAAGGAGAATCCTTTAGTTTTGGTCAGAAACCCAGATACAGGACAGGTCGAAGGACCATTCAAATTAGTAACTTGGGGCAAGGGTTATGCTTGTGTCTCCACAGGAGTCGGACCGAGATGGGTGGCAGCGAAGAACGTGAAGCCCTACCGAGTCCAAGCGCAAGCAGATGCGGACCCCAAGATTGGAAACAGAAACGCAGGCACGCAGACGTGAGCGAATGTCAAGACAGCAGACATCCCCTTGTTCTACGTGCAAGAGACTTTGGCATTTGGGTTTTCTTTGGGACTTGGGTGGTGGTGCATTTCAATGGTTTCCAAGGGAAAGAGGCCTTTGGTGACACATGTGTGCCTCATTCTCTCAATGATTGCTTTGAGCAATGCGGCAGTTTGGCCCATGGCTCAGCCAAAGGAAAATGTTTGGGAAACTCTGGCCAATGCATCAGGGCTGGACACCATTTGTTTAACTCACTCCAGACCAGGAAAGCCTTCTTCAACGTGTTTGGTGGGATTGCCAGTCAACAAATGGCCGATTCCAGAAAACATCCCTCCAGTGATCTTAAAGGTAATTTCAAATCCAGTGGCCAAATGGGATGTTTGGATGAGTTTCCTTCCTGTGGCTCCTTTTGAACCACAAGAATTGGAAATTCTTGGATCGGTCAGAATGAAGTTTTGTGTGAAATTTAATTATCCCGGAGTGGAGGGAAATAAAAAAATAGACGTCACTCCCAATCATGCAATTTATAGAAATCATCTTGGTGTAATTACACTAAGATGGTGAGCAGATCATCCAATCATGTTCGGCTGGATGGCATGACAAATTTTTTTGACCTTTCACCACTGTGGAAGTGTTGACCGAAACGAAGTGAAAACATAAACCAGCAAGGAGTCAGTTCATGTTCGTGCTTTATTCGGGGCCCGGGGTCCCGGGGACTAGCGTCCCAAATCAGGATTCCCAAAGACCCTCATCAAGACATGGGTTTATATACCTTTTTACAAAGATCATGTTACGTGCTAAACACAAATTCTCTGTTTCTAAGCGACTACATTCATCTTACAAACAACAATTTCTTAAAGCTATAAATTCTACATGCTTGTCTTACTTAAAACTATAGGCTAATTTATTTTGACTTAACTCCCACCACCATCAGACCCCTTCTAGTTATATGTTAACTCTATCTCCAAGCCAACTTTGCTATTTCAGTATATTCTACATACATGCTCTGCTAACTCCTTTGATTATTGTTTTCCCCACCCAGCACATTCCCATGACTACTTTCCCAGGGCCTAGTGTACTAAGCAAGCTAAAGCCTTAGCATAACTACTGCTACATAGAATTTTCTATATACACGGCAACAGAAGGAAATTTTAAAAACAGGTTTATGTATCCTGTTCGGGTTTGTAATTCTTCTCATGATCATGCCATGCCTGTTTCAGTGCATGCGGCGGCTCATGGACAAAGCTGCCAAAGAGGATCTTTTTGGTTAAACAGGAGGGGGAGATGTTGGAGTCCAGGACATCCCGTTGGATGGCCTGGACCCAAGGAAAGGGAATTTGAGCCCTGGACAGGGGAGTGTGGAGCCGGTCCAGGGGGGCTCGGAGACCTTGGCACAGAGCCCAGGAAAACACCAGGTTTGATTTTAATCCATGGGAAAAAGCTTCCAACAGTTGCAAAGAGGAATTACAAACCTCCGAGATGTGAAAATAGTAGTTTAGCGCAGTAGACGATATAGAATTCAGTAGTTTTAGAATTTATAGAATAGAAGTAATGGGGACAAGATGGTGGAATTTGGGTGGTACTTCATGTACTTCTCCTTCTTCCTCGTTCTCCATTTTTTGGGGTGGTGATGGCACAAAGCAAGTTAGAGTGGATTGGAGCAAAGTAGGGATGTCACTTTAGTGTGGAGCACTGGGCATTGGACACAAAAATAATAAATAACCAATACGTGGTTATTTGTATAAATGTTAGGGGAGATCCCCTGAGACGGTCAGTCGCCTCGTGTCCCAGCTGCTGTCCAGACCTCGGCTGGGAGCAGAGAAAATTCTGAGATATCGAATAATAAACAACACGAGAAACTGGAAAACAGACCTTGAAGACTCTGCTTTTTTACACTGATGCGACTCGGGGCTTTTAGAGGGCCAAGGACTTTAAACCACCTAAAGCTAGGATGCGGAAAACTCCCTCGACACAAAACAGCCAAATACTAAAAAGGAACTAACAGCAATGAGTCCAAGATTCCGGAAGTAGGATTGTGCGCAGAAGAGCTTCAGCATGTGTGGGATTTCACAGAAGAACGGGCCCAGGGCATTGCCATGGCACAGGGGAAGGGAAAAATGTATTGGCCGTGTGCATGAGAGCATTGATAAAGCCACTGGCCCAGGAAGCTGCTGCCATGTGGGCACAAGCTCTGCTGCCCAGGAGGGTCCCGTAGTGCAGGGGTTTGCAGATGGACACGTAGCAGTCATAGAACATGATGGTCAGCAGGAAATACTCTGCTGCCACGAAGAACAGAAAGAAAAAGAGCTGAGCAGCACATCCAGCATAGGAAATGTTCCTGGTGTCCCAGAGGGAACTGTGCATGGCTTTGGGGACAGTGGTGCAGATGGAGCCCAGGTGACTGAGGGCCAAGTTGAGCAGGAAGAAGAAGATGGGGCTGTGCAGGTGGTGGCCGCAGGCGACAGCGTTGATGACGAGGCCGTTGCCCAGGAGGGCAGCCAGGGAGATGCCCAGGAAGAGGCAGAAGTGCAGGAGCTGCAGCTGCCGCCTGTCTGCCAGTGCCAGCAGGAGGAAGTGGCTGATGGAGCTGCTGTTGGACATTTGTGGTGTCTTGGCATGGGGATCTGTAAAAACAGTGATCATGGAATAGTTCACTTTGGAGAGGACCTTCACGATCCCAGCACAGCTTGGTGGCACTTTCCGCCCACTGCCTGTCCAGGGTACTGCTGCCTGGAGCTGTCCCTGCCTGCAGCTGCTTCCCTGTGCCCAGGGCTGGGCCCTGCCAGTGCTGCCAGAGCCCAGCCCAGCCCAAGGGGCTCAGCTCTGTCCTGCAGACATCTCCCAGCTCAGGCACTGCCCAGGGGCAGCTCTGGCTCTGCAGGCTCTGATGGCAACGTCACAGAAACCCTGAGGAGGCTGGAAAAGTGACACTGATGCTGCCTGTAAGGGACCCTCTCCTGATAACTATCACTGCCTAGTTTAGTAAAGTCTGAGAGAAAATTGTTTGGTTCTATTTTCTCATACTGAACTGAGGGATGAATGTCGATGCACAATTTCCCATCCAACAAATCCAGAGCAGTAGATTAATAAAGCAGTATTATCACTTTTACACAGCCCCTGCCTTGCTGTGATCCCTGGATAATCTACATGGAAGTGTTCTGGAGTTAAATGTCATGCTGGGAGCAGTCCTGAACAATGCAGCATCCTCACCACACAAGGAGAACCCTTCCAAGCCTTACCAGCTGTCTCCTTCCACCCAGATCTTGTCCCCCAGTGCTAGGAGCAGCCCCCAGGGCTGGCAGAGAACTGTCCCTGGCAGGCAGCAGAGTCCCTGCCCCCGCACAGCACCCTGGGCTTCAGGACTCTGCTCTGCAGGACAGCCCTGGGCACCCCTGGCTGCTCCACACAAGACACAATCAGAGAATGTACTCACAGAGTCTGTAGGCATTGGCATGTTCCAGCTGTTGGAGATGACTGCAGGAGCTGCAGCTGCATTGTCCTGCAGCCAGAGGTTCCTGTGCCAAGGGCTGGGAGTGATTCTCCCACAGTCACTTCTCAGCCCCTTCCCAGCCCTGAGTGACTGAAGCTCTCTGTGCCTGTGTGCTGTGCCCAGCTGGCTGCAGGCAGTGCCCCAGCCCTGCTGGGCTGAGAGAAGAGCTGCTCATCAAGAGAAATGTGTTTTTAAACTCCTCTTGGTTGCCAGGAGCTGCCTTCGTGCCGGGAGCCCAGCCCAGCTCAGCAGCACAGACACAGCACAAGGACTTTAATGACCCTCTCGGGGCTTGTGCTGAGGCCCTGAATATTAGTCCCTCAGACGGAGCTGAAGACATCTCTCAAGAGCTCCAAGTCAGAATCTAACTCCAAAGTTTCCTGAAATTTTAATGGGTCCCACTGAGGGACACAACAGAGAAAGTGTCTCCAGGCCCCAGGCAGAGCAGAGAACTGCAGGCAGTGATGACAGGTGGGGACAAAGAGAAGCCATGTTATGGTGTCCTGGGGCACAGCAGCCTCTGTGCCACCAAGGGCTATGAGGAGACACCTTGTCCTGAGGCCCTGGGGTCTCCTGGCACAGCCCCAGCAAGGCTGGGCACTGTCAGCCCGTTGTCCTGGCCTCAGCATCCCCGTCCCATGCCAGTGGCCTCAAGGAGGTGCTGGAAGGAGTCCCTGGGGAACCTTGGTCAGGAATGGCCCTGGGGGGCTCCTTAATGCTACCAGGGACTGGAGGTTCCTTTAAAGGACTTTGGGTTTTAGTTTTGCCTTGGAGTCTCTGAGAGGTGTCTGCAATGCTTGCCTCCAATTATCTGCTTTAATTAGTCCCTTGAGAAGTATTGTCAGTAACACTCAGTGTGGCTCATTAATACTTCAGGGTACTTCAGTTATTTTGAAGGAATTTGCTGTTTCCATTTTAAGAATGTCTCTTTAGGAAGTTTGTGAAATCATGGCCCAAATTATCTATGATAATAAGTCCCTTGGGATTCCTAGTAAGTAAAAACACTCTGTGCAGCTCAGTAATACTTCAGACTGCTCAAGGTTTTTTAAAGAACTTTTTTGACACTGAGTCTAAGAGGTTCATGGAGTCACGGCTTCCAATTATCTGCTTTAATGAGTCTCTTGAGATTCCCAGCCAGTAACAACACTCAGTGGGGCTAATCAATGCTTCAAGGTACTCAGAGTAAATTAACTACTTCTCTGTGCCACTGGGTCTATGAGATGTTTTTGGTGCAATCCTGGCCTCCAACTCTCTCTTCTAAGGACTCCATGAAGAGCCTGTGTTGGGGATGGACCTCATTGTGGTGGTGGACATCAGTGGGAACCACTAATTCTTCTAGACACTTTGTGTGTCTCTCTGACTTAGACTCCTGTGCAATCTCCTCTCCTCTCAAGCTCTGAGTTCCAGGGCTCAGTACCAAATGTACCACAGGGCTCATTAGGATCAAACAAGTCCTGAGAAACCATGGCTCTACCTTGATTTCCCTCTGGTCTGCTGCAGTTCATTAGGAAGTCTTTTTTTCTAGAGTTATGGAGAAATATTTCAAAAGGCTTCTAAGAAATCCACATTCCTATTTTCAGTGATGTATTTTATTATTGTTTCCATTATGGAAGAGGTGATTGCAGGGTCTCTCCCAAAGAAGGTCTGGCCAAGTAAGAGAAGCTCTGCCTCGAGATCTGAACCAGTGTAGACAACCCTGCTCCACACTCCCCAACCCCATCCTGTCTCCCCTCACTCACCTGGGACCTGCTTATTTGCAGAACTGGCTGCACTCAGGAAATGAGGGGACTTATTCCTTTCTTAGCAATCTAAAACTACCGAATTTTGGACAATCTTCTCAAGTGTGTGCCAAGATCAAGGGGCCACCAAGGAGGTTCCACTTCCCCAAGGCAGAACCATGCAAGGAATGCTTTAGACACACAGGAAGTTCTGCAATAAACACAAATCCAGAGTTGGCTGAAGGCAGAATGAGACCAACTCCTGAAGGACAGACAAGCTTTGAACTCCTTGCAGCTACTTGCTCCAGGTGGGTTGTTGGGAGGTGTGTGAGTGAGCCCAGAGTGAGGGCAAGGGAAATGCAAGAGCCTTGGAAGTGCTTCTGTGCAGACAGGCTGTGGGGAAGGGCACTGCAGGCCTGGCCTGGGCCAGGAGTGAGGGTGGATCATCATGCCAAGCTGCCCTGGGCCATGGCAAGGGGCTGTGGCCATGGCCAGTGGCCTGAGCCCACTGCCTGGGCCCCTTGCTCAGGGCTGGTGTCAGTGGCCAGAGGCAGAGGGGATCCCTTGCTGGGGGCTGTGCCATGGCCACCTGCCCTGTGGCGCCTTGCGCTGGCTGCTCAGGCGCCGCGGAACCAGCAGCGGAACCAGCAGCAAATGCCACTGCCAGGGCCAAAGGCACCTCAGGCAGACAGAAAGGGGCAGTGTTGGCCACTGTTTCCATGGCAGCCCTCCCTGGGACATCACACCTGTCTTACCTGTCCTGCCAATTGCCATGGAAACCCGGCTCAGTGGGAATGCAATGGTGGACAAAGGTTTGAGTAGGGCCTGTCCCAATAGGACAGAGGGTGGTGGTTTTAAACTAAAGGAAAGGAGGTTCAGATGAGGAGAGATAAGGAGAATATTTTTGATGGTGAGGTTGGTGATCCAGCAGGACAGGTTCCCAGGGTAGTGGTCAATGCCCCATTCCTGGAAACATTCCAGTCCAGCTGGGACAGGGCTCTGAACAACCTGATCTGGTGAAAGATGTCCGTGCTCATGGCGGGGGTTTGGATGACAATAGCACTGCAGAGCTCTTCCCATCCAAACCATCTGTCCTGGGTTGTTGTTTAGAATGTATTCTATCACCATCTTCAGTTAATGGCCCATTAATGCCTTGTGCATGACTCATAGATAACTCCCGGAGGGAGTTATCTCTCTTTAATGGGCCATCAAGGCCCTCTTCTATGACTCATCATCCCATTGTGAGATGCTCCACCCACGGGAAGGAACCAAGCATTCTCACCTGGATATAAGCTGGGACTTGAGACAGTAGAAGCAGCCTTCACTCACTGAAATCCCAGAGGACCGGAACTACCAAACTTTTCTACGAGATCACTACTTCAGGAAAAGCACCTCTCCTGGACTGCTTCCATCACCCTGATCAGGTTGTATTCAGACTCTGTCAGTAGGGGTTGTTTTTTTTCCTTTTGTATCGTTGCATTTATTTTGTTTCATTTTATTTTCATTTTCTTCTCATTAAATTTTATTTCTGACTTACAGCCTCTCACTCGGTTTGTTTTCAAACCACAACACCATCCCAGGATTGCATGGCGACAAGGGGCTGCTCACTGGCCTCCATCCACTCCCTTGACTCCTCCTTGTCTCTGCTGGAGCCCACATCCAGCAGCCAAAGCCAGCCCCTTCTCTGGCCTTTCCCCCCTGCCCCAGGGGCTGCCAGAGCCAGCGGGCACAGGTGACCTTTAGGCTCTGCAGGGCTCAGGCACAGCGGCTGTGCCAGAGTCAGGGCTGAGGTGACACTCTGTGGGCTGGGGCAGAGCCCAGGCACAAATGAGCCCTGAAGCAGCAGCTCTGCAGTGGTGGCCACCAGGCCGGGTGGCCAAGGGAGGCTTCTGGCCATGGCCTGGGAGCAGCTGCTGCTGCCAAGGTGCCTTTGGTGCCTCAGGCTCTCCCTGGCACAGCTCCCAGCACGGCACTCTGCCCTTGTGCCCGAGCCCTTCACTGTGTTGGGGCTGGCCTTGGGCTTTTCCTGCAGCGGGATCTGCCCTGGTCCTGGCACAGGAAAGGCAGTTCCTGCTGGAGCAGGAGGCTCTGGCTGAAGTGGGCTCAAACAACTCCAGCAAGGCCCTGTTTACTTCAAAATTGCTTCCTAGAGCTCTATGTTCTGTTAATTGTTACAGCTCCTATACTGTGGAGTAATAACTCTTTAATTTACTCTGTGGTGTAAATATATCTGCCTAATTCTGATCAGAATCCATCATAGCTGTACATACAGAAATATATCTGCTATTCCATAATTAGTCCTGTAGGACAGATTGCATTTTGTTTCAATTCCACCCCCCCAATATTTTACACAGAAACCTTTGACAAAGTCTTCGGCTGGGATTGGATCCAGCCACTCTCAGTCTCCTCTCTTAGATGGAAACTTAGAACTTTAGGTCTCCTGGAGGGGTTTGAGGATCCATGGTGGCTGTTGGGTGTCATTTCTCCTCCTCATGACTCAGCAGGAGTTTCTCCAATGAAGCTTTTGCCTGAAGCTGCCACTCTGCCCATGACAGGAAGCCCTGTGAGTGTCTGGGACATCCCGGTTCTTTGGCAGCCTGGGGACTCCTGGTGATAGTATATATAGGGTTAAAATTAAAATGATTTCTGCAGCTGCAAAGCTGGGGAATAGAACCTCATCTTCACTGCAAACAGGATGCTGTTTTCATGTTATTGTTTTAACCAAATCTAGTATAAATTTGCCTGTGTAATCAGGGGAGAGGGAGGATTGGGATGATTTGTTCTTAGGCCTATGTATCTTAGAAATAAAGTTATTCTCTACTAGGTCGGATGAAACTGTACCTAATCGTCACACGATAGATTATATAATTGTAACGATTGTTGGTAGCTGAACGTGATTATTACCTTAAACCAGAATTGTGAGAATCACAGAGGAAGATATTTTCTAAAATTTATGCTTGGATGTACACAATAGAACAATGGGAGGGCTTAATGATTAACATAGAGTTGTATAATGAAAGGGTATAAGACTGTATACCTCTGAGCCCTTGTTGAGAGTTGGATTTTGGTCTCTACTGCGACTCCCAAAGCTCTAAATAAAGCACCTCATAATCATTCCGTGATTATGTCTTTTCCTTGCTAACAACACAGCGCGGCCCCATGGAACTGATGTTCCATTGTGATGCTGCATATCCACGGGAGCATTTTGATACTGTGGACACTCATGGAATCAAAAGTCCATTGTGACAGAGAAAGGCCTCATGGAACCAAGGGGCCATTGTGACACAGCAGAGCCTCACAGAGCCAAGGAGTGCATGGTGACACTGAGAGACCTCATGGAACAAAGGATCCATGGTGATACTGCAGAACCAAGCAGGCTTTTGTTGACGACATGACAGCTCATAGAACCAGAAGTCCATGGTGACACAGCAAGACCTCAGGGAACCAAGGGTCCATTGTGACACTCCGTGGTTTCATGGAACCATGAGCCTTTGTGACACAGCAGGGACACCAGGAGCCAAGGGTCCATTGTGACACTGGGGATCCAAGGAGACCATTGTGACACTGAGGAACCTCATGAAACAAAGGGTCCATTATTACACTGGGGGGTCCTGTGGAACTATGGGGACCATTCTGATACTGTGTTGCTCCATGAAACAAAGGGGCCATTCTTATGGTACCAAGGGGACAATTGTGTCACGGTGGGGCTTCATGGAACCAAAGGTCCACTGTGACATTGCAGGGCCTCATGGAACAATGGAGACCATTATGACTCTTTAGGACTGGAGTGGTTTGAAAGCAAAACCAGTGAGAGACTCAAAGTCAGAAATACAATTTATTAGAAGAAGAAAAAAAAAGAAGTAAAATAAAATGAAAGCAATAAGACAGAAGATCACTGACAGAGTCAGAATACAACCTGACACCCTGCTGGTCAGGGTGTTGGAAACAGTCCAAATGTAAGCTCTCCTGGAGTGGGAGAAGTAGAGATGGTCGTGTGGAGAAAAAAGGATCCAGAGATGGGTCCAGACGTCCTTCAGGAGTCCTTTGGGAGCACTGCATGTGTGGTGACATTTGTGGGATTTTTCAATCTATGTGGAAATGGTTTGGCTCCTCCTCCCTGGGTAGAGCATCTCAGAGGTGGACAATGTAATGTGTCATGTCATGGATGAGTTTTAATGGTCCATTAACAGCAGATATCCCCATGGAGGTAATTGGAGGGTGAACAGAGACAAGAAACAATGCCCCACCCAGTTTTAACAGATGTGTTGTTATCAGAAAGGCAGCTGCCCCCTCCTTCCTGGACTTACAACAGTTAGAGAAAACACACCTCCCCAGTTGAGTTTCAACAAATAGAATAGAATAAACTTTTTTTTTTTTTTTTTGGTTATAACCCAAAACAAGGACCCACAGTATCCAAGGGGCCATTGTGACACTGCAGGGCCTCATGGAATCAAGGGGACCACAGTGACACTGTGGGGCCCCATGAGAACATGGGTCCTTTCTGACACCGTGACAAAGGAGTGACATTGTGACACTACAGGGCATCATGGACACAAGGAGGCCATTTGGAAGCAGCCTCATGGAACCATGGAGACCATGATGACACCTTGAGGCCTCATTTAATCTAAGGACCATTGTGGCACTGCAGGGACTCATGGAACCAAGGGTATTACAGTGACACTGTGAGTCCTCAAGAGACAGGGGGGACATTCTTACGTTGCAGACACTAGGGGTCCATTGTGACACAGCAGGGCCGCATGAGAGCATGGAGAGTTGCTCACAGTAGCCCAAAGTGTGATCCCAGCTGCTCCCTTTCAACAACACTAACAGCCCAGTAACCTCCAGTCTGATCCTTGCCACATGCCAGCATTCCCAGCATGGTCCCAGTTGCCCCCAGCTAAATCAACCCCATCAGTCACAGTACGATGCCATTTGCTCCCAGGGTGCTCCCAGTTTCTCCAGTCACTCCCAGTGTGGGGAATGATGGGCAGGGTATGTTCCCAGTCACTCACAAGTACCTCCTGTATTAGTTTTAGATCATATTCAGTCACTCTGAATATGATCCAAAAATAAGTCCAGTGTGGTCCCAGTCACTGCCAGTATGAACCAGTTGCACCCGACACGGTTCCAGTTTTTCCCTTTCACCCTCACTTTTGTTCCAGCCAGTGCCAGTCTCTCCCAGTGTACCCAGTTCCTTCCAGCATCATCCCATTTGCTCACAACCTCTCCCAGTCAGCCTCAGTGTAGTTGCACTCAGTGCCAGTATGATCCCAGTCACCCCCAGCATGCACCCAGTCACTCCCAGTCCTAGCTTCCAGCATGGTGCCAGTGGCTCACAGCTGCTCATAGTCACCCTCAGCATGATCCCAGTCACTTCCAATATATCCCAATTTCCCCCAACATGGCCACGATTGCCCTCTGCAGCCTCCTGACTCCCAGTATGAATCCAGTATGATTCCAGTCTCCCTCAGTGTGATTGCACTCTCCCTCAGCATGGGCCCAGTTTGATCCCAGTGAAAACCAGTCACACCCAGTGATGCCATTTCAAGGCACAAATTCCCTTGCTGCATTCTGACCTCTCCCAGTGCCATTCCCCCTCCACTCGCTGACTGTGAGATGTCCAGGGAAAGGGAAAGGAGGAGGGAAGAAAAGGCAGAGCAGCAGAAGGAAGGAGGAGGAAGAACAGAATAAGAGGGACCAGGGTGCTCCAGCGCTCCCTGAACTCATAGACCCCCAGGACCATCAGCCCCGATCCTGCTGGTGCCTGGGGAAGGGGACCTCACCCCAAATATCCCGGGAGGGGGTCCTTGGGTTTGGGTTTTTTTGGGGGATGTTTGGAGCTTGCAAGGCCCCAAAGCTGAGCTACAGATGCCCCCTGAAGGGTTTTCAGGGGGTCTCCAGGAGGTGCTTTTGGGGGGTCCACCTGGCTGCAGAGCCCCAGTGCAGGCGGGGGATGCAGGTCCTCTCGTAGTGGGGTTTGGGCTTGCTAGTTTGCCCCAGGCATAGTCCCAGTTACTGCCAGATTCTCCCAGTTTTATGCAGTGTTCCCACTTCTGCCAGTTGCCCTTAGCATGGTCCCAGTCACTCCAGTATGATCCCAGTCTATCTCAGCATGCTCCCAGTTGTTACCAGTTGCCCACAGTGTAGACCAGCCACTCCAACCTACTCACAGTCGTTCCCAACAAGGTCCCACTTCTTCCCAGTGTGCCAGTTTGAAAACAAACCAACCAGAGATCCCAAGGAGAACTGTTCCATGACCCATTTCACATAACTCCTGGGGGATATCTTCTGTTAATGGGTCAGCTGTTAAAGTAGTGCTCTTTATCTCTTCCAAAACCCATCCTCCCCCCAAGGTGATATCTTCTGTTAATGGGCCATTGAGTCTCACTCCATGACTGATAAAATTACGTCATCCCATTGGGAGATGCTCCACTCAGAAGGAGGAGCCAAGCATTCCTACCTGGATATAATCTGAGATTTAACACACCAGAACCAGCCTGTTTGTACTGGATTTCTAGAGGAAGACCAGACTCATCTACACCACCACTGGACCTTCAGAGGAAAACTACAACCTTCTACAGGAGTGTTGCTTCAAGAAAACCACATCTGTCACTCCAGGAGGACTGCAGCCGCGATTTGATTGGACTGCTACCAACACCCTGACTAATCGGGTGTCAGGTTGTATTCTGACTCTGTCAGAGGGGTCTTTTTACTACTGGATTTTCAGTTTAATTTTTTTTTTTTAGTGTAGTCTGCAAGGGAGGGGAAGATGCCCTGGGAAAATCAGGCAGGTGAGGAGGAAGTCACTGCCCCTTTCCTGCTCTCTCCTGCTCCATCTCTCAGCCCAGCATGGCCCCTTGCTGCAGGACAACCCTACTGCCAACACCGTCCTGCCACTGATGCACTGTGGGGATTTCCTTCCCTCTCCCTCTGGCATGGAGGCAAATCTCATCCTCTCTTTGTCCTTCCTCCCCCAGACAAGGAGCTGAGGCAAGAGACCAGGGAGGACAAATCCTCGTGGCAGAACGTTGTGGAAGAGGCCATTTTGAGCGGCTCCATGATGCAGGAATCCAACAGGGAGGAAAATCCTTGGAGATCCCGCACAAGGACGGGCTGCAAACTCATCTCAGGGTGCTCTGAGGAGGAAAGATCCACCCTGTGCCAAGAAGGCAGACAGAGTTTCAGCCAGGGCTCGGAGTTGGTTGTCCATGAGCAGCTTCATGATGGCAAGAAGCCCTACAAGTGCTTGGAGTGTGGGAAGAGGTTTCACACTAGCTCCCATCTCCTTGTGCACCAGCAGATTCACACAGAAGAGAGGCCCTTCTGCTGCCCAGACTGTGGGAAGGGCTTCAAACGCAACTTCCACCTCATCAGGCACCGGCGCATCCACACTGGGGAGAGGCCCTATGTGTGTGGGGAATGTGGGATGAGCTTCAACACAAGCTCCATCTTGATCCGCCACCAGCGGATCCACACCAGGGAACGGCCCTACAAGTGTGAGCAATGTGGGAAGAGCTTCAGCCAACGCTACAACTTGATCCGCCACCAGAATATCCATGCTGTGGAAAGGCCATACAAGTGTGCGAAAGGCTTTAACCAGAGGTCCCAGTTGATCATCCATCAAATGATCCACAGTGGAGAGAGGCCCTACAGGTGCCCCGAGTGTGAGAAGAGGTTTCAGAGCAGCTCCCATCTCCTCATGCACCAGCAGATTCACACAGAAGAGAGGCCTTTCTGCTGCCCTGACTGCGGGAAGGGCTTCAAGCACAATTTCCACCTTGTGAGGCACCGGCACAAGAGACAGAAGCTCTACAAGTGTCCTGAGGTTTCAGTCCAGCTTTCATCTCCTCCTGCATTAGAACATCCACACAGTGGAGAGGCCCCACAAGTGTGCGGAATGTCGGATGAGCTTCAGCCAGTGCTCCCACCTGATCTGCCACCAGAGAATCCACACCAGGGAACGGCCCTACGAGTGTCTCGTTTGTGGGAAGAGCTTGTCCAGGAGCTCTCACTTTAACAGACACCAATGGAACCACTGGTCAGGGAAGCCCTGTGAGTGCCCCGATTGTGGGAAGAGCTTTGTGAGCTGCTCCAGCCTGACCCTGCATCAAAGGACCCACATTGGGCAGAGTCCTGGAGACCCACATTCCCAGTAATCTGCATTGGGAAGACACTGGACGGGTGGCCTTTTTCTTTGTTGGTCTCTAACAATCTTTAAATTGACCATCATCCCTTTAAAACAGACAAAAGGGAGTAAAAATCTACAAATTCATCAAATGCATCTAAAGTCTCACTTTTTACTAGTGTTTCAAGGGAATCTGGGATTCATGAAGATACTTGGGAAGATTTGGTCATTTTGGAGGTTTGGAGGTTGTTGTAGTTTTCTCCATATCTTGGCCCTCAAAGAGCTAACAAGGTTTGGTCTATCGCCTCAAAACCACTCAATGACACCAAAAACTACTCAATCCCACTCCAAAA
The DNA here is from genome assembly GCA_014839755.1 of Sylvia borin. Lineage (NCBI taxonomy): Eukaryota > Metazoa > Chordata > Aves > Passeriformes > Sylviidae > Sylvia > Sylvia borin. Next base: position 820,827 of record CM025988.1, on the reverse strand, counting down.
TTACTTGATTCCACAGCCCCTCAGGTTGGGATGGGGTCGGAAAGGTATTGGATGCAGTGTGATGCAAATCAGGAGGAGTGAAGTGGGCACTGGGTGGGAGTGGATGGGGTTTGAGAGGTGTGAAAATGGGGGAATTAGGGCTTGGGAAGGGGGTCTTGATGTCCAAGACATCAAGACACCAAAAACCCCACCTGGGAGAGGGACTAGAGCATTGACAGCCCAGTCTGGACCCCAGGGAAGGAGAAGGAGCCCCTGGAGAAGCTGTACCAGGTGGAGCTGGTGTTGGAAACACCAAGGAAAACCTTAAGGACGACAATCTCCACCTTGACCTGGCCAGCTGAAGATGATGGACTTCGATTCTGGAACCTTCCTCAAAGACATGCTCCACACCCAATTTGCAGGTGAGTCCACAGCCAGGGGGATGCTCCCAGATCTGGGCATGGCAGGGCCTGGCCGGGCACCAAAGGTTCCCCCCTTTGCTGGGGCAGATGCAATAAATTCTTCACTTGGCAGCCAAGCTGATTTTGGCTTTGGGCAGCTGCTGAGGGGCTGGATCTGCCGTGGCTGGCTGCAGGCTGGGCACATGTCCTGCCCTCCTGCTCTGCTGCCAAGGGCAGCAATGATGGGCAGCTTTGGGCCCAGCTCTGGGCACGGCCAGCATGGCCTGGGCACCGCGGGCGGCTGGGACAAGGGCACAGGAGCCTTCAGCTGACGGGCAGTTTGTGGTTTCTGTCCTTGCAGCCGGGCTCTGCGGTGCTGAGGCTGCTCTGGGCTCTGCCAGGGCTCTGCTGGGCTCAGCCCTGGGCACGGCTGGGCTCGCTCTGCCCTCCCATTGCTCTGACAGCTTTGCATCAGACGAGCCTGTTCTGAGCACACTGAGCGAGCTTTCTGCTTTTGCAGGTGAGTGAGACTCTCCTGCAGGCCAAGAGATTGCAGTTAGGGACACACATCCAATTGGCAAGGACCCAAACTCTCCACAGTCCCAGCTGAATGCCTGGATCTCCACAGGATGTTTTGTCTCTCCCACTCTTCCTTCCTTTTTGGCTGGAATTGTGCAATTGCCCTTTCTTCCTCCTCTAGAAGTGCCACAAGTGGCCAAACCTGGCGAGTGGGCCGTGTTCCTGAGGCAGTGCGTCTGGAGTTGATGGATGGAGAATTGCCCTTCTGCACTTGTAAACCAGAGCAAAAAGCTGTAAGTGGGATTTTCTGTCCTTAGAAAGCCCTGACAATTTCAAGGGGAATGTGCAGCTCATTCACAGGTGAGATGGAAGGTCATCTTCTAAAGGATTTGGGGTTTGATGGAGTTTAGATTCCCAGTCCTGCTTGGAGCTGGAATGGGCACAAGCAATTTCCTATTAGCTTCAACCACAATTTAAAACAACAATGGTAGAAACAATCCCCAAAATCTGTAAAAAAGGCTGCTGAGGTCAGTAAGATGGATCCATGTCATCAGCACATTCACAAAGTAAATACCTGAGTTCTCTTTTTCAAAAGATCAGTTATCTCTTAATGCAAAGTTACAGAAGATATTCCACTGAGAACTTGGGGTTTGATTTTACCTTTTACATTTTAGGTACAATTTTCTCCTTTTTTCCAGGCAAAAAAGACAGGCAAGGTCAGAGACTGGAGAGAGCGAGAGCTGGGAGCAGGAACAGCTGCTTCATGGCACTCTTGGAGAAAGCTCTGGGCTGGTTCAAAGCGCTGAAAGGCGTGAAGGGCAGAGAGGAGGCCACACCAAACAATGCTCCTGTTCCCACACCCTCCCCTCTCCATGTCCCAGAAGGAATTGGATGAACTGAATTCTTCTCTCTGAGTTGTCTCAGCATGAGCAGCTGAGCACCAGGAGCTGAAGGAGCTGAAGCCTGAGGCCACAGGAGCTGAGCAAGAGGGGACTTTTGGACCAAAGTAATGCTGCTAACATGGACCTGGCTGAATCCAGCTGATAGAATCCTGGAATTACAGAATCCTTTCTGTTGGAAAAGACCTCTGAGCTCATCCAGTCCAGCCGTTCACCCAGCAGTGTCAGGCCCACCACTCAACCATGTCCCTGAAGTGCCAAGGCCTGGACAAGAGGCCTGAGTGAGGCCTGAACAACCGGCCCTGAGCCAAAGGTGGCCTCTGGATGAACCTTCCAACCAAAGGTCATCTTTGTATCTGCTCACTAATGACATTTGCATGTTCATTAGCACTGTGATAGATGTATCCACTCATTAGTGAAACATGTATTGACCTTTCTGTGTTTAGAAGGCAGACTAGGCCATGAAATCTGACATCTGGCCTTGTTTGGGGCTGTATGGTCAAAGTCACCTCCCCTGGTTCCTCCTTGGCCCTGGCCAGGCTTTGGGAGGAACCCAAGAGGAGGATGAATCCAGATGTTCCCACCCTAGAAGCGCTGTCAGTTTGTTTATTCAGCACTCTCAGAGCTGGGCCCTCTCCCAGCCAGGCTGGAGCCTCACCTGTGGCTGGAGGCAGCTGCAGGAATTCCCAGTGTCCAGGGAGAGGCTCTGCAGTCCTTGGCTGTGACAGCTTCCCCAGCTGATGTGTGGGTGTGGGTGATGGGAAAGTCTGAGGGGAACTGGTGATGGATCTTCTCAATCACTGCGGGCAATCTTTGGTGGTGATGGTTGGGTGCATTGCTGAGCTGCTCCTTCTGTGCTCCTTTGCTGCTTTGGACTACAGTAAATGACACTTCAGTTGGTCAATTCCTTCAGGTGGTGTCTGTGTCTTTGGTGCTGACCCTGCCCACTGGTAAAACAACATTGGCACAGTCTGGCCAGATCACACCAAAATGTCACTTTTTAAATGGAAATGTCAGGAATCAGTCCCATCAGAAATTCTGGGATGGGCAGACCTTCTCTAGACTTCTCTGGCTCTGGAGTGGGCTGGGGTCTGAGCACTGTGCAAGCCATGAGGGAGTCGCTTAAAAGAAGTTGAACCACTGGATGTCTCAAAATGCATCCAAAATTTGCATATGGAAAAAGGAAAAGAACTTGTGGGTTTGGAAGACATAGTTGAATTTTTTCAGGATCGCAATGGAAACAGCAGTAACAGAAGGAACAATTATTGTTGGAACACTCCCACACGGAGTGACAGAAAAAGGTTTCACTCTTGAGCTCAGATGCATTTGTGCATGTGAAATAATATTAATGTAATATATAGCAATAGATATATATAATATAACTGGACATTTATATGTATATATATGTAATATATATGTCTATATCTATCTATATCAATATCTATATGTCAATATCTACATATAAAATAAGAATAATGTGAAATAGTGCAGACAATACTAATTTGGTAGCTTTGGCTGCTCAAGGATGGTACACTAAATATCCTACAGAAAAGCATTGGCCAGACCTAAATGTCAGTGGTCAACTTTGTGAGATTGTATACAATGAAAAAAGGAGGAAGGGATGAAATTGGCTATTTATGTAGGGTTTGCTGATACTGTGATGCAGAATGCTTTGTCTGTTACTGTGAAAAATGCAGTGATTAAGACTGCTGGGTTGTTCATATTCCAGACAATCCCCAGCTGCAGGATTGGTTGAATGGATGAAGGGGTTGTTAAAAGAGCAGTTGGAAAAATGAGGAGATGGAACCTGTCCCGATGGAAAACCCAAATACAACCATGGACCTGTGAGATTTTGACCTCCTGGGAAATTGTTCTGGGTGTGATGGCTCCTGACAGGGCCACCCCAGAGGCTGCAGGGCTGGACCTTCATGCATTGGAATTAATTAGGATAAATCAGAAGCAAATGGGAGTTATCCATACCAAAATAGGAATTCAGATTCCTCCAGGACACTTTGGTTTGATCACTGCTCACTGGAGCTTGGCCTTGCAAAGTGTTCGTGTCATGGGAGGAGGAATTGATGCAGATTATCAAGGAGAAATTAAATTGATAGAAAGAGCAGTAGAAGAGTGGCAGAAAGAAGACCATTCTTCTTGGTGGGATTTGCCTCATGGCTATGAAATTGGAGGCTGCTGTGAAATGTATTCTTGGCAGTGACTGTAACCATTGCACTGTGAGCACTTGGTGTGTTATGATTCCATCTTAGAGTTGTTGTGACACTTTGTGCTGGGAAATGGAGTGCTGAGACTGTCTAAAAAGAGACACAGTCTCAAGAAAAAAAGGAGGATTTGATAAATTAACAGAGAAAAGCATCTCATGAGGCATGTTTTAAAAGGAATGTGAATTATAGCTCTGAGTAATGAACTTGAGCAGCCCTTAATTGAAGACAAGAGGTGATACCTTTGTGCCTAATACTTAAATCTAAGACTCTGGTGTTGAAAGAATTGTTATGAAGGTTGTCAGTTCACCTGTAGGTCAAAGGACCAATTGAAAAACTGAGGCCTGTACAGCAGGTCCTGACTGAAGCCTGAACAACAGGCCCTGAGGCAAAGCTGACCTCTAGATAAACCTTCCAACCAAAGGTTATCTTTGTGTCCGCTCATTAATGGAGCATGATTACCAAAATGATCTCTGTATCTGTTCAGTGGTGAAAGGTGGATTTACCTTTCTGTGTTTAAAAATCAGACAAGGTCCCATCTGGCTTGTTTGGGGGTGAAGGATCCAAGTCAACTCCCTTGGTTCCTCCTTGAGCCCTGGCCAGGCTTTGGGAGAAACCCAAGAGAAGAATGAAACCAGATGTTCCCACACTAGAAGTGATGGCAGCGTGTTTGTTTAACAGTGTAAAAGCTGGGCCCTCTCCCAGCGAGGTTGGAGGCCTTGTTCCCTGCAAAGGTGGATGCCCTGGCAGGAATTCCCAGTGTCTGGGGGTGGCTCTGCAGTCCTTGGCTTCTCCCAGCTGATGTGTGGATCAAGGTGATGGTGAAGTCTGAGGGTAACTGGTGATGGATCTTTCTAAATCACCACAGACAGTCTTTGGTAGTAATGACTGGATGCATTGCTGAGCTGCTTTTGTAATTCTTTGCTAATGATTATGAGCTTTGCTGAGCTTGTCCTTTTGTAATTCTTTGTAGCTTTGCATTGTATAAATGACACAATTCCTTAAGTTGGTGTCTGTGTCTCTGGTGCTGACCCTGCCCACTGGTGAAACAGGGCCCCGTCCTGCCTGAGTGTTACCTGGGAAGACAAAACTCCTCACTCCAAATGTCACCCCTTCCTCCTTGTTCTCCCCACTTTATACACTGCACATGATGTCCTCTGGTCTGGGGTATCCCTGGGGTCACCTGGGGTCACCTGTCCTGGCTGTGTCCCCTCCCAACCTCCCCCACAGCCCCAGCCCCTCCCCAGCGTGGCCGGACGAGGGGCAGGAAAGGCCTTGGCTCTGTGTGAGCTCAGCAAGAACAAAACCATCTGTGTGTGATCAGCCCTGTGCTCAGCACCCGGCCCCAGCAGTGTCCCAGTGCCAGCGTCTGTGGCCTCAGTGCCCACAAGGGGTTTGCATGGCAATTGGCAGGACAGGTGAGCCAGGTGTGGTGTCCCAGGGAGGGCTGCCATGGAAACAGTGGCCAGCACTGCCCCTTTCTGTCTGCCTGAGCTGCCTTTGGCCCTGGCAGTGGCGTTTGCTGCTGGTTCCGCGGCGCCTGAGCAGCCAGCGCGGCACAGGGCAGGTGGCCATGGCACAGCCCCCAGCAAGGGATCCCCTCTGCCTCTGGCCACTGACACCAGCCCTGAGCAAGGGGCCCAGGCAGTGGGCTCAGGCCACTGGCCATGGCCACAGCCCCTTGCCATGGCCCAGGGCAGCTTGGCATGATGATCCAGCCTCACTCCTGGCCCAGCCCAGGCCTGCAGTGCCCTTCCCCACAGCCTGTCTGCACAGAAGCACTTCCAGGGCTCTCTGCATTTCCCTTGCCCTCACTCTGGACTCACTCACACACCTCCCAACAACCCACCTGCAGCTTGGAGCTGCAAGGAGTTCAAAGCTTGTCTGTCCTTCAGGAGTTGGTCTCATTCTGCCTTCAGCCAACTCTGGATTTGTGTTTATTGCAGAACTTCCTGTGTGTCTAAATCATTCCTTGCATGGTTCTGCCTTGGGGAAGGGGAACCTCCTTGGTGGCACCATGGGTTTGGTACACACTTGAGCAGACTGTCGGAAACTCAGGAGTTTAGATTGCTAAAAAAGGAAGAAAACTCCTTGTTTAGCTGAGTGCAGCCAGTTCTGCAAGTAAAGCAGGTCCAGGGTGAGGGAGGGGAGACAGGATGGGGTTGGGGAATGTGGAGCAGGGTTGTCTGCACTGGTTCAGATCTCAAGGCAGAACTTCTCTTACTTGGCCAGACCACCGTGGGAGAGACCCTGCAATCACCTCTTCTGTAATGAAAACAGAAATAAAATACACCCTTGAAAATAGGAATACATGTTTCTTAGAAGCCCTTTGGAGTATTTCTCCACAACTCTAAGAATAAAAACTTCCTAATGATCTGCAGCAGACCAGAGGGAAATCAAGGCACAGCCATGGTTTGTCAGGACTTGTTTGATCCTAATGAGCCCCGTGGTGCATTTGGTGCTGAGCCCTGGAAACTCAGGGCCTGAGAGGAGAGGAGATCTCACAGGAGTCCAAGTCAGAGAGACGCCCAAAATGTCTGGAAGCATTAGTGGGTCCCACTGAGGTCCATCCCCAACACAGGCCCCTCATGGAGTCCTTGGAGGAGAGAACTGGAGTGCAGTATTGCACAAAAACCTCACGAAGTCTCAGTGGCACAAAAAAGTACTTCAATTACTCTTAGTACCTTGAAGCATTGATTAGCCCCACTGAGTGTTGTTACTGGCTGAGAATCTCAAGGGACTCATTAAGCAGATAATTGGAGGCCATGTTTCATGAACCTCTTACACTTAGTGTCAATAAAAGTTTTTTAACAAACCTTGAGCAGCCTGAAGGATTAATGAGATACAGGGACTGTTTTTACTGACTAAGAATCCCAAGGGACTTGTTAAAGTAAATAATAATCACAAGGCCATAAATTCACAAACCTCACATAGAGTGACTCTTAAAGGGGAAACACCAAGTTCCTTTAAAGTAACTGAAGTACCTTGAAGCATTAATGAGCCCCACTGAATGTTGTTACTCACAAAGCCTCTCAAGGGACTAATTAAAGCAGATAATTGGAGGCCAGGATTGCAGAGACCTCTCAGAGACTCCAAGGCAAAAGTAAAACCCAAAGTCCTTTGAAGAACCTGCAGTCCCTGGGAGCATTAAGGAGCCACCCAGGGCCATTCCTGACCAAGGCTCCCCAGGGACTCCTTCCAGCAGATCGTTGAAGCCACTGGCATGGGAGGGGGATGCTGAGGGCAGGACAAGGGGCTGACAGTGCCCAGCCTTGCTGGGGCTGTGCCAGGAGGCCCCAGGGCCTCAGGACAAGGTGTCTCCTCACAGCCCTTGGTGGCACAGAGGCTGCTGTGCCCCAGGACACCAGGACTTGGCTTCTCTTTGTCCCCACCTGTCATCACTGCCTGCAGTTCTCTGCTCTGCCTGGGGCCTGGGGACACTTTCTCTGTCGTGTCCCTCAGTGGGACCCATTAAAACTTCAGGAAACTTTGGAGTTGGATTCTGACTTGGAGCTCTTGAGAGGTTTCTTCATCTCCCTCTGAGGGACTGATGTTCAGGGCCTCAGCACAAGCCCCGAGAGGGTCATTAAAGTCCTTGTGCTGTGTCTGTGCTGCTGAGCTGGGCTGGGCTCCTGGCACAGAGGCAGCTCCTGGCAACCAAGAAGAGCTTAAAAACACATTTCTCTTGCTGAGCAGCTCTTCTCCCAGCCCAGCAGGGCTGGGGCACTGCCTGCAGCCAGCCCGGGCACAGCACACAGGCACAGAGAGCTTCAATCACTCAGGGCTGGGAAGGGGCTGAGAAGTGACTGCGGGAGAATCACTCCCAGCCCTTGGCACAGGAACCTCTGGCTGCAGGACAATGCAGCTGCAGCTCCTGCAGTGATCTCCTACAGCTGGAACATGCCAATGCCTACAGACTCTGTGAGTACATTCTCTGATTGTGTCTTGTGTGGAGCAGCCAGGGGTGCCCAGGGCTGTCCTGCAGAGCAGGGTCCTGCAGCCCAGGGCGCTGTGCTGGGGCAGGGACTCTGCTGCCTGCCAGGGACAGCTCTCAGCCAGCCCGGGGGGCTGCTCCCAGCACTGGGGGACAAGATCTGGGTGGAAGGAGACAGCTGGTAAGGCTTGGAAGTGTTCTCCTTGTGTGGTGAGGATATTGCATTGTTTCAGGACTGCTCCCAGCATGACATTCAACTGCAGAACATTTCCAAGTAGATTATCCAGGGAGCACAGTGAGGCAAGGGGCTGTGTAAAAAGGGAAAATCCTGCTTTTTAATCTACTGCTTTTTGTTGCTTGGATGGGAAATTGCACATAGATATTCATCTCTCAGTTCAGCTTGAGAAAAAAGAACCAAACAATTTTCTCTCATATCTTACTTAACCAGACAGTGACAGAAATCAGCAGAGGGTCCCTTGCAGACAGCATCAGTGTTGCTTTACCAGCCTCCTCAGGGTTGTTTGGACATTGCCATCAGAGCCTGCAGAGCCAGAGCTGCCCCTGGGCAATGCCTGAGCTGGGAGGGGTCTACAGGGCAGAGCTGAGCCCCCAGGGTTGGGCTGGGCTCTGGCAGCACTGGCAGACAGGCGGCAGCTGCAGCTCCTGCACTTCTGCCTCTTCCTGGGCATCTCCCTGGCTGCCCTTCTGGGCAACGGCCTCGTCATCAGCGCCGTGGCCTGCGGCCACCACCTGCACAGCCCCATCTTCTTCTTCCTGCTCAACCTCGCCCTCAGCGACCTGGGCTCCATATGCACCACTGTTCCCAAGCCATGCACAATTCCGTCTGGGACACCAGGGACATCTCCTATGCAGGATGTGCTGCTCAGCTCTTTTTCTCTCTCTTCTTTATCATAGCAGAATTTATCCTCCTGACCATCATGTGCTACGAACTGCTACGTGTCCATCTGCAAACCCCTGCACTACGGGACCCTCCTGGGCAGCAGAGCTTGTGCCCACATGGCAGCAGCTGCCTGGGCCAGTGCCTTTGCTCATTGCTCTCATGCACACAGCCAATACATTTTCCCTGCCCCTGTGCCATGGCAATGCCCGGGCCAGTTCTTCTAGTGAAATCCCCTAATCCTCAAGCTATTCTGCTCCAAATCCTTCTTCCAGGAACTTGGACTTATTGCTGTTACTATCTTTTTAGCACTTGGCTGTTTTGTGTTCATTGTTTTCTCCTATGTGCAGATCTTCAGGGCCGTGCTGAGCATCCCCTCTGAGCAGGGACGGCACAAAGCTTTTTCCACCTGCCTCCCTCACCTGGCTGTGGTCTCTCTGTTCCTCAGCACTGGCGCATTTGCTCACCTGAAGCCCCCCTCCAACTCCTCCCCATCCCTGGATCTGGCCCTGTCAGTTCTGTACTTGGTGGTGCCTCCAGCCCTGAACCCCCTCATCTACAGCCTGAGGAACCCGGAGCTCAAGGCTGCAATTTGGAGACTGATCACTGGATGGTTTCAAGAACAATAACATTGCCGGCCAATTTCTGCAAATCACTTGTAATAAAAATCGTCTTTGATAATTCTTTTGTCTGGCACAGCAGCTTTTTCTGTGTTTTATATTTTTTTTTATCTTGTCCACAAAAATATGTCGTTGTTTCTGCCATTTCTTGTTTTGTTTCTCTCCACCTCCCCTGTGGCCACAGACTGTGTCAATGAGGGTCTGCACTCTTGGTGGCTTTAAAGGAAATCAAGAATCTCCCAGCCAAGTTTTCTGCAGAGATGCCCCTTTTGTTCCCTTCTCTGCAGCTGTAGCAGCAATGTCTGTGTGCAGAGCTGGGGGCAGATCAGGGCTGGCACAGCAGCTGTGGCCAGGAGCAGCAGCCCTTGGTGTTGGCAGTGCTCCTCCCGTGGCCCTGCCCCACTGCCCTCCTGGCCCTGGTGTTACTGTAGGGCCTGAGTGCTCTCGGGGCTGGGCACAGGGCTGGGGGTGGCAGTGCCGGGGCTGCAGCAGGGACAGGCCATGGGCACTGCTGGGGCAGTGCTGACGCCTCAGGGCAGGGCCTGGGGGCTCCAGCCTCCTTGCCCAAGCTCTTTCCAGAACACGCCCAGGCCAATGCTCAGCACAGAAAAGCCCCGTGAGCAGCCCCAGGCTGGCCGTGGGCAGGCTGGGGGCAAACAGCATGGCTGGGGCTCTGCAAGGTCCCTGGGGGAGATGGGAAGGAGCAGCAGAACAAGGCCTGATCCATCCCCACTCCACTGGACACCCCAGGGCAGCGTCCCAGAGCGTCGTCATGTACCTGCCAGCAACATCCTTCCTCTGCAGCCCTGGCCTCTCCCCCAGCTCACACAGGTGCCCCATCCTTGCAGGCACAGAGACGGCAGCACTGACTCAGGAGCCCCTGTTTGCACTGCCCAGAGCAGGCCTGAGCACCCCCATGGTGTTGGTGTGGGGAGATGAGCCTGAGGGAGCACAAATGCCATCAGCCCCTGGGTCCAGGAGGGGCTGGGGGACAAGAGGGAAACCACTCAACTTTCTTCTGGCCTCTGATGTCAGCCAGAGCGTTTGTCCTTATCAGCTGTGAGTTTCCTGTGCCACTGCAGACGTTGCTCAGAGCCAGGGATGCCTAGCAGCATCACCCAAACTGCCCTCAGCATTTCCTTGGCTTCACCTTGGCTTTCTTTACTCTACCTGGAACAAATTTCTTCCTATAGCCCACCCCTGTTCCCTCTCCTGCAAACAGCCCATCACTGTTGGCTCTTTCCTCTCTGGCCCCACTCCCCATTTCAGTTCCTGAGCTGGCACCATGGGAACATCCCTTGGGGAGCAGGATCATCATCCAAGTGCTTTAGGAATTGTCTGCAGGCTCCTGCAGTGCCTGGTGCTGGTCCCCAGCCAGAGGCACCACAGCCCAGGGGGGCACATCTGGGCTGCTGTGTCTGGCTGTGGGGCTCCCTGTTCTGGGCCATGAGGAGGAGTTGCAGAGGTTCTGCAGGACTGACAAGGATGGGCTTCGGTGCTGTGAGGAGAAGCTGAGGGACCTGGGCTGCAGCACCTTCTGAAGAGGAGGCCCATGGCTCATCCTGCAGCTGCTGCAAGCGTGGTTTCAGAAAATCACACAATGAGCAAGGTTGGAAAATAGGGAGTAAAAACAGGGAGAAAATCATCAAGTCCAATCTACCCTCTAACACCACATTGTCTTTCCTGAGCCTCCTCTTCTCCTGGATAAACAACCCCAGCTCCCTCAGCCACTCCTCACAGGACTTGTGTTCCAGACCCCTCACCAGCCTTGTTGCCCTTTTCTAGACATGATGCAGCCCCTCCATGTCCTTCCTAATTTGGGAGGCCCAGAACTGGACACAGCACTCGAGGTGCTGCCCAAACAGTGCTGACCACAGAGGAAGAATCACTGCCATGGTCCTGCTGGCCAAACCATTCCTGATCCATGAGACCTATGGGTTGAATGAGACAAATGGTCATAAGGGGATGGAAATAAAGTCTGATTGATTGTCAGCCAGGATTGATTTTCTTGATTTTCGTATCGATTGAGACTACATTAGAAGATGCTTGAGGTCAATATCATTTAGACATTGCTGACAGCAATCTACAAAGTGGAAAAGAAAACAGGACTGTTGCAGATAGTGGCATTGGGGTTTGAGCTGTCCCAGACTGGGCCTCAATCTCAGGTCTGTGAGGCCTCTGGCGCTGCTAGAAATTATGTTAAGGTGTGTACATGGGATAGTGAGTTTCTGGCTGTTGATCAATATAGTTTTGTAAGTGAGCATTTTAGCCACCTTAAGAACAAGCTAAACAATGTTTGTTTGCATCTTTTTTTATGACATGTAATTTTGAACTATACTGGAGTGTATATAACCTGCAATTTGAGAAAGAAGAACCGGAGAAAGTTATGCTAACCATATTGGCTTGACCTACATTTCTCTTTGTCTGCTTCCCACGCTATGTTAGGGCCTTTTGACTTCATAGGACAAAACAGTTCTCTCTGCACTGTTTTCAAGATAGTATATTTACTTTAAATACACTTCTGAAATCGGTGTAATTGACCAGAGAAGGACTGAAAACTTTGATTATTCTCAGGGGCTTTTCTAATTTGGGTATTTTGTATAAATATTTATGAGCTTTTCTCACTGAATTCCTGAACTGAAGAGCTCAAGAAAGAAGAGATCTCTGCAGTAGTACAATTTAGCTGCAGCCTCCAAGGGGCTGATGATCCATCCACATCAGAGCAGCAATGAACAGAAATGGGCACAGCCTTGTGGCTGCCCCAGCTTTGGGATGGGCCCTGGGCCTGGAGCAGGAGCAGCTCTGGAGGGCCCCAAGGCTGGGACTGTTGTGCTGGCCTGGGCAGATGGGATGGCAGCAGGGGCTGCAGAGCTCTCAGCACCTCAGGGACAGGGGAGCAGGGCACACAGGGAGCCTCCTTTCCCCTTCTTTTCCCAGCACCTTCCCCATGGCTGGGGCTGAGTCCTCTCTGAGCTGCAGCTGCTGCTGTGCCCTTGCCAGGGGCTGAGGCCGTGGGGCCCCTGCCCAGAGCAGCCTGCCCTGAGCAGAGCTGTGGGGCCAGAGCCGGCTGGGCTGGGCTGGGGAGAGGCCCTTGGCGCTGCACAGAGCTCAGGGCAGCTGGCAGAGCTTGCAGGCAGCTGGGCTGGGCTCAGAGAGCCTAGCACAGAAACCATCAGTGTCCATCTCAGCCTGTGGGAGCGTGCAGGGGCAGGACTCAGCCCAGGCCGTGTGGGGCAGGGCCAGCGCCTGTGGAAGGCATTGAAAACAGGCAAGTGGCCCAGAGAAGAGGCTGCTCTGTGCCCTTGGTGTCATGGGCACAGCAGGGAGGGGGCCCAGGACATTTGTCCCCAATGCCAGCCTCTGTCCCCAGGCATTGGCAGCCCCGGCTACCCAGCCCAGGTTTGCGGGGCCCTTTGGCTGTGGCCCAGCTCCATCTTCCTGCGGGGCTCAGGGCCTGTTCCCAGCCATGGCCAGCCCTGCCCGGCCTCTCTGCTGGCCCAGAGCCCGGCAGAGCCCGGGGCAGGGCTGTCTGTGCAGGCCCACAGGGCCCACGGGCTGTGCAGGAGCTGGCAGAGGCTGCCCAGCAGGGAGGCCATGGGGCACAGAGCCCCAAGGCTGCTGTGGCACCACGGCACAGGGGCTGTTCCCACCTGCAATGCTCCTATCCTGCCCTGGGCCTGCACAGGGGCTGTGGCACCATGGCTGGGCCAGCGCGGCACAAAGGGGCCACGCAGTCGCTGCCGGAGCTGACAGCAAGGCCAGGCACACACCAGCAATTGGTGGCCATTGCCTGTGCTGGCCAGGGCTGACTGTGCCAAAGGCACACCTCAGCTGCCCTTGGGGGCTGCAGGAAAAGTCCAGAGCCCAAAGAGCCTCCATGGCTGTGCTGGAGACCAAGGCTGGAGCAGGGAAAGGCAGGGCTGCTGTGGGATGGAGGAGGGCTGGGGATGGAGCTGGGCTGGGGGCTGCAGAGGTGGCTGTGGAGCATTGCCTTTGGTGTGCCAGGCATTGGCAGACACTGCTGGGCTGGGCTAGAGGTTCTGGGGGGATTTGGGTTCCAGGGCAGGGCAGTGCTGGACATGCCCCTTCCTCACACAAAAAATGTTTCCAGCCAACAATCTCCTCCAGACTCTCACAAGAGGCAGTGTTGGAGGCAGAATCCTAATTCTGGCCATGGCCACCTGGAGAAGAAGGACAGTTCTTTTTCATAGGAAGGAAAGCACATCGTCTTTCCCCGGGTTTGGAAGGCAGGTGAGAGCCTCACTAGGCCAGGGCCAGCCAGACTTGTCAGTAATGACACATTTTGTCTAGGAGCAGTGTTTGGATAGAAGGAATTTTGGAGATTGAATCCCAATCTTGGCCATGGGCAGCTGGAGGAGAAGGACAGTTCTTTCCCATTGGAAGGAAAGCATGGAGCCCCAGGGTTTCAGTAGCAGAAGAGAAGAGACCCTCAACATGCCAAAGTCAGCTGGACCAGTCAGGTGGCTCTGGGAGCCTAAACCAGCCAGAATTGTTCTGTGTTCCATTTGATTTATGGGGCCACAGAGTGTCACAATGGCACTTTGGTTCCTTGGGGCCCTGCAGTGTCATAATGGTGCCTTGATTCCATGGGCTCCAGCAGTTCCACCATGGCCCCTAGATTACAAGAGAACCTGCAGTCTCTCAAAAAACCCTTGGTTTGATGGGGTCCCACAATGACACAATGGCCCCTTGCTTCCATAAGGACCCTCAGTGTCACAAGGGTCCCAGCGATTCCATGAGGCTTTGCAGTGTCACAATGGTCCCTTGGTTCCATGGGGCCCTGTGCTGGTGCATTCCCTCCTCCTCTCCTCAGGCCACCCTGTGAGCTGAGAAATGCTCATGTGGCCTTGGCCAACAGCCCCTGGGCTCAGCTCCTCTGGAGCTCAGCAGAGACCCTGTCTGCTCCCAGGCACTGCTGCTGCCCAACGAGCTCCTGGATTCTTTAGGAGCACCCCTGGGAACTGTTTTTGTTCCCTCAGTGGCACAACATCCCTGTTCTCACACTTCCAAGGAAAGCTGCTGATCCCACGTGTGGCCAGGATGAAACACTGCTGTGACTAAAGCCCCTCTCTTGGGGCCCTACAAACAGAGCTCCAAAAGGAGCCCCTGGAGCTCTCCTGGGCCAGTGCCCTCCCTCTGAGTGGGGCCTCTGCCAGCCGGGAACTCTCCCGTTTGCTGCCCTCGGGGGATCCCTGAACAACGACTGAGCCAGGGCCGAGCCCCCACTCCTCGAGGCTCAGCCCTTGGCCTGCTGGGGAGATGCCAAAGCATCCCCAGGGAGCATTTCCCTGCCCTGCAGGGGAATTTCTCACAGGTCCCTGGCACTGACTCTGTCTGTCTGTGTGCACACAGAGTGCCTGTGTCCTGGCAAATGTGGCACAGGTGCTGCTCTCTGAGGGGTTTGAGTGCCTTGGACATCTGAGTCAGCCAGGCCTGTAAGTAAGGCTAAGTCATGAGGTGTAAGCTAAGTTAAATGCTGCTAAGTGTTGTTATTTTGCTAATCTGTTGAGTTTAATGTAAGTTATAAGCTAAGTTGAATACTGCTAAGTGTTATTTAATGTTAAATCATTGAGTCATAGGTTATAAATATGGTTAAATAATGTTAAGTGCTTTTCTTTTGCTCAATTGTGGTGTTGAAGGTATATGTTAAGGTAAGTGCTATTAACTTTGAGCTCTGTTCAGCTCTTAGGCCATATTCCTTTTATCCTTTTCCTGCCTGTCCTTTTGTCACACACACACAGAGAGACATTTCTCAGTTCATTTCTGTTTTGATTGCCTGGATTTTGTTGCTACTTTGTTTCCTTGCTGTGCCTGAAGTGTCCAGTCAGGAGCAGAGTGACTCTTGCCAAGGAACTTTGTTGTGCTCTCGCTCAATATTAAATTTGCATTTTGCTGATCCCTTGCTGGGGATTTTTAAAGCGCTCTCAGCCCCTTGTTAGTAACAAGGAGCCCTGGCCCAGGCTCTGGGGACACGAGGACACTGCAGGGAGTCCCTGTCCCCTTGTCCCACCCCTCCCCAGCCCTGGCCCCTGTCCCCCTGTCAGGCTCTGGGGTCGATCTCGTGGAACATCCTCTGGGGGGGCTGCGGCGCCGGGGGCAGGGGGGACCCGGGGGGACCGGGGGACCCGGGGGGACAGGGGACCCCGCTGTGCACGAGCAGTGTTGGACTTCTCTGGGTGAACTGTGAGGGTGGGCTGGTTCAGAGTGACCTCCCAGTGACCTCACACAGCCCCTGTGAATTCATACAGCCACATGTGATGTCACACAGCAGCCTGTCATGTCACAGCCCAGTCCGAGATGTCACACAACCTGCTCTGGGATGTCATAGCCAACTTTGTGATGTCACAACCCATTCAGTGATGTGACACACCCAATCAGTGATGTCATACAGCCACCCTGTAATGTCACAGCACACTCTCTGACCTCACAGCCCACTCCAGGATGTCTTAATACCACAATGCCACAGCATGATGTCACAGCCTGTTCTGGAATGTCACACACTCCTATCTGTGATGCTGTAGCTGCTCAATGACCTCACACAACAAACTCTGTGATGTCATAGACCAATCAGTGACCTCACACAACCCACTCTGAGCTGTCACACAGCCTCTTTGGGACATCTCAGCTGCTCTGTGGCTCTGTGACACAGCCACAGAGGCGCTGCTGTGACACAGCCCCCTCTGGGACAGCACACAGCCCCTGCCAGTGCTGAGCCCCTGTGAGCTCTGTCTGTGCCCTGCTCGTGTCCCTGGCAGTGCCCTGGCAGTGCCCCAGCCCTGCTGGGCTGTGCACAGGAGCTGCTCCTGGGCAGAGCTGTCTCTCTGCAGTGCTGCCCTCTCCAGGAGCTGCCTCTGTGCCAGGAGCCCGGCCCAGCTCAGCAGCACAGACACAGCACAAGGACTTGAATGACCCTCTAAGGGCTTTGGTGCTGTTTGCATCAGACTCAGTCCCTCAGAGTGTGCTCAAAAAACTTCTCAGTAACTCAAAGTGAAATTGAAACACTGAAGGGTCTTGTGAAAATAAATCTCACTGAGGGACAGGACTGAGAAAACGCCCCCAGGTTCCTGTTGGGGCAGAATACTACAAGCAATAATGACAGGTGGGGACAAGCACGGGAAAGGTGTCTTTGGGGCTGAGTAAACCTGGATGTGTTTCAGGAATGCAAAGGGTCAAGGCCTGAGCCCCAGCCCCTTCCAAGGCTGATCCCATCCCTCCCTCCTTCCTCAGGGCTCTTCCCAGGCCACTGGGAGGTGGGGATGTGCAATGCCAAGGGCAGCACCATGGGGCAGCCCCTGCCGGGCTGCTGAGCAGGGACAAGGAGGCAATGAGGCCCCAGGGCTGCAAGGGTCACTTGTCCCCTGCTGGCCTCAGGCCCAGGGCCAGCAGCCATGGCCAAAGTGCTGCAGGAGTTGGCTCTGGCAGGGCCTTGCAGCTGCTGCCCATCCCTGTGCCCTGTCCAGCCCAGGCTGTCCTACAGTGTCCACGCCCTGTGCCTCTGTCCCTGCAGGCTGTCGTCACCCCCTGGCTGCCCCACCTGGCTGGGCCCTTCCTTTGCTGACAGCTCTGCATCCTGCTGCCTCTGCCTGGGCACACAAGGCCTTGGACTTAAGATCAAAAAAGTTAATACAATTTTTTCTGTGCCTCTGAACTTTCAGTAGTGAAACAAGTCATAGATGGGCTGCTTTCCCAGCAGGGATGGTTGCAAGAGAAGCAGAATCAGAAGAAGACATCTGGCTCAAGGGTGCAGTGACACAAAATGCAAGGATTGAAATGGAATTTGTGGTGGGTTTTATGGAAATGGTAAATTGCAATACACATTTAATGACTGTATATAAGCAACACATTTTTAGAATCCAGTGTCCACATAAGGTTCAGAGTTATCCCCTGGTGGACCTCAGCCCTGAATATGTGATGCTTTCTTTTACACAAGTTTAGTGTTAAGGAGTCTTATTCTGATATTTTGGAGATTTGGTAACAGCGTGGCCTCACGGACCCAAGGAGTCAACTGTGACACTGGAACCTGATGGAACAAAGGGTCCATTGTGACACTGCAGACTCTGATGGAGCCAAGGGGACATTTTGACACTGTGGGGCTGCATGGAACCAAAATCCATTTTGACACAGCGGGACCACATGGAACTGATGGTCCATTGTGATGCTGCAGATCCAAGGAGACCATTGTGACACTGTGGAAACTCATGGAATCAAAAGTCCATTGTGACAGAGAAAGGCCTCATGGAACCAAGGGGCCATTGTGACACAGCAGAGCCTCACAGAGCCAAGGAGTCCATGGTGACACTGCAGAACCTCATGGAACAAAGGATCCATGGTGACACTGCAGAACCAAGGAGGTCGTTGTTGACCACATGACAGCTCGTGGAACCAGAAGTCCATGGTGACCCAGCAAGGCCTCATGGAACCAAGGGTCCACTGTGACATTCTTCAGCCTCATGGAACCACGAGCCTTTGTGACATAGCGGGGACACCTGGACCCAAGGAGCCATTGTGACACTGGGGATCCAAGGAGACCATTGTGACCCTGAGGAACCTCATGGAGCAAAGGGTCCATTGTTACACTGGGGGGCCCTGTGGAACCATGGAGACCATTCTGATACTGTGGTGCTCCAGGAAACAAAGGGGCCATTCTGATGGTACCAAGGGGCCAACTGTGTCACAGTGGGGCTTCATGGAACCAAAAGTCCACTGTGACATTGCAGGGCCTCATGGAACAATGGAGACCATTTGGACTCTTTAGGACTGGAGTGGTTTGAAAACAAAACCAGTGAGAGACTCCAAGTCAGAAACACAATTTATTGGAAGAGAAGAAAAAAAAAAAAAAAAAAGAAGTAAAATAAAATGAAAGCAATAATGCAAAAGATCACTGACTGAATCAGAGTACAACCTGACACCCTGTTGGTCAGGGTGTTGGAAACAGTCCAAAAGTAAGTCCTCCTGGAGTGGCAGATGTGGCTCCTGTTAGAAATAGAGATGGTTGTGTGGAGAAAAAAGGGTTGAGAGATGGGTCCAGTCTTCCTTCAGGAGTCCTTTAGGAACACTCCATGTGCGGTGACACTTGTGGGGTTTTTTTGTCTCTGTGGAAATGGTTTTGCTCCTCCTCCCTAGGTAGAGCATCTCTACAATGGGATGATGTAATGTGTCATGTCATTGGTAAGCTTTAATGGTCCATTAACAGAAGATAATATTCCCATGGAGGTAATGGGAGGGTGAACAGAGATAAGAAACAATGCCCCACCCAGTTTTAACAGCTGGCTTGTTATCAGAAAGGCAGCCCCCCCCTCCCTCCTGGAGTTACAACAGATAAAGAAAAAACACCTCTCAGTTATTCATAACATATATTATGAATATTGGGGAATTAATTTGTTCTTTTTAGATAAATGTCCTATATAAAAATATATACTGTTTCAAATGCCACCTCCTCCTTGAAATAAAAGCGTAGTTCAACTACAAGCTGCTTCCAGGAATAGGAGACCCATTCATCTACAAAACCAAGAAGTCTGTCCCCACCAGGAGATTGGCCTTCTCCAGAGATGGAACTGCCAATGACCCAGCAATCATCACCTGATTGGAATCTTATCTGCATTGGACTGGTGGGCATGTGAATGCCAAATTCCTGTCAATCTAATCAGGAGCCCCAACACTACCTAGGAAACCATTCAACAGACCAGCAGAGGAAAAGAAAAGAAATATCAATTTGAAACATCAACAGTGGACAATGGGATGAGGCAACTTTTGCCTCAAGCAAGAAAAACTGTATAAAACTGGATTGTGCAAGGGCAGAATTTGTGAATCAGGGAGGATACAGCATGCTGGCAGTTCAAGGGTTCACCCAGCATCAATCCCGGGATCCATGCTGTCCAGTTGATTTTGGCTTTTTCCATAAATTCTATTTCGCAAAATTTATAAATAAATTGGCATTTTTATGAAATTGGACTCATTATTTGTAACCCAACAAGGTTTCAACAGATGGAATAGAATAAACCTTTTCTTTGGTTATAACCCAAGACAGGGACTCACTGGCTCCAACGGGCCACAGTGACACTGCAGGGCCTTGTTTAACCACGGGGCCATTTTACCACAGCAGGGCCTCATGGAATCAAGGGGACCATAGTGACACTGTGGGGCTCCATGAGAACAAGGGTCCTTTCTGACACCATGACAAAGGAGTGACATTGTGACACTACAGGGCATCATGTGCCCAAGGAGGACATTTTGAAGCAGTGCAGCCTCATGGAACCATGGAGACCATGACGACACCTTGAAAGCGTCATCTAACCTAAGGACCATTGTGGCACTGCAGGGACTCATGGAACCAAGGGTATAAAAGTGACACTGTGAGTCTCCAAGGGACATGGGGGACATTCTTACATTGCAGAAGCAAGGGTCCATTGTGACGCAGCAGGGTCTAATGAGGACATGGAGAGTTGCTCCCAGTAGCCCAAAATGTGATACCAGTTGCTCCTTCTCAACACCAATATGAGTCAAGTAACCTCCAATATGATCCTAGTCACATGCCAGCACTCCCAGTACGGTCCCATTATAATCCTACTTCCTTCCAATCACTCCCAGCATGTTCCAAGTTGCCTTCAGCTAGATCAGCCCAGTCAGTCCCAGTATGATGCCATTTGCTCCCAGCGTGCTCCCAGTTGCTCCCAGTCACCCCCAGTATGAAGGATGGTGTGCAGCGTATGTTCCCAGTCATTCTCAGGTACATCCAGTGTAAGTCCATTCGCACCCAAAATGACCCAAAGATGAGCCCAGTTTGATCCCAGTCACTGCCAGTACGAACCAGTTGCACCCCACAAGGTTCTAGTTGCTCCTTTCACCCTCACTTTTGTTCCAGTCAGTGCCAGTCTCTCCCAGTGTATCCCAGCTCTTTCCAGCATATTCTCAGTCCCTCTCAGCTCCTTCCATCATGTTCCCATTTGATCACAACCAGTCCCTCACAGTCATTATGTAGTCACACTCACAGTCAGTATGATCCCAGTCACGCCAAGCATGGCACCCAGTCACTCTCAGTTCCACCCAGTTGCTCCTAGCATGATCCCAGAGTCTCCCAGCTGCTCCTGGTCACCCTCAGCATGATCCAATTACTCCTAGTATATCCCATTTCCCCTCAACATTGTCACAATTGCCCCATGCAGGCTCCTCACTCTCAGTATGGATCCAAGATGATCCCAGTCTCCCTCATTGTGATCACAGTCTCCCCCAGCATAGGCCCAGCTGCTCCCAGTATGATCCTAGTCTGATGTCAGTACACACCCAGTACAATCCCAGTCACTGTATGATCCCAGTACAAACCAGTCACTCCCAGTGATGCCAATTCAAGGCACACCTCTCCCCATTGCCTTCTGGCCTGTCCCAGCTCCATCCCCGCCCCTCTTGCTAGCTGTGAGATGCCTGGAGAATGGGAAGGAGGAGGATGGAAGGAGCGAAGAGGAGGATCATCAGCAGGAAGCAGGAGGAAGAAGGGCAGAGGAGGCACCATCTGGCTCCAGCATTCCCTGAACCCGCAGTCGCACGGGACCATCGGCCCCGATCCCACAAGTGCCCTGGGAGGGGGAGCTCGTCCCAAATATCCCGAAGACATCCCTGGGTTTGGATTTTGGAGGGGATGTTTAGAGCTTGAAGGGCTCCAAAGCTGAGACACAGATGCCCCTCGAGGGGACACAGGAGGCGCCCAGGAGGTGTTTTTGGGGATCTCCAGTGGCAGCAGAGCCGTGGCGGGGGCTGGAGATGCGGTTTCCCCCACGGTGGGGGTAGGGCTAGCTAGTTTTCCCCAGGCATGGTGCCAGTTACTGCCAGTTGCTCCTACTTTCATCCAGTGTGTTCCCAGTTCTCCCAGTTACCCCTAGTATAGTCCCATCCTCTCCCACTATGATGCCAGTCTCTCTCAACATGCTCCTGGTCATGCCCAGTTGCCCACAGTGGAGGCCAGTCACTCCAACCTGCTCACAGTAGTTCCCAGCATGATCCCATTTTTCCCCAGTGTGCCAGTTTGAAAACAAACTAACCAGAGACCCCAAGGGAAAACTGTTCCATGACCCATCCCTCGTAACTTTGGGGGATATCATCTGTTAATGGGCCAGCAGTTACAACCAGGTGAGGCTGTCCTCTTTATCTCTTCCACAACCCATCCTCTCCACAGGGTGATATCATCTGCTAATGGGCCATTGAGTCTCACTGCATCACTGATTAAATTACATCATCCCATTGGGAGATGCTTCACCCAGAGGGAGGAGCCAAGCATTCCCACCTGGATATAATCTGAGATTTAACACACCAGAAGCAGCCTGTTTCCAGTGGATTTCCAGAGGAAGACCAGGCCCATCTACACCACCACTGGATCTTCAGAGGAAAGCTACATCCTTCTACAGAAGCATTGCTTCAACACAATCACGTCTGCCACTCCAGGAGGACTGCAGCCACAATTTGATTGGAGTGCTATCAATACCCTGACTAACTGGGTTTCAGGTTGTATTCTGACACTGTTTGTTGGTTTGGTTTTTTTTTTTGTTTTCATTTGTTTTGTTTTGGTTGGTTGGTTGTTTTTTTACTGCTGCATTTTTAGTTTTATTTTTAAGTTTTTAGTTTAGGCTGCAAGGAGGAGGAAGATGTCCTGGGACAGCCAGGAGGGTGAGGAGGAAGTCAGTGCCCCTTTCGTCCTCTCCCCAGCTCCATCTCCCAGCCCAGCATGGCTCCTGGCTGCAGGACAACCCTGCTGCCAACACCATCCTGCCGAGGATGAACTGTGGGGATCTCCTTCCTCTTCCCTCTGTCATGGAGGCAAATCCCATCCTCTCCTTGTCCTTCTTCACCCAGACAAGGAGCTGAGGACAGAGACCAGAGAGGACAAATCCCCACAGCAAAACCTTATGGAAGAGGCCGTTTTGTGCAGCTCCACGGCACAGGAATCCAATGGGGAGGAAAAGCCCCACAGATCCCACAGGAGGAGGGGCTCCAAACCTATCCCAGGCTGCTCTGAGAAGGAAAAGTCCACCCTGTACCAGGAAGGTGGACAGAGCTTCAGCCAGGGCTCAGAGCTGGTTGCCCATGAGCAGCTTCATCATGGGGAGAAGCCCCACAAGTGCTTGGAGTGTGGGAAGAGGTTTCACACCAGCTCAGATCTCCTCGTGCACCAGCGCATTCACACAGAAGAGAGGCCCTTCCACTGCCCAGACTGTGGGAAGGGCTTCAAGCGCAACTTCCACCTCATCAGGCACCGGCGCATCCACACTGGGGAGAGGCCCTATGAGTGTGGGGAATGTGGGATGAGCTTCAACACAAGCTCCATCCTGATCTGCCACCAGAGGATCCACACTGGAGAACGACCCTACAAGTGTGAGCAGTGTGGGAAGAGCTTCAGCCACAGATCCAGCCTGATCTGCCACCAGAACATCCATGCTGAGGAAAGGCCATACAAGTGTGAGGAATGTGGGAAGGGCTTCAACCAGAGGTCCCGGCTGATCATCCACCAAATGAGCCACACCGGGGAGAGGCCATATGAGTGTTCCCAGTGTAGGAAGGGGTTTCAGACCAGCTCCCATCTCCTTGTGCACCAACGGATTCACACAGACGAGAGGCTTTTCCACTGCCCCGACTGTGGGAAGGGCTTCAACGTCAAGTCCAACCTCGTCACCCATCGGCGCATTCACACCGGGGAGAGGCCCTACGAGTGTCCGCAGTGTGGGAAGGGGTTTCAGACCAGCTCCCATCTCCTTGTGCACCAGCGCATTCACACAGAGGAGAGGCCCTTCCACTGCCCAGACTGTGGGAAGGGCTTCAAGCGCAACTTCCACCTCATCAGGCACCGGCGCATCCACACTGGGGAGAAGCCCTATGAGTGTGGGGAATGTGGGATGAGCTTCAACACAAGCTCCATCCTGATCTGCCACCAGAGGATCCACACTGGAGAACAGCCCTACGAGTGTGAGCAGTGTGGGAAGAGCTTCAGCCACAGATCCAGCCTGATCTGCCACCAGAACATCCATGCTGAGGAAAGGCCATACAAGTGTGAGGAATGTGGGAAGGGCTTCAACCAGAGGTCCCGGCTGATCATCCACCAAATGAGCCACACCGGGGAGAGGCCATATGAGTGTTCCCAGTGTGGGAAGGGGTTTCAGACCAGCTCCCATCTCCTTGTGCACCAACGGATTCACACAGACGAGAGGCCCTTCCACTGCCCCGACTGTGGGAAGGGCTTCAACATCAAGTCCAACCTCGTCACCCACCGGCGCATTCACACCGGGGAGAGGCCCTACGAGTGTCCGCAGTGTGGGAAGAGCTTCACCCAGAGCTCTTCCTTGACCAAACACCAACGGAGCCATAGGTAAGAGAACCCTGTGAGTGCCCCGACTGTGGGAAGAGCTTCGTGCTCTGCTCCTCAACTTCATCCTTCATTGGAGGACTAAGCAGAGTCAGACAGAGTCCTGGTGACACACATGCCCAGTGACTTCACTGGGAAAATTCTGGGCTGGTGGTCCTTTGCTTTGCCCTTTATCCTTTCAAAACACACAAAATTGAGGTAACAATTAACAAAATCATCAAAGGCATCTAAAGCCTCACTTATTTCTAGTGTTTTGAGGGGAATCTGAGATTCAGGGAGATCCTTCAGGGAGAATTTGGGGGTGTGGGGAGTTTTTACTCTCATTTTCTCTATGTCTTGGTGCTCAAAGAGATGAGAGGATTTGATCCGTCACCTCAAAACCACTCAATACCACTGAAAACTACTCAATTCCACCCCAAAATTTCTTGATTCCACAGGGCCTCAGGCTGGAATACAGTCGGAGGGAGTTTGGGTGAAGTGTGCAACAGATCAGGAGGAGTGAGATGGGCTTTGGGTGGGGCAGGACTGGTGGGATGCAGTTTGGGAGATGTGAAATGAGGGGGAAACAGCTTGGGAAAGGGGGTCTTGATGTCCAGCAGAGGTGGGATGGGTTGGGGCTGGAGCTGGGATTGAGGAGGTGGGGTGATATTTGGAATGAGACAGCCAGAGTCTGAGGATGAGGAATGGAGGGGGAGCCTGTTAGTGAGGGAGTTTTTTGGGTATTCCCCATTCCTTAAAAGATTTTAGGGTATCCCACATTTCTGAAGCTCTTTTGGGGCACTCCCCAATTCTTAGGAGACTTTCTGAGAGCAGCTCGATGGAGCCCCATTGCCAGGGGTGGTTGCCTTGGGCACCAACTCAGAGCTGCAGCCAGAGATCATTGCCTCAGGGCTGGAGAGCAGAGAAATGATGAATGGCCCCAGACATCTCCAGGCTGTGTTTGGGGGCCAGGGCAAGTTCTGTGTAGGTGGGGTGGTCACTGCCCCAGCCCCAGCCACTGCAGCATCTGGTCCAGCCCCAAAGTGGCTGCCAAGCTTCTGGCACCCCAAAAACCCCACCACAGAGCAGGTGAGACTGTGACACGGTTGTGACACTGATATATCCCATGGCCACAGAGCTCCCAGCAGCTGAGATGGTGCTGGATCCAAGGGTGACTGTGGATCTCTCTCTCCTTCTCTCTCTTCTCTTGACTTCCTCTTCTCAAAATCTGGAGAACTTGTAGGGCTTAGTGTTTTGTGAGTCAGTGATTTGTGAAGTGCCTTACCATAATTATTAGTTATAAGCTAAGTTAAATACTATCCCTCTGTAAATGGTTAAGTCGTAGGTTATAAGTTATGATAAATGCCATCAAGTGCTCTTCTTTTGCTAAACTGTGAATTCTAAGTTCAGGTTAAGGTAGAAGTTAGGTGCTGATAAGTTTGAGCTCTGTTAAGCTTTTTGGCCGTGTTCCTTTTATCCTTGTCCTCCCTGTCCTCTTGTCACACCACACCCAGGGACAGTTCTGGGTTTGTTTCTGGTTTGATGGCATGGATTTTATTTGGTTGTGTTTTTGCTTTGCTTCTTTGGTGTGCCTGAAGTGTCCAGTCAGGGGTAGAGTGGCTCTTGCCAAGGAACTTTGTCATGCCTCACCACCTGTGCTCCTAACTGGTGATTTTTGTCAAACATGGTCATCTGCTAAACTTACAAAACTGTATATTCACCCTGTGGGGGACGATGGGCGCTTTGTGGGCATTTTCCATATCTGTTTCTTGGAGTCCTCCAATAAAGACCAGCCTTTCTATTACCTCCGCTATAATATTATCTCCAAGGAGTGTTACTTTATTTCTAGGTTCTTGAAGGCATCAACTCTGTGGGGCCTCCTGGCACCCAGGAGACCACTGTGACACAATGACATCTTGGGGAACCAAGTGTCAACTGCAGACACAGCGGGGCCTCATGGAAGCCAGGGGCCACTTGGATAGTGCCAGGGCACGTGGAACTCAGTGTCCACTGTGACACAGCACAGCCCCGTGGGACTCAGCAGACCACTGTGACAACATGGAATCTCACAGAACCAAGGCTCTATTTTGACCAAGTGGGACCTCCTGGGACACAAAGCCTTTTCCACATGCCTCCCTCCCCTGGCTGTGGTGTCCTTGTTTGTCAGCAGTGGTTTCTTTGCCCACCTGAAGCCCTCTCCATCTCTTCTCTATCCCTGGATCTGGCAGTGTCAGTTCTATACTCAGTGGTGCCTCCAGCACTGAACCCTCTCATCGCCAGCCTGAGGAATTAGGAACTCCTGGAGTCGATGAGAAAACTGGTGACTGGATTTCAGAAGCAATAAACTGCCTATTTTCTTCTGCAGAATCTTCTAAATGTAGCTTATTTCAAACTCAGCATTTCTGTCCTTTTTTCCGTTTTTGCATTTTCTTAATACATTCCTACTGTTATGTTTTCCACAAACAAATATCATTACTCACAGTATTTCTACAGGAATATCTGCCATTATTCAGTATCTCAATGACTTTCAAAAACATTGTTCCCTGTGCATCTGAATAAAATAATGATTTTTTGCAGCTGTGAAGGAAAGAGGCTCTCAGCAGAGCCAGCACAGCCAGGGACAATGGCCCTGGCTCTTTCCACATCTGCTCCTCCCAGCTCCATGCTCCCCTTCCCAGCTCTTCTGTGGGTGCAAGACCGGAGTGCTGTGGCAGCTTGGTCACTGTCCTGCTGTGTGTCCCTGCTGTGACCACAGGCAGGGACAGGCCATGGGCACTGCTGGGACACAGCTGGGTTCCAGCACAGCAGCTCCATCAGCAAAGGGCATCTCCTGAGGGCAGGGCAGGAAGGCTTTGCCCTCCTCCAGAGCTGCTATCAGGAAGGTGCTGCAGGAATGCCCTGGCAGAGCAAAGCCCAGTGCCTGGGGCAGAGGGGCAGTGTGCAGGGGGGGGCACACAGCAGTGTCCTGCCACAGCCAGAGCTCCTGGCATGGACCTGAGGGAGCAGCAGAGCAGGGCCTGGGCTGTGTCTTTCTTCCAAGGACAGAAAGGCCAGAGCCATCCCAGAGGGTCCTGGGCACTTGGGAAAGGCAGAGCTGGGACCAGTCTGCAAACAGGGCAGGGAGGGGCACTGGGAGAGTCCCAGACTGCTCAGGCTCAGCAGGGAAGGGGATGTGGCAAATCCTCCTGCAGCCCTTCCAGGCACTGGAATGACAAGGCAGGGGCTGCAGAACTGCTGTGGGAGGGAGAAGAAGGGGATGTTGTGTGCCCAGACTTTAGCAGGGCCTGGGACACGGTCTGCTGTGGTCTCCTCAGAGCCAGATTGGAGAGAGCTGGGCTGAGGGGGTGGAACCTGGGGTGGGTGGGAATTTGGCTGAACTGTGGGGGCCAAATGTCACCTGTGGTACAGGGTCCTCTTGGCAGTCCTGCTTTGGTGACATCCCTCAGTGACTGGCCCTTGACTACTGTGGAACATTCATATATTGCCTCTGTACTGATGCCCCAAAACTAGGCAAGAACACAGTACTCCACAGTGTAAGGCCTACAGAGCAGATATTTGTTTATTTGACACCAGGAGTGAGGGGGAGAGCTCCACCACAAACTCACTCATCCATTCTTCACACACTACTGGCTTTGATATCTTTTTTACTTCATGTGCACATTATAGTTTCCTAACCTTCATATTTTCTAAATACATGATTAGGAAAGCCCTTGCAGCACAGGTGCAGTTTGTGTACAAGCTGGTCATCACCCTCCTTGTGGTCATTTTGGATGAAGGCTCAGAAGTCTTCCTCGGCCTTGGCTTTTCACCTTTCTTGCTGTGCATTCTCCATATAATTGGCTGCTCAAATAACCAGTGGTTAGCTTCTGCAGTTAGCTTGTTCTGCTAAATTTCCTGATTTCTAAGAAGGGCTTCATTCACATACCCTGTTTCAAAGGTTCTTTCTGCACAGCTACAGCTTTTTGCAGAGCTCATTATCTGGTTTCCTCAGCATGAAAAGGAAGGAAGGAAGGAGGAGGGGGCTGTTACCCATAGGTAAGGCTTTATAAAGGGAAGGCCTTGTAAAATCATGGCTCCAGGCTGTTACTTAGGCTAAGTAGAAGGGAACTATGGGAGAGTGACTCAACTAAAAGAAGAGTAGAGATGTGAGAGATGTGAGAGATATGAGAGACGTGAGAGATATGAGAGACATGAGAGATGTGAGAGATGTGAAAGACGTGAGGGCCGTGAGAGATGTGCTGTGTGACTCCTACATGTCCACATCGTGTACAGCAGTTGGTTAACTGGGGCTTATTGTTCCTTGAAACTGTATAAACTAATAACCAGCTAACTCCTGAAAAAAGCCAGGGTTTTAGCAATAAAGGGCACTCCTTTGCCCCTGCCTGGGGTCCCTGTGTCACTCATTACCCCAACAGGGGGCGAACAGGGGAGGGTGATGGGGCAGCATTATCAGGTTCCTGAGGCATCAGTGAAGTGTTGGAATCTTATGGAACCAAGGCTCTGATGGGACACAACGGGGGCCTAGTGAAACACAGGATTCCATTGGGACTCTATGGAACCTCACAGAACCAAGGCTCCAGTGTGACACAGCAGGGCCTCATGGAATAAAAGAACCAGTTGGGTTCTGGAACCCGATGGAACCAGGTCTTCATTGTGACACCCTGTCGTGTCATAGAACCCAAGAGACTACAGTCACAGTATGGAACCTCACGGAACCAAGGGTCCAGTATGGAAGAGGGGGCCTAATGCAGCTCAGGAGTGAGGCCATGGTGAGGTTATGGAGCCTCATGGAACCAAGGCACTGATGTGACACAGTGGGTCCTCATGAAACCCCAACCATCGTCAGGTTATGGAACTCCAGGGAACCAGGACTCTAAAGTAACACAGAAGGGCCTCATGGAATGCAGGAGACCGTTCTGAAGCTATGGAATCCTACGGAACCAAGGCTTCCATGTGGCCCAGCAGGGCCTAATGAAGCTCAGGAGGCCACAGTGATGAGGTTATGGAAACTCATGAAACCAAGGCTCTAAGGGTACACAGCAGGGCTTAACTGAACAAATGAGACCACTGTGACTCTGTGGAATCCTGTGGAACCAAGGCTCCAGTGTGACAAAGTGGAGCCTCATGGAGCTCAGGAGAGCATTGTGACATTATTGAAGCCAATGGATCCGGGACTCTAGTGTGACATAGTGGAACCTCATGGAACCAAAGAGATCCTCATGGAGCCAAGGCTGCAGTGTGTTACAGAGGGACCTCATGGAAGCCAGGGGAGCATTGTGAGGCTATGGAACAATATGGCACCAAGGTTCCAGTGTGACTTGACAGAAGCTCTTGGATGAACCAATGAGACCCTCTGGAATCAGTGTCTGCAGGTGGATTTTCTGCTCCCTCCTGGGATCCTGGTGGACAATAAAGCCTGAGGCAACCTCCCGAGTGTCCGCTGTGTCACCAGTGTGGGGGACATTTGGGGGGACCCGTTGTCAACCATGGCCCTGCTCCTCCTCCTGGCTGGGCGTGGAGCTGCTGGAACACTGTGGAGAGGGGTCCTGATGTTCCTCCCCCTCATCCTCCCAGCTGTGCACAACTTTTGGGGCACATTGAAGCCATCCTGGAGGTGAATTTAGGCTGGCTTAGGGAGGGAATTGGGACAATTTGTGCAGCTTTTTGGGGTGTCTCAGTGTGTCCCCCTGTCCGTAATCTGGCTCCTGCTCTGGTACACGCTTGCCCACCCTCACAGGTCCCTCCCGTGACCCCCATGAAGGGGGGGCCTGAGCAGGGCTGGGGACAAATTGAGGATGGCCTTGCAGGAGTGCCGATGGCACTGCTGTCATCTGCACACCTGAGCACTCGCTGGGTGGGTCCATGCCCAGGGAGTGG
This sequence comes from Sylvia borin, assembly GCA_014839755.1. Lineage (NCBI taxonomy): Eukaryota > Metazoa > Chordata > Aves > Passeriformes > Sylviidae > Sylvia > Sylvia borin. The sequence goes on along the minus strand of CM025988.1, from coordinate 791,140 downwards.
CAGGGACAGGCACAGGCATGGGGACAGAATGTCTGATGGCACTGTGCACGCTGTCCCTGCGGCCTCTCCCCCAGACACTGAGAGGGCATAAGCTCCCACCCCCACTGTCACGTTTCCCTGTTCCTGAGGAAACAGCTCAGGCTGGTGAACAGCAGTACCATGTGAGGGGACAGTGGAGTTCCAGGGGCTGGGGGCCTGGGGAACCCTCCGTGTCTCCCCATGGGACCTGTTGGACACTCATGTTCTCTGTGGCCATCTCAAGGGTGGGTTTGCCAAATCCATTCCTGAATTTTGGGAGAGGAACCAGACCTGCTGGAGGGACTTATTCCACTGGGATGGGATTGAAGCCCACCTGGAGCAGTGCCCTGGGGGCTCGCCCTGCTCCCACAGGAATGCTGCTGCTGTCCTTTGCTCAGGTGAGTGTTGGCAAAGCACCAGCCCACCCACGATGGTGCCCAAGTGCCCCCAGCAGCAGCAGCTGCCAGGGGCTCCCCAGTGCCCCCCAGGGCAGTGACATTTCTGTTGTCCCCAGGCCCCTCTGTCTCCCTGTCCCTGTGCCTGGTGGGCAGCGGGAGCTGGTGTGATGGGCCCACTGTTGGGAAAGATGGGACAGGAAGGGCTTATGGATATGATTGTCTGGTAAGAAATACTGGAGATATAAAATCTGTGAGTGAAATAGAAATGAAGGCCAGCTTTGAGATGTAGGCAAGGCAGGCAGGAAGATGGATTAACTGGAGATAGGTTGAAGGACAGAAAACAAAAGGACCCAAGAATGCAGTCCATCTCAACCCTGCCAAGGCATCAAAGAAAAAGTAGATAAAAAGAGTAGTCTTTCGAGTTTAGAAAATAGGATGATATGGTAATTTAGTAGTTCTCATAGGTTGCATGCAACGTTTGTAGGTTTTGTATCTTGTGCCGTTTGGTCACTGTAAATTAGAATATTCAACACAAAACAAGATATAATGTGTTGTAACAAGGTCCTCGCTCTCTTGCCTCTTCGCTCCTTCTCTTGCCCGCTCTCTTCCTCTGCTTCTTCTACCTCCCTCTCTCCTACCGCTCTGACCCCGGCACTCTTCTGACCTCTCTTACCCCACTTTGCTTTTTTACTTCCCTTACCTCATACCCCCTGTCTCTCTCCCACACTCTTGAAGGGCTTCACTTCAGCTGAGGCTGGTGGCTGAAAGCAGGCCCTCTTTATCCACGACCCTTGCAATAAAACCACATGTTTCTAGAATATCTCAGGTCTGTAGAATTCGTTCTCCCTGCTGTCCATCGATGCCCCTACAGAAGGGCTTAAAAAGTGTGGGGAATGTGGGAAGGGCTTCCACCAGAGGTCCCAACTGATCACCCACCAAATGATTCACACAGGGGAGAGGCCATATGAGTGTCCCAAGTGTGGGAAGAAGTTTCAGACCAGCTCCCCTCTCCTTGTGCACCAGCGCATTCACACAGAGGAGAAGCCCTTCCACTGCCCCGACTGCAGGAATGGCTTCAAGCAAAACTCCCAACTCGTCACCCACCAGTGCATCTACACTGAGGAGAGGTCCTACAAGTGTCCCTAGTGTGGGAAGAGCTTTACCCAGAGCTCTCACTTGACCAGACACCAACAGAGCAACTGGTAAGGCAAGCCCTGTGAGTGCCCTGACTGTGAGAAGAGCTTCGTGCCCTGCTCCAACTCCAAAGCCCATCAGAGGACCCACATTTGGAAGAGCACTAGCGACCCACATTCACTGTGATCCATGCTGAGAAGACATCTGTCCCTTTCCCTGCCCCTGGCAATGATGTGAGCTGGGACTGAAGAATGTCATGGTCTGGCCAGGGCCCCATCATTGTATTTCATCCCATCTCAGGTCATTACCAGGGCAGGAAAGAGACGCTCTCTTTCTCCCTCAAGGAAAAGGGGGTCCTTTCCAGCAAGGAGAAACTTCATAGCTGGGCAGGGCCAGTTGGTATTTTTCTAATTTTCTATATATATAGCTTGTCTTATGCCTTCTGTTATCATTATTGTTTTCATTTCTATTTCTTGCTTATCCTGTTGCTGTTCCCAGTAAATTGTTCTTACCCCAGCCTGGGATCTTTGCCTTTTGTACTTTCAGTGCCAGGCTGGAGGGCAGCGAGGGGCAGCACGGTTTTAGCGGGAGCAGGAATTTGGGGAATCCCATTCCTAAAGCCCGGCCCGTGGAAACCGAGCATCACAGCTGGGGCCAGCCCTGGCTGCCCTGGCAACAGCCTTGGGAGCGGGGCCCTGGCTGGGGGCTGTGGGAACCTCTTCCCTCTGGTGCCCAGGGACAGGAGCGGAGGGAACAGCCGGAGCTGAGTCGGGGCAGGTTTGGGTCGGATCTGAGGAAAAGGTTTTTCCCCCAGAGGCTGCTGAGCACTGACCAGGCTCCCAGGGAAGGGTCCCAGCTCCAGGGCTCTCTGAGCTCCAGCAGCGTTTGGACACCGCTGCCAGGCCCAGGCGGGGATTGTTGGGGTGTCCTGTGCAGGGCCAGCAGTTGGACTCCAGGATCCTGATGGCTCCCTCCCAACTCAGCCAATTCTGTGCTTCTGGGATCCCCTGGCCCTGGGAATGGGAATGCAAATGGTTGCCCTGGCAAGGGACTCTGGCTCCAGGCCTGAGCTGGGATGGTCAAGAGCCCTGTGCTCAGAGGCAGTCCCAGCCTTGCCATGGGGACATCCCAGGGAACCTTGGGCTGCAAAGGCACCCATCTGTCACAGGCACTCACGGGGGCTCCACGGTGACATGCCAGGAGTCCCCAGGCTGCCAAAGAGCCGGGATGTCCCAGACACTCACAGGGCTCCCTGTCATGGGCAGAGTGGGAGCTTCAGGCCAAAGCTTCATTTCTTCATTGCAGAAACTCCTGCTGAGTCATGAGGTGGAGCAATGACACCCAACAGCCAGCAAGGATCCTCAAACCCCTCCAGGATGCTTAGACTTTTAAAATTCCAACTAAGAGAGGAGAGTGGGAGCTACTGGATACAATGCTACTCTCAGAGTTTGTCAAAGGTTTATGTGTAAAAGATTGGACAGGTGGAATTGAACCAAAATGCAATTTGTCCCAGCAGATTAACAATGGAATATATATTTCTATAAAGAGAGCTATGACTGATTCTGATCAGTATTAGACAAAGAGATTCATTTACACAACAGTGTAAATAAAATAAAATAAATAAAAATAAATAAAAATAAATAAAAAAAGAGTTATTTACTCCACAGTATAGAAGTTATAACATTATTACATAGTGCTATAGGAAGCAATACTGAAGTAAACAGGGCCTTGTTGAAGTTGTTTGAGCCCACTGCAGGCAGAGCCTCCTGCTCCAGCAGGAACTGCCTTTCCTGTGCCAGGACCAGGGCAGATCCCGCTGCAGGAAAAGCCCCAGGCCAGCCCCAACACAGTGAAGGGCTCGGGCACAAGGGCAGAGTGCCGTGCTGGGAGCTGTGCCAGGGAGAGCCTGAGGCACAAAGGCACCTTGGCAGCAGCAGCTGCTCCCAGGCCATGGCCAGAAGCCTCCCTTGGCCACGCGGCCTGGGGACCACCACTGCAGAGCTGCTGCTTCAGGGCTCATTTGTGTTTGGGCTCTGCCCCAGCCCACAGAGTGTCACCTCAGCCCTGACTCTAGCACAGTCGCTGTGCCTGAGCCCTGCAAGTCCTAAAGGTCACCTGTGCCCCCCTGGCTCTGGCAGCCCCTGGGGCAGCGGGGAAAGGCCAGAGAAGGGGCTGGCTTTGGCTGCTGGATGTGGGCTCCAGCAGAGACAAGGAGGAGTCAAGGGAGTGGATGGAGCCCAGTGAGCAGCCCCTTGTCCCCATGTAACCCTGGGATGGTTTGGATGAGAAGAGCTCTGCAGTGCTCATCTCATCCAAAACCGCGCCATGAGCAGGGACATCTTTCACCAGATCAGGTTGTTCAGAGCCCTGTCCCAGCTGGACTGGAATGTTTCCAGGGATGGGGCATTGACCACCTCCCTGGGAACCTTGTCCTGCTGGATCACCAACCTCACCATCAAAAATATTCTCCTTACCTCTCCTCAGCTGAACAGTGTGGGAAGGAAATTCAAAAGTACTTTTGAAAACTTTGAGTATCCTGAAGCATCAATGAGCTCCACTGAGTGTTGTTACTGGCTGAGAATCTCAAGGGACACATTAAAGCAGATAACTGGAAGCCATCATTCCACGAACCTCTTAAACTCTGAGCCAAAAAAAAGTGCTTTAATACTTTGGTAAGCATGTAGTATTAATGAGCTGCACAGAGTGTTTTTACTGACTAAGAATCCCAAGGGACTTGTTAAAGTAGATAATAATCATGTGGCCATGACTTCACAAACCTATCATGGAGTCACTCTTAAAGAGGAAACACCAAGGTCCTTTAAAATAACTGAAGTACCTTGAAGCATTAATGAGCCCCACTGAATGTTGTTACAAAGCCTCTCAAGGGACTAATTAAAGCAGATAATTGGAGGCCAGGATTGCAGAGACCTCTCAGAGACTCCAAGGCAAAAGTAAAACCCAAAGTCCTTTGAAAAACCTGAATTCCTTGGGAGCATTAAGGAGCCCCCCAGGGCCATTCCTGACCAAGGCTCCCCAGGGACTCCTTCCAGCAGATCGTTGAAGCCACTGGCATGGGAGGGGGATGCTGAGGGCAGGACAAGGGGCTGACAGTGCCCAGCCTTGCTGGGGCTGTGCCAGGAGGCCCCAGGGCCTCAGGACAAGGTGTCTCCTCACAGCCCTTGGTGGCACAGAGGCTGCTGTGCCCCAGGACACCATAACATGGCTTCTCTTTGTCCCCACCTGTCATCACTGCCTGTAGTTCTCTGCTCTGCCTGGGGCCTGGGGACACTTTCTCTGTTGTGTCCCTCAGTGGGACCCATTAAAACTTCATGCAACTTTGGAGCTGGATTCTCACTTGGCCATCTTGAGAACTTTCTTCATCTCCCTCTGAGGGACTGGTGTTCAGAGCCTCAGCAGAAGACCTGAGAGGGTCATTAGAGTCCTTGAGCTGTGTCTGTGCTGCTGAACTGGGCTGGGCTCTTGGCACAGAGGTAGCTCCTGGCAACCAAGAAGAGCTTAAAAACACATTTGTCTTGATGAGCAGCTCTTCTCCCAGCCCTGCAGGGCTGGGGCACTGCCTGCAGCCAGCCCGGGCACAGCACACAGGCACAGAGAGCTTCAATCACTCAGGGCTGGGAAGGGGCTGAGAAGTGACTACTGGAGAATAACTCCCAGTCCTTGGCACAGGAACCTCTGGCTGCAGGACAATGCAGCTGCAGCTCCTGCAGTGATCTCCAACAGCTGGAACATGCCAATGCCTACAGACTGTGTGAGTATATTCTCTGATTGTGTCTTGTGTGGAGCAGCCAGGGGTGCCCAGGGCTGTCCTGCAGACGAGGGTCCTGCAGCCCAGGGTGCTGTGCTGGGGCAGGGACTCTGCTGCCTGCCAGGGACAGCTCTCAGCCAGCCCTGGGGGCTGCTCCCAGCACTGGGGGACAAGATCTGGGTGGAAGGAGACAGCTGGTAAGGCTTGGAAGTGTTCTCCTTGTGTAGTAAGGATGCTTTGTTGTTCAGGACTGCTCCCAGCATGACATTTATCTGCAGAACATTTCGAAGTAGATAATGAAGGGAGCACAGCAAGGCCGGGACTAAATAAAAAGGGAAAATCCTGCTTTTTTAATCTACTGTTCTGTGTTGCCTGGGTGGGAAATTGCACATAGACATTCATCTCTCAGTTCAGGTTGAGAAAAAAGAACTAAACAATATTCTCCCTGACCTTACTAAACCAGGCAGTGACAGAAATCAGCAGAGGGTCCCTTGCAGGCAGCATCAGTGTCGCTTTTCCAGCCTCCTCAGGGTTGCTGTGACATTGCCATCAGAGCCTGCAGAGCCAGAGCTGCCCCTGGGCAGTGCCTGAGCTGGGAGGTGTCTGCAGGGCAGAGCTGAGCCCCCAGGGCTGTGCTGGGCTCTGGCAGCACTGGCAGGGCCCAGCCCTGGGCACAGGGAAGCAGCTGCAGGCAGGGACAGCTCCAGGCAGCAGAGCCCTGGGCAGGCAGTGGGGGGAAAGTGCCACCAAGCTGTGCTGGGATGTTGAAAGTCCTCTCCAAACTGAACTATTCCATGATCACTGTTTTTACAGATCTCCATGCCAAGGCACGGGAAATGTCCAACAGCAGCTCCATCAGCCACTTCCTCCTGCTGGCACTGGCAGACAGGCGGCAGCTGCAGCTCCTGCACTTCTGCCTCTTCCTGGGCATCTCCCTGGCTGCCCTCCTGGGCAATGGCCTTGTCATCGCTGCCGTGGCCTGCGGCTACCACCTGCACAGCCCCATGTTCTTCTTCCTGCTCAACCTGGCCCTCAGCGACCTGGGCTCCATCTGCACCTCTGTCCCCAAAGCCATGCACAATTCCCTCTGGGACACCAGGGACATTACTTATCCAGGATGTGGTGCTCAGCTCTTTTTCTTTGTGTTCTCCGTGGCAGCAGAGTATTTCCTGCTTACCATCATGTTCTATGACTGCTACGTGTCTATCTGCAAACCCCTGCACTATGGGACCCTCCTGGGCAGCAGAGCTTGTGCCCACATGGCAGCAGCTGCCTGGGCCAGTGCCTCTCTCAATGTTGTCATGCACACGGCCAATACATTTTCCCTGCCCCTGTGCCATGGCAATGCCCTGGGCCAGTTCTTCTGTGAAATTCCCTCAATCCTCAAGCTCTCCTGCTCAGAATCCCATTTCAGGGTACTTGGACTTATTGTGTTTTTTTTCTGTTTTGCACTTGGGTGTTTTGTGTTCATTGTTTTCTCCTATGTGCAGATCTTCAGGGCTGTGCTGAGGATCCCCTCTGAGCAGGGACGGCACAAAGCTTTTTCCACCTGCCTCCCTCACCTGGCCGTGGTCTCCCTGTTCATCAGCACTATAATGTTTGCCTACCTGAAGCCCTCCTCCATCTATTCTCCATCCCTAGATTTGGCTGTGTCAGTTCTGTACTCGGTGGTGCCTCCACCCCTGAGCCCCCTCATCTACAGCCTGAGGAACCAGGAGCTCAAGGCTGCAGTGTGGATACTGATGACTGGATGGTGTCAGGAGCATTAAACTGCTGGCCAGTTTCTGCAAATCACTTGTAATTAAAGTCATCTTTGATACTTCTTGTTTGTCTGGTAGTGGGTTTTTTTCTTTGTTTTATATTTTTAATCTTGTCCACAAAGAAATGTCGTTGTTTGTTCCTGCTTTTGTTTAGAGTAAGATTTTGAGGAATTGTTTTAATAGTTTTATTTTGGAGAGAAAACTTTAATGTTGGGTTTTTTCCACTTGCTCTAGGAAAAGAATTTTTTGGAGAAAAGTGGAGAAAACTACTTATTTGACAAATAAAATGTTTACAAACATAAGGAATTAATAATATGAAATTAAATAATAAATTTTTTTGCTGTTTTGAAGAGAGATGGCAAAACTGAGCTTTTTCGCTTGGAGTTAGTTTGATTTTTTTAATTTTTATGGTGCTGGAAAATGTTTAAGTTCAGGTCCGGTGGGCCACAGGTGTAAGATTTGGTGGGGTTTTTTTGTTTTTTAGTTTAGACGAGATTTAAATAGTTTTAAGAAAAAGAAAAAAAAAAAAAAAACCAAAAAACTAGTCCAGGAAGGTTTTTTGTGTTACTTAGCTAGACTGATTAAAAGGAAATATATCCTTTTTTTTGACTGTTGTTTGTGCATTTGATAAACATACATAGTTTTGAGAAAGAAGAAAAAATGCAGAGTGGACAGTGTTTTTTAAAACAAACTGCATGGGTTTTTTGGGGGGGTTTTTGGGTTTTTTTGGTTTGGTTGTTTTTTTTTTTTCCTTTTTTTAGAATTAGTTTTAAAGGTCCAGAATATATGGTACATACAGAAGAGATGATTTGGGATACAAGTATTAGCGTCACTTTAGGACATTCTACACTTTATTATGTTATTCCTAACTTACTAAAACTAATTGAATTCTAACTTTATAAACACATACATTATATAGGCATATATCTATATAAATACAATATACATTTATATACAGATAATGGTAATGACATTCAATAAAAGTGATATTTACAAATGGTTTTTACTGAACAATCTGATTTTTTTGAGGTACACATTGTGGGGATGTTTTTATGCACTATGTATAATGTATAATTTGATTTTTGTGTTGTGTTTATTTATAGGTGGTATTTTTGCTTTGAGGAGTTGAGTCATCATGAGCTTATTGAGTTTGGAATAACTTTTTTTTTTCTAATTTAAATTTGGTTTTGATATTTTTATTCTTATAGTTTGATTTATTTGTTGTTTTGGTGCTTTTTATTAGTTCTATTTTTGGGGATTATGGGTATTTATATGGTGTACTTTTAGAGGTAGGTTTTTATTTTGCTATCAATGTTTTTTTATTGATTATCAGTTTAATTTTTTTTATTTTTTTTTATGCCGCTAGTCAAGTTTTTCTACTTTTCGAATTATTTTTACGGAATATTGGCTACAATTGAGGAATTAGTATAGAGGTAGAGCTTTGGCTGCTTTTATGGTTAGGGTTTGAGGTTAATTAAATAGCTTTGAGTTTAGCAAGTTGGCTTGATTTTTTTCTCTTTTTTTAGTAGCTTGTGCCATTTGTTTTGTAGGATTTTATATGGCTGATTTTTACTTTTGGTTTATTTTTATGATGCGACAGGAATTGTCAGTGAAGAGTGTAGCATGGGTTTTTTGGCTGGTAGTTGGTTGTAACGAAGATTTTTTTTTAGTTTTTACTTTTAGGTTAGTTTGTAACTAAAAAATTTCAGGATGATTCAGTTTTTTAATACCGGCGTGTTGTGTGATGAGAGTAATTTATTTACTTTATGTGGCATTGGTGGTATGGTGGGTAGAGGGAACTTCTGCTTTAAATATTTACTTTAGCACTGGTATTTGGGGTGCTAAGAGGAATTGTGCTTTAGTGTTCATTATTTTTGAAACAGTTTGGATGTTTTTATAGGCTGCTTAAATTTCCTTCTCTGTTGGAGTGTAGTTGGTGTCTTGGTTTGGGAAGACAGGTATCTGCCAGGGAAAGCTGGAGCTTCCCTTGGAATGGAGAATGTAAACCACCACTACCACCTTTTTTCCCAATTATAATTTTTTCAGTTAAAAGCTTTTAGGCAAAAGATTTTGGAAATAGAAATAGCAGTTCTTTTCTAATATATAACAAAGCAAGCAAACAAACAAACAAAACTACAGCTTTGATAACAAAAATAGTACCAAGAACTTCGAGGACTTTATTTCACGAAAACCCAGGGCAGTTTGGTCTCGGTGCCTTTGTAGGATCCTCAGAGCACCAAGCTGGGAACAGTGGGAAAAGAGTCTCGGTAGCTGTGAAGTGGCAGAAATGTCCCTTCAAGGGACAATGGCAAGGCAGAAGGATGCAGGGTTGCTGTAGCAAGAGGAGCAGTGCTGATGGAACCACGACGGCAGGGCAGGGCTGGCCCAGCTCTCGCAGGGCAGCAGAGAAGCTCAGAATTCCAGGGTGAGCAGATGATGGCAGATTTCCCAAGACTGGAACCAGTGAAATCCGCCAGCAGGAGCACCAACCCAGCCATGCCTTCTCCCTGAACGCTGAAAACCAGAGAGAGAGGCTACTTGAAGCTCTGTCCTTTTTTCTGCCCCAAAACCCCACCCCCCTCCGAGCTTTGACCATCCCTTTGTTTTGTTAAATACTCTTAAGTACGACATTTAGTCTCCTTGGTAAATTATGGGGAAAAAATTCTTCAGAGTAAAAAGGAACAAAACCCAACCCCCAACAATTTGGTTTAGACTTTTTGTATATTTGACTTCATACTTTTAGTGGCTGGCTTTGGGCCTCCCCAGGCATATTTTGTTAAAGGTTTTAGGGCAGACTCTGGCTCCCGGCTGCGGAGTAGAGTATGTTTTTTACATTTGGGTTTGTTTTGATTGGGCTAAGGGCTGTGGTGTGAGCAATTTTTTGTTTGCTTTGGGCAAAGGTGTGTTGCTGTTAAGGGTTCTATTGGAAAGTGGGGTTTTTGCTTGTAACCAGATAGAGAGGGTTTACAATTTGGTTGTATTTAGGAATGTGCTTTTTTTCAAAGATTATGGTGCTTAGGAAAGCTTGAGGGTATTTTGTTGGCTAGTGAAGACATTGCTGTGATTTTGTTGAGGACATTAGTGGGAATTTGACGCTGTCTATTCTTCTACTGAATTTTCAGAAACTGATTTTTTTGAGCAGGTTTTTTAACTTTGCTTTTTTTTTTTTTGATAGCAAAACTAGTATATTGGAGAATCTGGATGATTTTTTTCTCAAATACTTCAGCTGCAGTGCTCTTTTATATAATGATATTATTGCTGTACTGCAGATGTTTTGGAGTTGTTTTGGTTTTTTTTTAGTGCAGTTTGGATCAGTTTCCAGTAGATCGTAGGACTGTGCTTCTATTTTTGGGGCAGTTGGTTTTAAGTTATCTTTTACTTGGCTAGAGGTAGGGTCTCTTTAAGTTTGGTTATCCGTCTTTCCCTGGGTAACTGGAGGTACATATTTTTAGTGGAATGCTTTTTTGGGTCTTGCCATTTAACAATTTACACAGCTGTTGTGTCAGATCATCAGTAGATTTATTTTATTTATTTTATTTTATTTTATTTTACAATTACGCAGGGCGGACTACAACTTATTTGGTGAGATGCCTTTTTTTTTAATTTGGGGAATGTTTTGTTTGGTACCAGAACCTCTGACTTGCACTTGCACTGCTGAGATTTGGAGAATATTTTTAAAGGGTTTTTTCGGGGTTTTTTTGTGGTTTGATTTTTTTTTTTTTTTTTTAGTTTTGTTTTTCAATGTTTGCATACATGCTTTTAGAGCTGCAATTAATGCATGTGTTGGACTATGCATGGCATCTGCATGGGCTTGGAGTTTCTTTGTTATATTTAGTACATGGTGTTTTTTTGTATTATTTTGCTTTATGGTTGCTAAAACAGAAGAGTATTTTCATGGCTTAAGTTTTACAACTTTTTTGCCACATTACGAGTGTACATGGCATTAAGTCTGGGGTTTTAGTGTTTACATTGTTTGAAAAGACAATCTCTGGTACTGCCATTTTTTTAAGCGTTAAATTGTTGGGTTTATGGTTTGTTTTTTTTAATTGGGTTTGCTGTATATAGAGATTGTCTGCACACAGATATTTTTTTGTACTACACTTTTTAGGACCCGTTTTCAGAGATTGCAAGGGGTAGCCTCCCTCCTTATTTTATGGTGGCTAACTGGATTATGTGACAGGGATTTTAAATGCTTTGCCTCAGTACTGTCTAGCACTGTAGCTTTGCTTGCAGCATTTCAAAGATGGATTAACTAACTAATTATAGATTCACCTGGTCGTCGAGTGTAATTTTTTTTAGGCTTTGAAGGTCCTTCAGGGAAAAAGGACTTAATAGTGGCTTTTGATTTTGTGTTAACTGGTTGTGCTCCTGACTTTGTTTTAGTTGGTTGAGCTCCTGATGTTGTGCTAGTTAGTTGGCCTTTTGATTTTGTGTTAGTTTGGTCAGCTTCTGCTCAGGTGTCAGTTGGTTTGGCATTTGATTGGGTGTTGGTTGATTTGGGTGTGATTGGGTGTTAGTTGGTTGGGCTTCTGATTGGGTGCTGTTGGTAGGCATTGAGGGGTTTTTACTTGCATTATTGTTTACTGGTTGATTTGTTTTGTACGTGCGCTTCTTTGCTGGGGCCATTGCCAGTGTCTTAGACTCACTGTCTGGTTTAGCTGCTGGTTTAGGCTTATTGTCTGGTTCAGCTGCTGTCTGAGTGACTGGGGTAGCTGCTGATTTATCTCCCTGCCACCTGCCTCTATCTGCTGCTTTGCTGTATTTAGCACTGTGTGATAAGCATGTGCTAGGGCCCCGTTTATTGTAATATTTATTTTTTTTATCATTCTGGTACTTTTCTTTAAGTATTTTTATTTATTTCAGTTGGATTATAAATGAGTTTATGTAGAAAATTTTAGATTATAGGGTCAAAAAATTCTTTTAGGGTTTGGCACATATCCTCCCATTCGCCACACTATTTAGGAATTTCCAAACCTGGGCCTACTTCTGGGTCTACTTCTGGCTCAGGAGTTTTATCAGCCCCTCTGGAAATTTTAGACTTCACTCTAGAGAAGTTGCAAACAAGATAGAAGAAGCTCACTAGTTGAAATACTAGGAAGGTGATTTTTTTTTTTTTTTAATATTTAGAGAATACTGAACATTCCCCAAAAGTGAGGTAACTGATTCAAAAGACAAGAGGGACAGGAAAGACTGAAAAGCATTTTTAAAAAATTGTTCCTCTAACAAACTGGGTGTAATTAATTATAAATCTCTAAAACATGCTACTGGAACTAGGACACAGGGTAGGACGAAGAAACTATAAATTAACATACTTGGCACAAACTCCAGAACTTGTATAAACTTTTTATAAATTATGATCACTGAGCTCAACAAAATAGCAATTCTAATCTGTGCACTTCTAGTGTAAAAGCTCTGTGTTAGGGACAACATTGGAGCTATTTTTGAATAAGAAAACAAACTTAGGGACTAGAAATGTATTAAAACCTCAAAAAAGCCAAGGGAACAGAATCACAGAAAGGATTCTACTTTAAGAGACATCAGGAATTCAAGGAGCAACATGGCTACTTTATTCCTACACAAAGTACAATTGAAATGAAATCAAAAATTAATACAACTTTTTTCCACTCTCTCACACCCCACGTTGGGCAACAATAAAAACGTATTCTCCTAGTTTAGGTCAGATTTGCAAGGAAACTTCAAAATGAGGTTTTTCTGGAGAGAAAACCCTAATGGTCCTTCCTCCCAGCCAGTCTGGGAAAAAACTTTCTGAGAGAAAATTGGAAAACAGTATTTATTTGACAAACAAAATGCCCACAAGCATAAGGAATGAATAATATGAAATGAAACAATAAAACTACTCACTGCTCCGAAGAGAGGTAGAAAAACTAAAAAACCTTGCCAGGAGTTAGCTCAGCTCTCTCAGTCTCTTATCAGCCTCAGTCCCTTCGGTGCTGGAAAATGCTGAGGTCCAGGCCCCGGTGGGCCACAGGCACAAGATCTTTTGGGAGCAGTTGGAGCAGATGTTTGGGTGTTTTTAGGGCAAATTTTGGAGTTGATTTTGTCTCATTTTTGGGCTGAATTTGGGACACTTTGGGCTGAATTTGGGCTAATTTTTTCTGACTTTTGGGCTGATTTGGGCTGATTTGGAGGCTGAATTTTAGGAGAATTTGGAGGTGATGTGGGCTGATTTTGTGGGTGATTTTGTCTGATTTTTGGGCTGAATTTGGGACACTTTGGGCTTAATTGAGGGGAGTTTTTTCTGACTTTTTGGTCTATTTGGGGAGCATTTGGTGCAGATGTTTGGGTGTTTTTAGGGCCGATTTTGGAAGTGGTTTTGTCTGATTTTTGGGCTGAATTTGGGACACTTTGGGCTGAATTTGGGGTAATTTTTTCTGACTTTTGGGCTGATTTGGGCTGATTTGGAGGCTGAATTTTAGGAGAATTTGGAGGTGATATGGGCTGATTTTGGGGTCATTTTGGGCTGTATTTTGAGGTGATTTTGTGCTATATTTTCACTGGTTTGTGTGGTGATTTAGGGCTGGTGTAGGGGTTGATTTTAGAACTGCTTTGGCTTCAATTTGTGCCATTTTTAGCAGAATATGGAGTCATAATGGGGGAATAATGACACAAGCCCTTTGGGGAGCCTTTTGCGGGGGCTTCTGTGGCTTTGCTCGAAACAGGAACCTCTTGTGCTTTCTGTGCTCTGCCGGAGCAGCGAACGTTGCGGATTATCGTATCCTCCAGCGGCACGAAAAGAAGGAGAATGTAGCAAGCCAATTTGGGAGGCCTCTTCGGGGCTTCTGTGGCTTTGCTGCAAACTGGAGCCCAGAGTACTTTTTGCGCTCTCCAGGTGCAGAGAAAGTCACAGACCATCTTTTGTTCCCCCAGTGGCACAAAAAGCGGGAGAATGCCACAAGCATTATTCCAGCATAGACCCACTCACCCACACCTAGCCAACTTCTGCCTCTCCCTTCCCAACTCAGCCCAGCTATCACAGCCTTGCTCAAAAACCACCTTAGCCCAGTCCAGCTAGTCACCCTAGCCTACCCTAACCGCGCCCAGCATTGCCCAGCCCAGCCTAGGAAGCACATACCTCGCCCAGCCCACCTTACTCTGTCTGCCCAGCTCATCTTAGCCCAGCTAGCTTAGCCCCTAACAGCACACCCCATCCCACCACAGGCTAGCCCTATCTGCCTTTCCCAATCTAGCTCAGCCAGATAAGGTCCACCTAGCCCACCGTAGCCCAGGCCAGCCGAGCTCCTTTCAGCCTACTCTATTCCCGCCCAACCCAGTCCAGCCCAGCTTCCATAGCCACATGCAGCCCAAATGTCCACTTCTGCTCCAAATGCTTCCCAAATCAGCCCAAAATTCAGCCCGAAATTGCCCAAATTTCTCCAAAAACAGCCCAAAAAGTAGCGCTAAATCAGCTCCAAAATCAGCTAAGGTCCACCCTAAGATTCAGCCAAAATGGTCCTAAACCACCCAGAATCACCGCAAACTTGGTTCAAAATTGGCCCAAAATTCAGAACAAGCAATCAAAATCAGCCCAAAACCAGCTGCAAATCATGCCACAAACCAGTGAAAACACAGCAAAAACTCACCTCAAAATTCAGCCCAAAATGACCCCCAAAATCAGTCCACATCACCTCCAAATTCTCCTAAAATTCAGCCCCCAAATCAGCCCGAAAGTCAGAAGAAATATACCATAATTATGTGTCTCAAATTCAGCCCAAAAATGAGACAAAATCAACTCCAAAATCGACCCTAAAAATACCCAAATGTCTGCTCCAAATTCGCCCCAAATCAGCCCAAAAGTCAGAAAAAACTCCCCTCAATTAAGCCCAAAGTGTCCCAAATTCAGCCCAAAAATCAGACAAAATCACCCACAAAATCAGCCCACATCACCTCCAAATTCTCCTAAAATTCAGCCTCCAAATCAGCCCAAAAGTAAGAAAAAATTACCCCCAATTCAGCCCAAAGTGTCCCAAATTCAGCCCAAAAATGAGACAAAATCATCCCCAAAATCGGCCCTAAAAACACCCAAACATCTGCTCCGAATGCTCCCCAAATCAGCCCAAAATTCAGCCCAAAATTACCCAAATTTCTCTCAAAAGAGCCCATAAAATTACCTCAAAATCAGCTCTAAAATCAGCCAAGATCCACCCCAAGATTCAGCCAAAATGGTCCCAAATCACGCCCATAAACACCACAAATTTGGCTCAAAACTGTTCCAAAGTTCAGCACAAACAATCCCCAAATTCAGCCCCAAAACCAGCCCCAAATTACCCCACAAACCAGTGAAAATATAGCACAAACCAACCTCAAAATTCAGCCCAAAATGACCCCCAAATTCATCCCACATCACCTCCAAATTCTCCTAAAATTCAGCCCCCAAATCAGCCCTAAACAGCCCAATATTCAGCCAAAGTTGCCCCAAATTCAGACTAAAGTGTCCCCAAATTTAGCCCAAAATTCAGACAAAACCATCTTCAAAATCAGCCCCAAAACCTCCCAAATATCTGCTCCAGATGCTCCCCAAATCAGCCCAAAAATCAGCAAATATGGTCACAAATCGCCCCATGCAGCTTCTTGTGCCGCTATTGGCACCAAAACTTTTCCGCGGCTTTCTCTGCGCCTGGAAAGCACAGAAAGCGCCCAAGGTTTCTGTTACGGGAAAAGTCACCGAACCCTCGGCCAAAGCCTCCCCAACCAGCTTGCTGCATTCTTCCCCTTCTTGCGCCGCTGAAAGCACCAACGATGATCCGCAGTTTTCTCTCGGCCTGGAGATCACAGAAAGCACGCAGGGCAACTGTTTCAAGTAAAGCCAATTAAGCCCCCTTCGAGGCTATTTCAACCGGCTTGTGGTGTTCTCCTGCTTCTTGAGCCGCTGAAGGCACGAACTTTCTTTTCAGCTGGAGAGCACAGAATGCACACAGGGTTCCTGTTCCGAGCAAAGCCACAGAAGCATCTGCCGAGGACACCCAAACCAGTTTTTAGGAGAATTTGGAGGTGATGTGGGCTGATTTTGTTGGTCACTTTGGGCTGAAATTGGAGGTGAGTTTGTATTGTATTTTCAAGTGGTTTGTGGGGTAATTTAAGGCTGTTCTTGGGGCTGATTTGGGGATTGTTTGTGCTGAATTTTGGGCCAACTTTGAGCCAAATTTTGGGTGGTTTTAGGGGTGATTTAGGACCATTTTGGCTGAATTTTGAGTGGAACATGGGCTGATTTTGGAGCTAATTTTGAGGATATTTTTGGGCTCATTTAGGAGAAATTTGGGTCATTTGGGGCTGAATTTTGGGCTGATTTGGGGAAAATTTGGAGCAGATGTTTGGGTGTTTTTAGGGCCGATTTTGGGGGTGATTTTGTCTGAATTTTGGTCTGTATTGGGGACACTTTGAGATTTTTGAGATTTTTTTGGAAAAAAAATTGAGATTTTTTGAAAAAAATTTGTAATTTTGGGGGAAAAAAACTTGGAAGTTTTTTGGAAAAAAATTGGCATTTTGGGGGAAAAAATTGCCATTTTTTGAAGAAAATATTATAATATTTTAGCGAAAATTTGGGATTTTTTTGGAAAAAAATTGCAAATTTTTGAAGAAAAATATTATAATTTTTGTTGAAAAATATTATAATTTTGGGGGGAAAAAATTTGGATTTTTGGGGGAAAATTTGGGATTTTTCGGGAAAAAAATTGCAAATTTTTTAAAGGAAAATATAAATTTTGGGGGGAAATAATAGGAATTTTTGGGAAAAAAATTATGATTTTTCGGGGAAAGAATTGGGATTTTTTGGGAAAAAACTTGCAATTTTTTAAAAAAAGATATAATTTTTGAAGAAAAATATTATAATTTTGGGGGAAAAATTAGAATTTTTGGAAAAAAATGGGATTTTGGAGGGAAAAAAATTACAATTTTTGAAGAAAAAGGTTCTAATTTAGGGGGGATAAAATTGGGATTTTGGGGGAAATATTGGGAATTTTTTGGAATAAATACATTATAATTTTTTGGAGAAAAAATTGGGAATTTGGGGGAAAAATGGGATTTTTTGGAAAAAAATTGCAATTTTTTTTAAGAAAAATATTATATTTTTTTTGGAAATAATTGGGATTTTTTGGAAAAAATTGAGATTTTTGAAGAAAAATATAATTTTGGGGGATAAAATTTGGGATTTTGGGGGGAAAATGGGATTTTTTGGGGGGAAAATTGGGAATTTTTTGGGGAAAATTGGGATTTTTTTGAAGAAAAAATTGGGATTTTTTGAAGAAAAAATTGGGATTTTTGAGGAAAAATTTGGGATTTGTTTGCAAAAACATTGGGATTTTTGTAGGGAAAATTAGAATTTTTTTGTTAAAAAATTGAGATTTTTGGGGAAAAAATTGGGATTTGGGGAGAAAAACTGGGATTTTTAAAGAAAAATTGGGATCTTTTGGCAAAAAAAATGGGAATTTTTTGGAAAAAATGGGATTTTTGGGGGGAAAAACGGGATTTTTTGAGGAAAAATTGGGATTTTTGAGGGAAAAAAATTGGCATTTTGAGGGGAAAAATTGTAAGTTTTTGGAGAAAAAGGGATTTTTGGGCAAAATTGGGATTTGGGGGGGAAATTGGTATTTTTGGGGGGTAAAAATTGGGATTTTTTTGGAAAAAATTGAGATTTTTGGAGGAAAAAATAGAGATTTTGTAAAGAAAAATTGAGATTTTTGGCGAAAAAAATGGGATTTTGGGGGGAAAAACTGGGATATTTTGGGAAAAAATGGGATTTTTGGGTAAAAATTGGGATTTTTGATGGTAAAGAATTGGGAATTTTGGGAGGAAAAAATTAGTATTTTTAGGAGAAAAATTGGGATTTTGGGGGGGAAAAATAGGATTTTTGGGGAAAAAATTGGGATTTTGGGGGAGAAAAATTGGGATTTTTTTGGAAGTAAATTGGGATTTATGGGGAAAAAATTGTAATTTTGGTGGAAAAAAACCTGGGATTTTTTGGGGGAAAAAATTGGGATTTTTTGAAGGAAAATTAGGATTTGGGGGGGGGGGAATGGTATTTTTGTACCTGATTGGTTGTTGTTATTTGTACCTCCCCTTGATTTCCCCACCTGCTGGATACCCACTGGTTGTTGATACCCACTGTACCACCCCCTATTTAAAAGCTTCTGCACAGCAGCGCCTGTTGCTCTTCTCTCCTTGACCTCCCTTCAGCAATAAACCTGCTGGAACCGCATAGAAAGAGCACTCCTTTGCTCAGGTCTTTGTTGGCGTCTCCTTGTCCGGCTTGGGGTTGGATGCCCCAAAGGTTCAGCGTTAGCTCTGCTAAGTGCCCGCTGTTCCCCACGCTCACTGGTCTGCTCCTGGAGCTAGCTGGAGCCTTGGAAAACCCAAAGGAACAAACTGACAGGTGGCTTCTAGAGATGGACTTGGGCAGGAGGAATACCCAAGCCAACGTGCTCACACCTTGTTTTTTCCCCTAAATCAGGAATTCCATTTCCCAAAGTTTGGCCCAACGGAGAAGACTGCAAGGAAGAGGAAGCTGCCCTGGGAGCCCCAGGCAGGTGAGGAGGGAGTCATTTCCCCTTTCCTCTGTCCTGCTCCATCTCCCAGCCAAGCATGGCCCCCAGCTGCAGGACAACCCTGCTGCTGAGGCCAATGTGCCAGGGATAGATTAGGGAAATCTGTTTCTTCTTTTCTCTGGCATGAAAATAAATCTCTTTCCCTTCTTCCTTCCTTTTGTCCTTTGCGTGCATGTGCTTCATTTTGTGTCCTCTAGCAGAAGGAAGAGGTACAACCATGGCACTCACTTCCTCTATCACCAGCGGGTGCACACAGGCGAACAGCCCTATGAGTGTGAGGAATGTGGGAAGAGCTTCAGCAATAATTCCCACCTGCTCTGGCACCAGAAGGTCCACACTGGAGAACGGCCCTACAACTGTGGGGAATGTGGGAAGAGCTTTAGAGACACCTCTGGCCTCATCACCCACTCGCACGTGCACACCAGGAAAGGGCCCTAATTGTGCTTGGAATGTGGGAAGAGCTTCAGCATTAGGTCCAATATGACCTCCCACTCAATTATCCAAAATGGGGAATGGCCCCACAAGTGTTCCAAGTGTGGGAAAAAGGCTCGGAGCAGTTCGGATCTCCTCAAGCACCAGCGCACACACACAGGGGAGAGGCCCTTCCGCTGCCCTGACTGTGGGAAGGGCTTCACCCACAACTTCAGCCTCCTCACCCACTGGCGCATCCACACCCAGGAGAGGCCCTTCGAGTGTCCTGAGTGTGGGAAGAGCTTCTCCAGGAGCTCTCACCTGACCAGACACCAACAGAGCCACCAGTAAGGGAAGCCCTGTGAGGGCCCCGATTGCAGGAAAAACTTTGTCTGCTGCTCCAACTCCATCCCCCATCAGAGGACCTGCATTGGGTGGAGCCCTGGTGTCCCACATTCCTGGTGATCCATGTTGGGAAGACACCTGGCTGCTTCTCTGCAGGTCCTCCTGGTTCCCCATAGGCACCTCACTGAACGCAGGGGCAGGAACATCCCATCAGAAACTGATTGGGAAGAGGGGATTAGTTGACTTCAAAAAGTCTGACCTGCTCTGTTGAGTCATTTCTTCTGATAGCATCAAGCAGCACTGGATGATCTTGGAGCCTCCTATGGCACAGCACGGCTGTTTTTGGGGTGTCAGCACCTACCCAGACCTATGGATGGGGCCTGTGGGGGCAACTGAGTCCATACTGGTGGTGCTGGGAGACCCCCAGCTAGGAGCCAAGGGAACTTGGGTGAGCGGGGAGCATGGGAAGGGGGAGAAGATGGGAAATGTGGGAGAGAGGGAGGAAAAGCGGGGTGGGACCCCCAAAAGAAGTCAGAGGGATGTAGGACTCCCCAAACCAAGATCAGGGGTGGGACATGATGATTAAGGGCAGGATAGGAAAGGTGAGAGAGAGGAGGGAAAAGAGAAGGCTTTAGACTGATGCCTTTTTGGGACTACCTAATAACAGAGGCCAGACAAATTAAGGAAATAAACAACAGTTGTATTTATTGAAGGGCCTTCAGGTACATTACTGGCAGACAAAGCCCCCGCAGGGGCTACACACAAAAATGAGAAGGGATCACAGATTTTCATACTTTTGTAAGTTTGGTCCGTTTGCATTTTTGGGGTTAATCTTCCAGTTACAGCTTCAGGTAATGAAGTAATTTAACCCAAGTTTGCTTCCTCTTCAACTCACTGTTTATATTTCTCAGGGCCTGAGACAGGTGTCCTTGATTTCCAGGCCTGCAGAAGAATTGTTTTGTCTGACTAAAACGGGAAAGTAGCAGTGAACACTCTGTATGGAGTTCCGAGTTGTACGCTAATGAATTGCCGATTACAAATTTATGAAAAGAAAAAAAAGCTAAAATCCTAAGGCATCAATGGCAGCTCAAAAGGATAAAAGGATTCATGACTCCTTGCTAAAACCTTTAGGTGGAGAGCAAGATGAGAGAGAAAATTCTACAAAATTGTGTGAACTCCTTCCAAAAGCATTCAGATGGAGAGCAAAATGAGAGAGCAAAAGTGGAATCTCTGCTGACTGTGGAAAGGGACCTTAGCAGGCAAACGCACCTTGGGCTCCATAAGGCTGCAGAGTGGGAGAATGCATTGGGAGAGATGTTGGGTACATGGACAGGGATGAGGAGGCAGCACAAGGGGTGAGCACAAGGACATGGGCACTGGTTGAGATGAGGAAGAGGAGGGGAAGTGTAGGAAGAATTAGCAGGTAGAACAGAAAAGTGAAATCAGGCTTGGAAACTTTTAGAAGCCAAGAGAGCGACCAAGCCAGGACAGGAATCAGTAGGGTGAGGAGGATGAGGAGAAGGAGAAAAAGACAGAAGGGTGGGACAAGGAGATGAAGCTGGAGAAGTGGCTGTGGAAGAGAAGGGAGAACCAGGAGAGCAGGCAGTGGAAGAAGAAGAAGAGACACCTAAGGTAAAAGGAGAGGCTGTGGAAGGGCAGGCAGAGAGAGCAGATGTGTGCACCGCAGCTGATGGGGAGCAGAAAGAAGTTGCAGAAGAGGAAGTGCAGGGATCCTGGGAGGCAAGGCTTTTCCTAAGGGTAAGTGATCCTCCTAAGCCCTGGTGCCACACGCAAAGCCCTGTCTGTTGTTCAGGGGATTGAAATTCCCTGGAGTGGGAGAGCAGGCTTTGGGTAAGGCAGTGTTGTTGCTGAGTATGATCAGGAGAAGGAAAAGAAGCTGCAGGCTGAGGGGCTGCTCACCACCAAGTGCGATTGTCTGAGGAGGCTTCAGCTAGAGCTTGGT
The DNA here is from genome assembly GCA_014839755.1 of Sylvia borin. Lineage (NCBI taxonomy): Eukaryota > Metazoa > Chordata > Aves > Passeriformes > Sylviidae > Sylvia > Sylvia borin. The sequence continues at coordinate 769,787 of CM025988.1, read as the reverse complement.
GATGCAGATGAGGGGGAGTGTGGAGGCCCTTGATCCTCTGAGAGAAACTCCTAGGCCAATGCCTTAAAAGAATCTACCATAGGCTTCAAGGATGCCTCACAGCTTAGGCTGAGCAAAGAGGCTTCCCCCAGGGTGCTCTGCGGCATTCTGTTTATCTACCTCAGTTTTGCTTTTCCCATTGGCCCATGGGCCTTGGCCAGCTCTATTGCTCATACATGTCCGCACTTGGAGAAGGTTTCTCCTTTCCCTATTTGTCCCATTGGTTGTGGTTTCACTGATGGTCTGCCCTTATGTCCCCTATAGGTTATTGCTCTTTGCTTTGCCCTCGTACTGCCCTCGTACCATTGACTCCTGACCCTCATACTTAATCCTGGACATTCCTTTGATCTGGGTTTTCCTGTCCCTGGAGCCTTTGGCGTGAGTTTGCAAAATGAACCTCACTGGAATATTGTACAGGAGACCCTTCCTGTCTTACTTTGCTGAGCAAGCCATGGGAGATGGCGGGAGGCGGGGGGTGGACTTGAGTGACTGCTGTGTGCCCACCCCAGCAGCTTCTTGAGAAAAGATGCTTTTCCGGGAGACGTAGCAGCAACCACCATCCATCTCCATGCTGTCACAGCTCACCACCAAGCTGCAATCATAGGAGGAGGCTTCAGGAAGAGCTTGGTGAAGGAGATGAGAGGGAGGGAATCTTAGCTAGAGAATGACAGGATGTAGAGTCTATAGCCCTAAACCAGACTGAACCCAGAGATGATGGTCAAGGGGGGCTACCAAACAGTCCCATACACAGCAACTGAGATATCCAAGTTATTCCAGGATCAGTTAAATTTAGAGGTGGGAGACTCTGTAAGTATTCCCAGCCTGAATGTGGAGGTTGTATCTGCAGTAAGCCAAGCACAAGCCCTAGGTGAAAGCACACAAAGAGCTTTGAAAGTGGTTCAATTATTTACCGAAGCCCAGTTCCATCCAACCAAACAAAGCCATTTTGCTGCCTGGGTGCTACAGGCCTGGGCCAGGGGAGAAGGAATTAAAACTCTTTCAACAAACAAGCCAATTATGCTTAGGCACCAAACACTGGTGACCAGTTGACCAGTTTTTGTGGATTTATCCACTACTGGAGCAGTGACTTGACTCTCTTTGGCCAGTTCTTTACGGGTAGCTGCCAATGCCCATGATAAACAGTATTGTTCCCACGTGAACAAAATGTGAATACAATTTGTATCCACATTTGGTGTGAAAAATCTAATTACCAAGATGTGGTGGTTTAGCATGAATGTGAAAGGGTTTTTTTTTCCTAAGGAAGTTCTAGCATGGATTGACAGCGTGGCTGATGAATAAGAATGTTGTCTATGCCTCTAGATATGAGTCTTAAATCAAAAATCCCAAGTGACTCGGCCCCTTTTTTCCTTTTCCGGCTGGCAAGGAACTAACATCACCTTGTAAGACAGACCTTCAGGCTCGGCCACCGCGGCCAGGCCTGGCCAGGCCTTGCAGGGTTGCAGAGTTGATCAAGACAGCTGATGTTGTCAATTTGAATTTCAGTAAAGCTTTAGATCTGGTCTCTGGCAGGATCCTTGTGGAGAAAATGTCCAGCCCCCAGTTGAATCAACATGTCGTGTGATGGGTGAGCAACTGGCTCACAGGTCAGGCAGGGGTGACAGTGCCTGCAGTGACACCAGACTAGTGACCTGTCACTAGTGGGTTCTGCTCCACTATCAGCCCTGTGCTCCTCAACATCTTCCTGAAGGACCTGGATGCAGGACTTGAAGGAATAGCATAAGTAGAGTATAAGTAGAGATTGCAGACAACACTGAATTGGAAGAAGCTGTTGACTGCCTCAAGGGCAGAGGGACCTTAACAAATCTGAGACATAGGCAATCATCAACTATATGAAGTTTACCAGGTCTGAAGGCACTTGGAGGACACCCCATAGCAGTCTCCAGCTTCCTCCGAAGAGGCAGTGGAGGGGCAGGCACCAATCTGTGAGCTCTGCTGACAGTGACAAGGCCCGAGAGGATGGCTTGAAGCTGTGGCGAGGCAGGGTCAGGCTGGAGATCAGGAGAAGTTTCTTCCCCCAGAGGGTGATCAGGAACTGAGTGGCTCCCAAGGGAATGGTGATGGCCCCAAGGCTGCCAGAGCTGCAGGAACATTTGGACAATGCTTTCTGCTTTCAGGCCCAGGCTGGGATTGTGGGAGTGTCCTGTGCAGGGCCAGCAGTTGGACTGGATGACCCTTGTGTGTCCCTTGCAGTTCAGGGTATTCCATTATTCATAGAAAATCACTGGAGGAAGTGCCATTTTCTAAACCACCAAGAGTAGTTCCTGGCTCCTGGGCACACACAGACACCAGCTGCCTGCTTTGCAGTTAGAGATCCCTATGAAAACATTTCGGTATTCCTAAAGGTGGCATGGCCTGCACAGCAGTGCAGTGTCTAGAGTGTCTAGTGTCTCTTTGTGTCTAGAGTTGACCCAGGAATGTCCCATGGTGGGGAGCTCCTTTCCTACAGTCATTTCCACACCAGGACCAGATCAGGAGTGTGGGGAGCAAGCTCCAGATGCAAGCACAATCTCCTCAAACTGCAGAATTTTTAAGTACCAGAGTGCCAGAGGAAGGGGAAATTTGGGCTAAGGGTGGACATGTCAATCAAGAAGCACCCCAAGAAGCCCCAAATTCTCCCTGTGCCCTCCTCAAACTGGTCCATGTTCACTCCCAAAATGGCTCCAACCTGTCCCATAACTTTTTCATGGGTTTGGGGTCATGGAGGAGGCATCAGGACCATCCCCCTCCCCCCCATATCTTGGCAGCTCCATGCCCAGATGGGAGTAGCAGGGCTGGGCATGTGAGGGCTCTCCCTGTTGGAAATGATACTGTTTTAACATTTTCATCATTTAAAATTCATCCCCCTATAACCCATCGGCCCCCAAACTATCACCATCACCCTCCACTCATCATCATTATCCCAAAATTCATCTTTCTCACCCATCTTCATAACCCCCACTTATCACCCGTAACCCATCACCCCTCAAACCATCCCCAGAACCTTTCACTATCATCACCCCAAAAGTCATCACCTTCCCACACATAATCACCCCAAAATCCATGCCCCACCCCGTAACCCCCTCTCCTGTTCCCCCGCTCACCTGCCCCATCCTGTGCCCCCAGCTCCGCCCTGGCCCTGCTGTCGCCGTGTCCCCTCCTCCTGCCCACGGAGCCCAGGTACTGCTGCAGGGGCGGCCTCGTCCCTTTGGGGCCCCTCGTGTCCCCTCGTGTCCCCGTGGCTCCTTGGGTGCCTTGGAGAGGGCAGAAAACACCCTGGGGAACAGCGACCAGTGCATGCTGGCCTTTGGGACACCCCTGTCACCACTCCTGTCACCGTCGGTCTCGGGGTGGCTGTAGGACAGTTTCCAGCCCTGCAGCCACACCCAGCGCTGGCTCCCCGGGGGCCCCCCGCCTTTTCGGGTCCCCTCTGGGGGTGGCGGCGGCTGTCGTGCCCCACTTGTAGGTCTTCAGCAGGGCAGGGGGCTCGGCGATGGCTGGGCAGGCTTCCACCTCCATGTGTTGGGGGGGAGAGTTGAGTTTGGGAGTGGATTTGGGGTTGGTGGAATGGGGGTGTTGAGTTTGGGGGGCTCGGAGTGGATTTGAGGTTGGTGGGATTGGGAGAATCATTTTAGGTACTGAATTTTGGAGTGATGGGATGCAGCAGAATAATTTGGGGGGGCAGGGGCTGGAATTGGAAGTAGGGGGGTACCCTCAAGCTGGCATCCCCACCTTGAAGGGTCACTATTTGTGGGATCCTAAATCCCAGAGGTGGTTCTGTCCACACAGGGCTCCCAATTTTTCTGGTTCTCCTGCCCAGCCAGGGGGTATCCACCCAGTAGGTGCCCACACCAGCCCCCTGAAGCCCCTAGCCCCTAGCGAGGGCAGAGGGATGGGACAGAGTGACAGGCTGCCAGGGGGACAGGGGGATAGAGTGACAGGGAGACAGGAGGAAAGAGTGACAACTGCCCTGCCACACTTCTGCCCTGGGTGCAGGGAAGGATCAGGGGCTTCTCCATTGCTCACCGACCCCAGGGGATGGGGACATATGGAGGAGAGGGAACACGAAGTCAGCAGGACACACATCAGGGGACAATGCCACCCCACCTGTGGAGACGCTCACATCAGAATGTGTCCAGTGAAACCTAGCCCAGAGCCGCATGACCTCGCAAGTGACACTGACCCTTGCCCTGTACCCAGCCTCTCTCAAGGGGCAGTTGAGGTTCCCTGAGCAGAGTGGCCCTGGGACACCCTCGTTACTGTCACTCACGTCCAGGCCAGTTGTCACCAGCTGAACAAGTTCCCTGTCCTGCCCTGGTGGGGGTGACATTTGGATGGGACACCACAGTGGTGACAGTGGAGACGTGGTGGCAGGAACTACATCAGGCAGCACTTTTCCACGGCTGAGTTGAAGGTACTCGTGGCACTGTGGTGGCACAGGTGGTAGCACTGATGCTTTCCCAGTTCATGTCGTCATGCATGTCCATGTCCCCCATGGCCCACCCATGTCATTGTCCCCCACATGTCCCCATCCATGCCTTAGTTCAACATCTTTATTTTTACCCCAGTTTCAGGGCTTTTAAAGGGATGAACAGAAAGCTTTTCATTTCAAGGGCAAAACGAAAGGATTTACGTGTCCCTGCTGGCAGAGCATCCACATGCTTGGGTGGGTGGGAAGAACCTTTTTTGAAGAGGTTTCTACCCCACTATTTCCACAATCATGGGTTTTGCCCCAGTCCATATCTGTTTGATGACGAAGATGCCCACGGCCAGAGAGAATTGAGAATGTTTGAGAAGACCTCCAAGGCCATGCAGCGTTCCTTGATGTCAGCAGAAGATGCAAAAAGTGAGATTTTTCTGAGGTCAGAAGTTGACAAATCTGCTCTCTACAATGGATTTCTGATGTTGGTCTGTGGATGTGTCCAGGTGCCCACAGGAAGCAAGGAAGATGTGGAGGCCCCAGCCAGGTGTCTTCCCAACACGGATCAACAGCACCACGGGTCACCAGGGCTCTGCCCACCGGCGGTCACTGGGGATCATCCAGCATGGATCCTCCCATGGGGGATGGAGCTGGAGCAGCACACAAAGCTCTTGTCACATGGGACACTCACAGGGTTTCCCTTAGTGGTGGCTCCATAGGTGTTGGGTCAAGTGACAGCTCCTGGAAAAGCTCTTCCCACACTTGGAACACTTGTAGGGCCTCTCCCCAGTGTGGATGTGCCGGTGGTTGGTGAGGTTGGAGTTGTACCTGAAGCCCTTCCCACAGTCGGGGCAGCGGAAGGGCCTCTCATCCGTGTGAATCCGCTGGTGCTTGAGGAGATCAGAGCTGGTGTGAAACCTCTTCCTGCATTGGTCACACTCGTAGGGCCTCTCACCAGTGTGGCTCCTCTGGTGGACAGTCAGGTGGGAACTCCGGCTGAAGCTCTTCCCACACTCCCAACACTCAAAGGGCCTTTTTTCTCTGTGGATTCTCTGGTGGACAATCAGGCTGGAGTTGTGGATAAAGCTCTTCCCACACTCCCCACACTCAAAAGGCCGTTCCCCCTTGTGGCTCATCTGGTGGCGGATCAAGTGGTAGCTCCGGCTGAAGCTCTTCCCACACTTCTCACAGGCATTGAGACCCTCACCAGTGTGACTCCTTCGGTGGGCAGTCAGGGTGGAGCTCCGGCTGAAGCTCTTCCCACACTCCCCACACTCATAAGGCCGTTCCCCTGTGTGGCTCCTTTGGTGGGCAATCAGAGTTGAGCTCTGGCTGAAGCTTTTTCCACACTCGGGACACTCATAGGGCCTCTCCCCTGTGTGGATGCGCCAGTGGGTGATGAGAGTGGAGTTGTGCTTGAAGCTCATCCCGCAGTCGGGGCAGCAGAAGGGCCTCTCACCTGTGTGAATCTGCTGATGGCTGAGGAGATGGGAACTGGTCTGAAACCTCTTCATACATTGGTCACACTTGTAGGGCTGCTCTCCTGTGTGGCTCCTCTGATGGATGATCAGTTTAGAGTCTGACCTGAAGTTCTTCCCACACTCCCCACACTCAAAGGGCTGCTTCCTTGTGTGGATTCTCTGGTGGAGGATCAGGTCAGATTTTTTGCTGAAGCTCTTCTCACATTTTGAGCACTCATGGGGCTTTTCCCCATCGTGAAGCTGCTCAGGGACCCCCAGCTTGGAGCTCTGGCTGTCTCCCTGGCCCAGGGTGGGTCCTTCCTCCTCGGATTCCTGTGATCTGCGTTTCCAGCCCCTCCTTGTGTGGGATCTCCAGGACTTCTCCTCCCTGTTGGATTCCTGTGCCGTGGAGCCACTCAAAATGGGGTTCTGCCCCTGTCATTTGTCCTCCCTGGTCTCCATCCTCAGCTCCGTGTCTAGGGGAGAAAGAACAAAGAGAGGATGGGATTTGACTCCGTGCCACAGGGAAGGAGATCCCCTCAATGCATTCCCAGCAGGATGGTGTTGGCAGTGGGGTTGTCCTGCAGCCGGGGGCCAGGCGGGGCGGAGAGATGGAGCAGGAGAAAGGGGGAAAGGGACAATGACTTCCTCCTCACCTGCCTGGGGCTCCTGGGCCATCTTCCTCTTTCTCACACCCTCCCCTCCTCCAGCGGGCCAAGGTTTGGGAATGGGAAATCCTGGTTTGGGGGGTAAAACAAGGGCTGAGCGCGTTGGCTTTAGTGGTCCCGCTGCCCAAGCGTAGCTCTAGAAGTCAGTGCCCCTTTCGGCCTCGGGGGGCCCGGAGCCCGCTCATGTCCCTCTCCCCTCCAGGCTTCCGGGATTCCCGGCTCCGGGATCGCCCCTCTGCGCTCTCCCCGCTCCGGGACTCCTGCCTTCCACCCCGGTTCTCCCGGGGATCCCCAAACCCGATATCGGCCCTCTGCCCGCCGGTACCGGGCGACCGCCACGTGGGACCCCCAAGATCCCTCCAGGGCCATTTCCGGATCGACTTTGGACTCATGCAAGATCCAAACATCCCCTGCCCCGCTAATAAACACTCCCGGAGACCGCCCCGCCGATGGAGCTCCCCCTCCCCCCTCACTTGAGGGTTCCGGGGGTGCGATGCCGCCGGGACCCGACGAAGTCCGGCCTGAGCGGACAGGCGGGGAATCGTGTGGTGGTGCGGCTGCTGTTGCTCTTCTTCGCGGTCCTCCTCCTCCTCTGTCCCTCCTCTTCCTCCCGCTCCTCCTCCGCTCACAGCCCGCCACGGGCGGTGCCGACACCCAAAAGCAGCCGCGCTCTGCTCTGGCGCGAGTTCCAAAGCGGCCCCGCCCCGCGCGGAACTGGGAGTAATCCTGGGAGCAGCAAGAAGGAACTGGGAGCGCTTTCCCTCCCAGTATGGCTCTTACTGGGAGCGCTGGGAGGGAACTGGGAGCGAACAGCGCCCGGACTCGGCTGCCGCCGGCGCTGGGCGGGGCCAAGGCGTGGGGCGTGGTTATGCAAATACAGGAGCGATCGCGGGCTGTGATTGGTGGGCGGAGCAGCGCGGGGTTTCCCTGTTAACGTGACGCCGGCAGTGGCCGGAGCGATGGCGGCGGCGTCCGGTGAGAGGAGACAGGGACCGGAGATGGGGACGGGACTATGGAAACGGGACAGGGACTATGGAAACAGCCACCGCAGAGAGAATATGGGATGGGGATTAGTGTTCCAAAGCGCTGCAGTGAAACACATCCGGGCCTGCGAGCTCTGCAGCTGGGCCTCCCCTGGGCTGCTGCGGCCCAGCGCCCAAAGGCTGGAGCTGCAGCCTTGCTCCTGTGCCAAGAGCAGGAGGTTCCTGCAGGCCCGTGTCCCCTCCATGTCCCCAGCAGGAGGGAGGGCTCTGAGGCACAGCGGGGGCTGGCAGGAGGGGCTGCTCTGGCCAGCTGGGGCCTGTGAGAAATGGCCAAAGCCTTGTGCTCTGTGCAGCTGCCCAAAGACAGCAGCAGGGCTGAAAGGTTCATGTGCCACAGGCAGCCCGAGATGGGAGAGGTGGCCCTGGGAAATGGCACCGGGAATCGAGTCAGTGAAGGGGGCTAGGGACCGAGAGTGAGACCGGTAATACGGGACTGTGACCAGGAATGGGGACAGGGACTGGGAATGGAACTGGAAATTCGACCAGGAATGTGACTGGGACTGGGCATAGGAAATAGGGATCGAGAATGTGATCGGAAAGGGGACTGGGACCAGGAATGGGACTAGAAATACAAGACTGGGACTAGGAATGGGGGCTGTGATTGGAAATGGGAACAGGAACTGTGAATGGGGTCGGGAATGGGGACAGGGAATGAGAATGGAGACAGGGACTGGGAATGGGGCCTGGAATATCGAACAGGACCAGGAATGGAGACAGACCAGGAATAGGCAACAGGGACCAGGACTGGTACCAGGAATGGGACTGGGATTGGGAATAGGAAACAACAACTGGGATTTGGACCAGGAATGGGAACAGGCACCAGGAGTGAGACCGGAAATGGGAACAGGGTCCAGGAATGGGCCTGGGAATGTGACCGTGAAGGGGACAGGGACTGGGCCTGGGAATCTGGGGGAGGGCCATGGAATGTGACCTGGGATGGGAATATAGGAACGGGACAGGGACAATAGAAACAGGAACTGGAGAGACAATATGGGATGAGGATTAGGGAGAAGGGACCAGGATTGGAAACGGGAATACAGGAATGGGACTGGGAATGGGAATATGGGAACACAACAGGAAATATAGAAGTGAAAATGTGGGACCAGCAGGGGGACCGGGAATATGAGAACAGGAGCAGGGCAGGGAATATGGAACTGGGAATATGGGAATGGCAACCAAATAGTGAATACAGGACCAGGACAGGGAATGAGACTAGGAATGGGATCTGGACTGAGATCAGGGCAGGATGGCATCAGGAGTGCAGTGGCATGGGAACGGGCAGGGGGCAAGAGGAGTGACAGTGGGGAGAGGAGGACATGGGGACAGTTCCAGGGCAGGGGGTCCCTTGATCAGCTGCCCCAGAACCTCCACCAAGGTCTCCCAGCGCAGCCAGAGCCGCTCACCCTGGGGACCCCAACTCCCTGAGCAGCCACCAAGTCCCTGCCAGGAACCCTCAACTCCCTTGCATCCAGCATCCCCCCCATCCCCTGGAAGATCCCCCCATACCCACATTCACGACTTAGTTCAAAATCTTTATTTTTACCCCGGTTTGGGGTGTTTCGAAAGGACAAAGAGAAAGGACAAGAAAATCCAGACCACAAGCCAAGAGGATGTGGAGCCTCCAGCCAGGTGTCGTCCCAACACGGATCACCAGGTCTTTGCCCACCAGGGGTCACTGGGGATCATCCAGCGTGGATCCTCCCATGGGGGATGGAGCTGGAGCAGCACATGAAGCTCTTCCCACACTTGGGGCAAAGGACTTCTCTCAGTGCTGGCTTAGTTGGTGTCTGATCAAGTGAGAGCTCTGTGAGAAGCTCTTCCCACACCTGAGACACTCAAAAGGCCTTTGTCATGACAAGGAGCAGGGCTGGCTGTGATTTGGTTGGTGCCTGTGAAATCCCCAGGGCAGTGTCACAGTGGGGGCAGCTCTCAATGTCCCCAGCAGGTCCCGCTGTCCAGTGCAGCCCGTGCCAGCGGTCACTGCACACACGGGGGAGGCTGGGCTGGATGGGGGTCGGGGCAGAAACAGCGCCCCCAGGACTGGGCTCTCCCCATGCCTGTGGGGCCCAGCCCCTGCTGGGAGCGCCTTGGACAGGGCACGGGGCTGCTGCTGGCCCAGGGGGACAGGCCTTGACTCCTGCCAGCTGCCTGGACCCCTCTGGTGCCTGTCCCACATCCCTGTGCCTCCTGTCCCAGCTACTCCCTGCCACCTTCACTCCCTCCATCAAAGCCTGTCACGATCCGCTAATGCAAGTGGGGGTCATGATGATTCGTTAACCGATCTCAGAGTGCAAAAGCAACACAGAGGAGATTTCAGTATTCATTAAAACAAATACACTTTTTTTAGTGCCAACATCAAATTCAATAGAAGGATTTGAAGGAAAATAAAGGATAGAGAGAAAAGAGAAAGAGGGGGTGGGTATAGCTACCAATGGAGAGACGAAATCCTCATGGTCCCGCCATAGATCCGTCTTCTTTTGTGGGGTGATCACAAAAGTCTTTGGTTAAGTCAGGAGTCCATATAGTCCTTTCCAAAGCGACAGGCAGTTGACCAAAAGGTGGGGAGATTGTTATGGTGTGTTAGTTTCGAGAAGTCAGAACAGGTCAGCCATCAGCAAGTACAATGTTAACTCAGAACAGGTACAGCTGTTAGCAAGTGCAGTCAATTCACTGTGAGTTGGTGTCTTGGTTTGGGAAGACAGGTATCTGCCAGGGAAAAGCTGGAGTTTCCCTTGGAATGGAGAATGTAAACCACGCCCCCACCCCCTTTTTTTTTTCCAATTACAAATCTGCAGTTAGAGGCTTTTAGGCAAAAGATTTGGGGATGGAAATAACAGTTCTTTACTAGTATGTATAACAAAGCAAACAAAACCAACAACTACAGCATTAATAACAAAACAGTACCAAGAACCTCGAGGGCTTTGCTTCACGAAAACCCGGGGCAGTTTGGTCTCAGTACCCCTATGAGATCCTCAGAGCACCAAGCTGGAACACTGGAAAGTCCCAGGCTGGTAGCTGGGATGGCAGGATGTCCCGGTAGGTGGGGGCAGGGTGTCCTGGCAGGGCAGGGGATGCAGGGTCACATCATAGCAAGAGGAGCAGTGCTGATGAAACCACAACAGCGAGGCGGGGCTGGCCCTGCCCAGCTCCTGCAGGGCAGCAGGGCAGCTCAGAATTCCAGGGCGAGCAGATGATGGTAGATGTCCCAGGATTGGACCCCTCCAGCGACAGTGAACTCCTCTCCCAGCAAGCAGCAACCCAGCTGTTCTCTCTCCCTGAATGCTGAAGAGTGCCCAGCTGCCTCGAGCTCCGTCCTTTACCTGCCCCAAAAACTCTTGTTATCTCCCTGTCTGAGCTTTGACCACCTCCTTGTTTCAGTTAAGCACTCTTCAGTATCCAACACTTGGTCTCCTTGGTAACTTATGGGGAACAAATTCTTTAGAGTGAAAAAGGGACAAACCTAACCCCGAACACCTGCCTATTGTTTCTTCTCAGGTTCTGATGCTCTGATGGGAATGCGTGTGAGCTTTTTCCACTGAACACACCTGCAGGCAACAGCTGGCAGACATCCCACCTCAGCCAGGCCAGAACTCCTGTGTTGGGGTTTTAGAGTCCTTTTTAGGAGTTTCAGTCTCTGTCCTTGACGACAGTTGTGAGGCTGATGAAGGATCTTCAGACCATCTCTTACATCCCTCCCTTCCCATTTTCTGTCTTTTCCCCCCTATTTTGGATCCTTTTGTTAGCGTAGGAAACATAATCATGGAATAATTATATGCGGTGATTTATTGAGGAGCTCTGGGAGTCGGGATACAGACCCAAATCCAACTCCAGCGAGGGCTCAGACGTGTACAGTCTTATACCCTTTTGTTATACAACTCTATGTTAATAATTAAGCCCCATATTGTTCTATTGTACATACCCAAGCATGAATTTTGGTAAATATCTTCCCTTGTGATCCTCATGATTCTGGTTTAAGGTAATAATCACGTCCAGCTACCAACAATCGTTACAATTATATCATCTATCATATGATGATTAGGTACAGTTTCACCTAACCTAATAGAGAATAGCTTTATTTCTAAGATACATAGGCCTAAGTACAAATCGTCCTAATCCTCCATTCCCCATGATTACCCAGGCAAAGTTATACTTGATTTGGTTAAAACAATAGCATGAAAGCAACATCCTGGTTGCAGTGAAGCTGAGGTTCTATTCCCCAGCTTTGCAGCTACAGAAATCATTAACCCTATACTATCACTTTCTCTCTTTTCCCATCCTCTCCCCCAGTTTTGGGTGCCCTCCCCTTGCCTTTGGCACATTTTTGGGTTCATCCCCCAGCTCCAAGCCTCACACCCCAACCCCTGTCCCCTGAGGTGCGTCCCCAGCTGTGTCCCCAACTGTCCCCCCACACCACACTGACTTGGTGCTTGCCATCCTGCATGCCCTTAAGTCCCGAGCCTGGGATTGTGGATCTTCTCTTCCAGGAGATCCAGAGCAGACTCGGCTTCCAGAGGACACTGGTGGCCCCAAGATTGTTGTGGGTGACCTGTTTGGGTTGGTGGGAGGGGGTTTGGGGTCATCTTTGGATTGACTGTGGATCTTGTCCACTCTGCAGTGAGGAGCGGCCCCAGCTGGGGAGCCTGGAATGGACAGGGGCAAGGAGAAGTTGGATCCAGGTCCAGATGGACACCAGAGCCATGGATCCCACTCTGGATGGACACTTGTCTAGATGGACACCAGAGCTGTGGATTCCAGCTGGACTCTGGTCTGGAGGGCCCCTGGCCCTCCAGCCCCTCAGCCTGACCAGCTCCCAGCCAAGATGGCCACCAACCTGGCAACACCTTGGCCCACCCCACTAGCCCACCAGCCCTTTGCAGTAGCCCCAATCCCAAAACACCCGAAAATAAACCAAATTCCAGAACATCAGCTCCAAGTGGTCCCTTCAAAGCAATGGGGAAACTGAGGAACAGGCTGGGGATTTCTGCAATTATGGGGGGGACTTCATGACCCACCCTGGAGACTCCAAAATGGGCACTAAACCCAAATTGTCACTGCAGCACGCCGGGACCTCCAGCTGTCACATCAGGGAAACTCCAGGAGCCACACAGACCCTTCAGTCCCTTCGAGGGCTGACCCGCAGTGTATCCTGGTGTCACGGGTATGTCCCCATCAGGAGAAGCAAAATAACTTCCGGGAGGAGGAGGAGAAGGAGGAAGAGGTGAGGGTGTGACTGAAACTCCTGCCTGGTAATATCAGCAAGCTGCGACAGGAACTGGAGCCAAGCATAGGCAGAACAGAGGATTACCATGGGGGACTGGGGGTGGGGACAGCGGGACAGTTCCCAAGATCCTCTTGAGTGATGCTGTGCACGGGGAATGCGGGGTCGCACAGCATCCTCGGGGGATGTGGGGGGTGGAAGTAGTGGGGATAACACCAAAAATGTTGTCACCCACAACCCTTCTGAAGGATGTGGGCCAACCACCATTTTGGGGCACAGATGACAAATTGGGTTAGTGTGGACATAACATCCACATTCAGGATGGGAATACTTACAGGGTCTCCCACCTCTTCATTTAACTGATCCTGAAATAACTTGGATCTCTCAGTTTGGCATTGTTTGGTAGCAGTGTGCCCACCCTGACCATCATCTCTGGCTTCAGTCTGGTTTAGGGCTATAGACTCTCCGTCCTGTCATTCTCCCTCTAAGATTCCCTCCCTCTCATCTCCATCACCAAGCTCTGCCTGAAGCCTCCTCAGACAATCACACTTGGTGATGAGCAGCCCCTGAGCCTGCAGCTTCTTTTCCTTCTCCTGACCCTGCTCAGCAACATCATTGCCTTCCCCAAAGCCTGCTCTCCCTCTCCAGGGGATTTCAACCCCCAGAACAACAGACAGCGCTCTGCGTGTGGCACCAGGGCTTAGGAGGATCACTTACCCTTAGGAAAAGCCCTGCCTCCCAGGATCCCTGCACTTCCTCTTCTGCAACTTCTTTCTGCTCCCCACCAGCTGCTGTGCACACATCTGCTCTCTCTGCCTGCCCTTCCACAGCCTCTCCCTTTTCCTTATGTGCCTCTTCTTCTTCTTCCACTGCCTGCTCTCCTGGCTCTCCCTTCTCTTTCATAGTCACTTCTCCAGCTTCATCTCCTTGTCCCACCCTTCTGTCTTTTTCTCCTTCTCCTCATCCTCCTCACCCTACTGATTCCTGTCCTGGCTTGGTCGTTCTCTTGGCTTCTAAAAGTTTCCAAGCTTGATTTCACTTCTCCGTTCCACCTGCTAATTCTTCCTGCACTTCCCCTCCTCTTCCTCATCTCAACCACTGCCCATGTCCTTGTGCTCACCCCTTGTGCTGCCTCCTCATCCCTATCCATGTACCCAACATCTCTCCCAATGCATTCTCCCACTCTGCAGCCTTATGGAGCCCAAGGTGCATTTGCCTGCTAAGGTCCCTTTCCACAGTCAGCAGAGATTCCACTTTTGCTCTCTCATTTTGCTCTCCATCTGAATGCATTTGGAACGAGTTCACCAAATTTTGTAGAATTTTCTCTCTCATCTTGCTCTCCACCTAAAGGTTTTAGCAAGGAGTCATGAATCTTTTTATCCTTTTGAGCTGCCATTGATGCCTTAGGATTTTAGCTTTTTTTCTTTTCATATATTTGTAATCTGGCAATTCTTTAGTGTAGAACTTGAAACTCCATACAGAGTGTTCACTGCTACTTTCCCATTTTGGTCAGACAAAACAATTCCTCTGCAGGCCTGGAAATCAAGGACACCTCACTGTCTCAGGCCCTGAGAAATGTAAACAAAAGTGAGCTGGGGGGAGAGCAAACTTGGGGTAAATGATTTCATTACCTGAAGCTGTAACTGGAAGATTAACCCCCATTCAATATGCAAATGAACCAAACTTGTAAAAGTGTGAAAACCCGTGACCCATCATCCATTTATGCGTGTAGCCGTAGGGATTCTGCCTGAAACGTACCTGAAGGCCCTTCAATAAATACACCTGCTTTTTATCCCCTCAAATTTGTTTGGCCTCTGTTATTAGGTAGTCTCAAAAAGGCATCAGTCCAAAAGGCTTCTCTTTTCCCTCCCCTCCCCTACCTTTCTTATCATGCCCTGAATCCCCATCTCCCACCCCCAATCTTGGTTTGGGGAGTCCCACTCCCCTCCCACTCCTTCTGGGGATCCCACCCCACTTTTTGTCCCGTTCTCCAACATTTCCCATTGGCTCCCCCTTCCTGTGCTCCCCGCTCACCCAAGTTCCCTTGGCTCCCAGCTGGGGGGCTCCCAATACCCCCAGTGGCCCCAGTTGCCACCACAGGCCCCATCCACAGCTCTGGGCAGGTGCTGACACCCCAAAAGCAGCCGTGCTGTGCCATGGGAGGCTCCAAGATCATCCAGTGCTGCTATCGGAAGAAATGACAGAGCAGGTGAGACTTCTTTGTAGTTTCAAGTCAACTGATCTCCTCTTCCCAAGCAATTTCTGATGTTAGTCTCCATCCACATGGATGTTCCTGCCCCTGCGTTCAGTGAGGCGCCTATGGGGAACCAGGAGGACCTGCAGAGAAGCAGCCAGGTGTCTTCCCAACATGGATCACCAGGAATGTGGGACACCAGGGCTCCACCCAATGCAGGTCCTCTGATGGGAGATGGAGTTGGAGCAGCAGACAAAGCTCTTCCTGCAATCAGGGCCCTCACAGGGCTTCCCTTACTGGTGGCTCTGTTGGTGTCTGGTCAGGTGAGAGCTCCTGGAGAAGCTCTTCCCACACTCAGGACACTCGAAGGGCCTCTCCTGGGTGTGGATGCGCCGGTGGGTGAGGAGGCTGAAGTTGCGGGTGAAGCCCTTCCCACAGTCGGGGCAGCGGAAGGGCCTCTCCCCTGTGTGTGTGCGCTGGTGCTTGAGGAGATCCGAACTGCTCCGAGCCTTTTTCCCACACTTGGAACACTCGTAGGGCCGTTCCCCAGTGTGGATCTTCTGGTGGGAGATTAGATTGGACCGAACGCTGAAGCTCTTCCCACATTCCAAACATGTGTAGGGCCGTTCCCCAGTGTGCACGCGCGAGTGGGTGATGAGGCCAGAGGTGTCTCTAAAGCTCTTCCCACATTCCCCACAGTTGTAGGGCCGTTCTCCAGTGTGGACCTTCTGGTGCCAGAGCAGGTGGGAATTGTCACTGAAGCTCTTCCCACATTCCCCACACTCATAGGGCCGTTCGCCCGTGTGCACCCGTTGGTGGTAGAGGAGGTGGGAGCCATGCCTGTACTTCTTCCCACACTCCCCACACTCATAGGGCCGTTCTCCTGTGTGGCTCCTCTGGTGGCAGATCAGTTCAGAGTTTGACCTGAAGCTTTTCCCACACTCCCCACATTTGTAGGGCCTTTCTCCCATGTGGATTCTCCTGTGGCAGATCAGGGAGGATCTCTTGTTGAAGCTCTTGTCACATTTTGAGCACTTGTGGGGCTTCTCACCAAACTGAAGATGCTCAGGGACCCCCAGCTCGGAGCTCCAGCTGCCTCCCTGGCCCAGGGTGGATCGTTCCTCCTCAGATCCCTGAGATCTGCATTTGCAGCCCCTTTTTATGAGGGATCTCCGGGGTTTTTCCTCCACATTAGATTCCTGTGCTGTGGAGCCACTCAAAACAGCCTCTTCCATGAAGTTCTGCTGTGGGGAATTGTCTTCCCTGGTCTCCGTCCTCAGCTTCTTGTCTGGGGGAGGAAGGACAAGGAGAGGATGGGATTTGCCTCCATGCCACAGGGAAGGAGATCCAGCCAGTGTGTCTCCAGCAGGATGGTGTTGGAAGAGGGGTTACTCTGCAGGGGGGGGCCAGGCTGGGCTGGGAGATGGAGCAGGAGAGAGGGGGAAAGGGGCAGTGACTTCCTCCTCACCTGCCTGGGTGTTCTGGGGCATCTTCTTCTTCCTCGCAGCCCCCTCCTCCTCCATTGGGCCAAGGTTTGGGAATAGGAAATCTTGGTCTGGTGGGATAGATTTGGTGTGAGGTAATTTTCTTGGGGATTCCTCCTGCACAAGCCCTTCTCTAGAAGTCACCAAACATTCTGCATCCATAGAAACCTCTAGATCACCAAGATTCAGCCCAAAAATACTCAGGACCACCAAGATTTACCTGAAAAAAACACACAGAAATAACAATATTGAACCCCCACAATACTTGGATGATTATGATCATCCCCAAAAAACCTCTCCAGGACTCCCCCCTCTCTGGTCTCTCCACTTTGGACTTCTGGGGGTTGTGCAGGTATTGAGGGTTCTCCTCTCTGGCATCCCCACCCTCTCCAGGCTCTCAGAAGTCCCAAGAATCCCTACGGTTCTCTCTCTGCTCTTCCAATTTTGGGCTTTGTCAGAGTCTGTCCAAGGATGTGATATGTCTCACGGCTGTCTCCAGTGATTGAGGACTGAGACCCCACACTCTGAAAGGAGCCCCTGGCCTGGCTGAGGTGGAACGTTTGCCAAGTCCCAGAGAACTGATATGCATCTCCATGAGAACAGAGTGCAAGAATAATGGAACTGGTCACAGTGGACTGAGCCAAGGCTACTTGCCAAACTGGTCTGTCCATACCAGAGTACAGACATGTACAGTGTGCAGCCTATTCCTGAGCACTCAACCTCAACAAGGGTGGTTCCCGCTCTGGCTCTGGGCCCCTTGCTTTGCCTCAGCACAGGTGGCTCCTGCTTTGGCTCTGTGCCTCTTGCTTTGGTTCCTGCCTTGACCAACCTATAAAACCCTGGAGACCCTCGCTCACTTTCGTGTACACCCCACTGGAGAAGATCGTGTCTATAGGCATCTCGGCCTTGAGGACTCGTCCCTCCACGTTGGTAGCTATAATCCCCTTCCCCTCTTTCTCTATCTTTCTTACTATTCTTTATTTCTCTCCCCCTATCGCATTTTGGTGGCACTAAATAAAGGTGCATTTTTTGTTGAATAAACTGAGTTGTCCCGCACTGTGTCTTTTGCGCTCTGAGATCCCTAAAATGAACCATCAGGTTCCCCGCATATGTTTGCGGACCCTGACAGGCTTCTGAGGCTCCCTCTTCTCTCTTTTGATGAGGGTTCCCTGCCTCCCCCTCTCTGGGATCCCACTTAGCCATGCCAGGGCTCTTGGGGTCCCAGCACACCCCTTTCCCCTGACCCCACTTCAGGCTGCGGGGAGTTCCATGGGCTCCCCCTTGCCAGCGTGTTCCCCTCTCCAGGCAGAATCCTGGAGGTCTCCTCACTCTGGGCTGCACACTTCGGTGTCCCAGTGTAATCCCATCTCCAGCCTCCCCCGCGATGAAACAATCTCTCCGGACACCCCAAAATCTCCCCAAAGTGCATTTAAGCCTTAGCTCTGGAGTCCTTCAAGCTCCAAAAATCCTCCCTCTCTCCCCCCTATACCTTCCACCAAATACCCTCCCATGGACTCCCCAGGATATTTGGGCGAGCTCCCCCTCCGCGGTCACCTGCGAGATGCTGGGGGGGGGGGGGGGGGGGACAATGCCCCAAGGCGCAGGAGGGCTGCAGACACAGCGAGGGCTGGACCGCGTGGTGCCTCCGCTTCCAGTTCCTGCTCCTCCTCTATCCCAGCTCTTCCTCCCACTCCTTTTCCTCTTCCTCCTCCACCCCTTCCCTTCCTCCTTCACTTAATCTCTCCAGTCCTTCTCCCGCTGCTTCTCCATCACTGCTCCACCATCCCCATTACTCCTGCCCCATTCCCTGAACCCCTCGCAGCCCGCGGGAGGGGCGGGGATGGAGCCGGGACAGGTCGGGATGGGCAGCGCGGGGCTCTCGGCTGCTCCCACCCTCTGGGGGCAGGGGCAGTTCCTCCACATCGGCACAAAATCCTGCCCCAAAGGAGGCACTTGGAACGGCCGCCTGCGGCCCGTCCCTGCCCCAAAGATCCCGGCAGCTGCCCCGCTGTCACAGGGGAGCTTTCCAGCAGGGAGGCTCTGCAGGTCCCCCCGGCTGTGCCCCCTCCCAGGCCGTGCCCCCCCGGGTGCTGATGTCCGGCCCGGGCTCTCTCGCTCTTCCCGGCTCTTGCACAGTCCCGGGCTGACCGGGCACCGACCGCCCGGCGCCGCAGGGCCCCGAGCCCCTGCTCAGCAAAGGGGCAGTGGCCATTGCCGGCCCCTGGCCGGGGGCTCCGGACATTCCCCATCCCCGGCACAACCCGCAGCTCCCACCGCAGCTCCCTCGAGCTGGGCACTGCGGGTTCCGAATATTCAGCTCCTGGAATCTTTGTTATTTATCTCTGCTTAGATGTGCAAAACCAGCTGCTGCTGATACAATCCTATCTCACACCGAAGGGTTCCCACCCAAAATGCTACCATTCAGTCCTGACAAACTATTAAGAGATCCAAGAGCAAAAGAGGCAGTTGATTACAGAAAATTGTAACATCACATTCCAGAACATTTTGGTCTAAAATCAAAATATAAACGGAAGCTGAGTGTGAAAAACAAGGTTCATTTTTTATGTAAATTTCAAGAAATAGGTTTAATATAAAATAAGACAATAAGGAGATAGAAAAAAAAACAAAGTACGTCTGACCAGGTGACTTGGCACTCAGCTAAGTCCACACCCTGCTATTTCAGAGACTTTCTTTAAATATCCTTTCTGTTGTATCAATTTGTTGAATATTCATATTTTTCCATAAACTAATTTCCAGATTCCAGGAACTGTTTTGCATGGCCCCTCCTTGGGTCCGCCTTTTTAGAGCATGCATGTTTCTTGGCTGTGTCTTCATTATCACCTCCAGCTCGGGCCTTGGCCCATACCTTCTTCAGATGGTAGATTCTTATAGTTGGTATATCAATAGCAGAGTCTTCTTTACATGTTCACTGGATGTTATCCCAGCCAAACAGACAGTTTAAGCAATTACTATATCACTACTACCACTATGCGTAATTTTCTTTACTAACAGCAGAAATAAAAACTTATATCCTTAGCACAAAGTTATTAATCATAAAGCATACATCTTGCAAAAAGCCAACTTTATAATATGCCTTTATAACAAAACCAACAGGCCATGTCAGACCCTCAGGACCCTGCTGCCATGTGTGTACTAACAATCCTGAGGAGGCAAATCCTCATTCCACCTGCAAGGGATTTGTAAGATGAATAGGGCCAGGGGCTTGGTGAGCAGTTGCTTCAAAAATCAGTAATTGCGTTGCTTCTTCCTGAGAAGCAGTCCATTCCCATAGGCAGGCGGCTTTGTACACGGGTTGGGAGGTTAGGTTTGTCCCTTTTTCACTCTAAAGAATTTGTTCCCCATAAGTTACCAAGGAGACCAAGTGTTGGATACTTAAGAGTGCTTAACTGAAACAAGGAGGTGGCCAAAGCTCAGACAGGGAGATAACAAGAGTTTTTGGGGCAGGTAAAGGGTGGAGCTTGAGGCAGCTGGGCTCTCTTCAGCATTCAGGGAGAGAGAACGGCTGGGTTGCTGCTTGCTGGGAGAGGAGTTCACTGTCGCTGGAGGGGTCCAATCCTGGGACATCTACCATCATCTGCTCGCCCTGGAATTCTGAGCTCCTCTGCCGCCCTGCAGGAGCTGGGCAGGGCCAGCCCCGCCTCGCTGTTGTGGTTTCATCAGCACTGCTCCTCTTGCTATGATGTGACCCTGCACCCCCTGCCCTGCCAGGACACCCTGCCCCTGCCTACCGGGACATCCTGCCATCCCAGCTACCAGCCTGGGACTTTCCAGTGTTCCAGCTTGGTGCTCTGAGGATCCTATAGGGGTACTGAGACCAAGCTTCCCTGGGTTTTCATAAAGCAAAGCCGTCGAGGTTCTTGGTACTGTTTTGTTATTAATGCTGTAGTTGTTGGTTTTGTTTGCTTTGTTATACATACTAGTAAAGAACTGCTTTTTCTATCCCCAAATCTTTTGCCTAAAAGCCTCTAACTGCAAATTTATAATTGGAAAAAAAAGAGGAGGGGGGGCGTGGTTTACATTCTCCATTCCAAGGGAAACTCCAGCTTTTCCCTGGCAGATACGAGTCTTTCCAAACCAAGAGAGTACGCTTTCCAAAAGTTGTTAGGGGGTACCATCTATAGCTAAAGGGTCTCCCCTTTCCAAAGGATTAATTCCCCCAGCCCAGAATGCTGCACGATGTGTCAGGGACCAATGTGTAACGTTTGTCTCCTGTTGTTAAGAAAACTTCATGTCCCCAATATCCACTGGCCTCCTGTTCAGTTAATTTAATTTGATCTCCACCAATGAGGGACACTTGAAAGACATATTCTGTCTCCGATTCTTGTGGGAGCTGGCCATATTCTTTCTTTAACTTAGCCAACTTGGTGGCACTGTATGGTATTTGTTTAGTTGTGATATGCAGCTCAAAATCTTCATCATTAATATAATTATATTCTGTTTTAACCAAGGATCTCAAATGAGGGCAGCAGTTTTCCCCACAATTATTTACTAATTTCAATTCCTTCTGGGAGTATATTTCATTAATGTGGGGAGTTTCTTTTCCCTCTGCCTCCTTTAGAGAGTCAGTACTCTTTGAATTTTTAGAATATTCATTTCTCAGGGCAGCCCGTAGCAAACGATTTTCATTCCCTTCTTCATCTAATTGTTTCTGCAAAATTCCCACTAAGTTTTGAAGAGAATCTATAATTCTTTCCTCTTCATTACGCCGCTTAAAGTGGTTTTCTATAGCGGCCATAAGGCATGCTCCTAAAACAGAACAAATTATCTCAGCCTTTATCTCAGCCAAATCTATGTTTTGTTTCATGTTGTAAAAAACATATTCTATCAGTCGCACTCTCCAAATGAAACCATTTATCCTGAGCCCACCATTCAATTTCAGGAGAAGGTCCAGCACTGTGTTTTGCTAACAGAGCATAAAATGCAGCTTTGTCTTTTGCACTAGAGTTTTCAGTCATTTTGTGAAGGATCAAAAACCACTAAAGGGAGGTAAGACTTACACAAACACACAGCTCTTGCTGTCTCCCTTCGCCTCCCTGGGTGGGGTGAAGAGACCAAATCTGCCTGGGAGGTACTCCTTAAGTTACTTATGGTTGTCTCTTCCTTACACCAAGCAGTCCAGATTCACACACACACAAAACAGTTTCCCCTTTTGCACTATGAGATCTTTTGTGAAATTCTGAAGACACAGTCCTCAATTGAGTGTGAGGATTCTTTTCACCCAGGCATGTGCAGTTTGTGGGAAATTCGAGTCACCCCCTTGCTTTCTAGACACTGCTCACCCTTTTCAGGGTGTCGAGGTAGGTGCGCCTGGAGCGAAATATCCTTCCCCTGTTACAGACTACACACAACCCTGCAAACCCCCCTGTCTGTCAGAATCCTGTCTGTGACGCCAATTCAATGTCACGATCCACTAATGCAAGCAGAGGTCCTGATGGTTCGTTAACTGATCTCAGAGTGCAAAAACAACAGAGAGGGGATTTCAATATTAATCAAAACAAATGCACCTTTATTGAGTGCCAACAGCAAATGTGATAGAAGGATCAGGAAGGAAATAAAGGAGAGAGAGAGAGAGAGAGAGAGAGAGAAAGGGGGTGGGTAATAGCTACCAACAGAGAGACAAAATCCTTGTGGTCTGGCCAATAGATCCACCTTCTTCCATGGGGAGATCTCAAAGTCTTTGGTTAACTCAGGGGTCTTTTAAAGTCTTTTCCAAAGCATAGGCAGTTGGCCAAAAGGTGGGGAGATCGATACAATGTGTTCATTTTGAGAGAAGGACAACAGGTACATAAACAGACTGGTCTGGCAGCAAGTACAGTCAATTCACCATGACTTGCCCGTTGTTTCTGCTCAGGTTCCCATGGGAATGCATGCCATTTTTTTTCCAGAGAACACACCTGCAGGCAATACTTGGCAGATGTCCCACGTCAGTCAGGCCAGCACTCCTGTGTTGGGGTTTTAGAGTCCTTTAGGGGTTTCAGTCTCTGTCCTTGATGGCGGTCGTGAGGCAGATGAGAGATCTTCAGACCATCTCTTACACCCCCGCCACTTCCACCCCCCACATGCCCCTAAGAATGCTGCGCCACCCCTCATGGCCCATGTTAAAAATATGGGCCAGGAGACCTGCTCCTTTGAAAAGTCTTTATTAGTCAGCTCTTTCAAGGGGTAACTCGAGGGGTCGCCTGCGCCGTCGCTGCTCTCGTCACCGCTCTTGCTCGGGCCGCTGCTGAGGAGGAGGTGCCAGTTGAATCTGCCGCTCTCGCTGCAGAGTCGGGAGTTCCAGCCTCGCGGGAATCCCCAGGAACTCAACTGGGCTCGTGTGGTCTAGGGGTGTCACTTTTTCCCAGTCTTTTTCTAGTCATGGCGAGGCGGCAGAAGCAGAATTCAGTCCCTAGGTAGCTGAGGGTCTTCTCGGTGTTGTAGTGTCTCCCTTTTATCTGGATTTTGTGCTGGGTCGCGGCTTTTGGGTCCATTTGCCGGCAACTGCACTTCGGTTTGGAGCGGTGCACCATGGAAGTTCTTGGATTTTCCTATTAGGCGGGGCCAGCAGTTCGAGGAGCCGGTGGGAATGGTGACAGCCTAGCCCGACGGAAGGTCAAGGGAACCCGGGGTTTTAGAGGGGGTGTACAACTTGGAATAAGGTTTTTGAGGGTACAAATTTTGGTACAAACAGCATAACTTTCTTAACAGACAGGGTACAACTGGCATAACATTTTAAACAGCATAACTTTCCTAACAAATGACAGACTGTGTCAAAAATGGGAATTTCTTACATTTTATTCATTTCAGCCCACACTGCCCACAAGGAGAGCTTGAGGACTTCGGGGACTGTCCTCATGTCCTGCCCCCGGGTCTCCCTGGTACCACCGCTGCTGTGCCAGCACTTGGCCCCAGTTCCTGTTGTGGCTTCCTGATGTGACCAGGCAGGAGTTTCAGTCACACTCTCCCCTCCTCCTCCTCCTCCAGGAGGTGATGCCACTTGCCCTGCTAGGGACACACTGGCGACACTGGGAGGACATCACAAGTCACTCCTTAAAGAGACTGCAGGATCACGGTGGCTCTTGGAGTCTCACCGAAATGGCAGCTGGGGGACCCAGTATGCTGCAGGTGCCAGTTTAGGGGACGGGTGCTTATTTGTGGGGAGGTTGGGGTGTCCAGGATGGCTCCTGAAGTCCCCTCACATCACTGGAAATCATCCCCAGTCTGTGCCTCAGTTTCCCTGTTGCTTTGCACGGACCACCTGGAACCAAAGTTCTGAAATTTGGGTTATTTTGGGGTGTTTTGGGGTTGGGGCTACTGCAATGGGCTGGTGGGCCAGTGAGTTGGGACAAGGTGGTGCCAATCTCATGGTCATCTGGGCTGGGGGCGGGCCAGGCTGGGAGGCTGCAGAGCCAGAGGCCGTCCAGATCAGAGTCAAGCTGGGATCCATGGTTCTGGTGTCCATCTGTGCTGGTGTCCATCGAGAATGGGATCCATGGCTCTGGCATCCATCTGGACCTGGATCCAACCTCTCATTGCCCCTGTCCATTCCAGGCTCCCCAGCTGGGGCCGCTCCTCACTGCAGAGTGGACAAGACCCATGGTCAGTCCCAAGATGACCCCAAACCCCCTCCCACCAACCCCACAAGGCCACCCACACCGAGCTTGGGGCCACCAGTGTCCCCTGGAAGCTGGGCCACCTCTGCATCTCCTGGAAGAGGAGATCCACAGTCCTGGCCTGGGGACTTGAGGGCATCCAGGATGGTGAGCACAGAGTCCATGTGGCGCAGGTGGACAGTTGGGGGACACACCTGGGGGGACAGGGGGTGGGGAGTGAGGGCTGGAGGCTGGGGCATGCACCCAAAAATGTGTCAAAGTCAAGGGGAGGGCACTCAGATATGGGGGAAAGGATGGGAAAAGATCCAAACCAGGGGGGGAACGGACTCAAAAGAGGGGGAAAGGACCCAAAATAGGGAAGAAAAGAGAGAAAATACAGAGAAGAGACCCAAAAGAGGGGGAAGGGACCCAAAATGGCAGGGGGGAAGAACCCAAAATCAGAGGACAAAGGGTGTCGTGGAATGTCGTGGAGTGTCACAGGGTGTCATGAGATGACTCTACCTGTGACGGGAAGATAAAGATGCTCAGTGTCAGGAGCAGCCATGGGAACATCCTGAGGGACACATGGACTCCTTGCGGGACACAGAGACACCTTGAGGGACACGGCCCTGGGACCTCAGGGACTTTGGCCCTAAAAGGGGAGAAGGAAAGGGACATAGGGGAAGGGATGGGAACACATAGGAGACATGGGGACAGGGACTCACAGGAGTGACAGGGACACAGGGGCAGGACAGGGACACACAGAGTGGTGACAGTGAGCCACGGCGGGGCATAGGGACATATGGAGGGAGGGGACACGGTGCCACACGGAGACACATCAGGGGACAATGTCACTATACCTGTTGGGATGCTCCCACCAGGACACCTCCGGTCACACCCAGCGTGAGGCCACGTGACCCCCTGGGTGCCTCCTTTGGGGCAGGATTTTGTCCCGATGCGGGGGAATTGCCGTGGGCTGGGGCCGCTGCCGAGCGCTGCCGGCTTTCCCCGGGAGCCCCCGGGCAGAGCTGTGTGCTCGGGGCCAAGGGCCGGGCACCCGCTCAGTGGCTCTGGGACAGCATTATTTTGGGGAGTCCCGGTGTTGGCTGCCGGCAGAGCCCCGGCACTGAGCCGGGGGATGCGTGGGACCTTCCCGCGGTGGGGCTGGGGATGCCCGGGTGGAGCCACGTGGCGATGGCCCAGTACCGGCGGGGCTGGGCGTTGGGAGAGCGGAGAAGGGCGGTACCGGAGCTGGGGGACCCTGAGCAGCCTGCGGGGGTCGGACGTGCTGATAAGGGGGACCCCCGGGAGCCTGGAGGTGTTGGGAGCATGGGCAAGGGAGACCCATGGGTACCCCGAGGCCCTGAATCGTGGAGTCCGGACAGGGGGTACCCCTGGAGCCCCTCTGACAGCAGCTGGGGAGCTCAGAGAAGGGGAACCTCTGGGATTCCCAGGAACCACAGCAGCCCAGAGAGAGAGGATACCAATACACACTGGAGCTGCAGAAGCCCAGACAGGAGGGACCCTCTGAACCCTAAAGTGGAGAGACCAGAGACGGGGATCTCCTGGGTAGATTTTTGTTTTGCTGAATTTAGGTATTTTGGATGTTTTTGAAGTTGGCTGAATCTTGGTGGTCTGGAGGTTTTAATGGACACCAGACATCTGGTGACTTCTAGAGATGGACTTGGGCCCCTTTCCCCCTCTCTCCTGCTCCATCTCCCAGCAAAGCGTGGCCCTCAGCTGCAGGATAAACCCACTGCCGATGCCATCTTGCAAGGCATACACTGGGCCAATCTCCTTCCCCCTCGCTCTAGCACAGAGATCCCATCCTCTCCTTGTCCTTCCTTGGCCAGAAAAGGAGCTGAGGACGGAGACCAGAGAGGAAAAATCCCCATGACAGAACCTCATGAAAGAGGCCGTTTTCAGACGTTTTGCTCCATGATGCAAGAATCTAAGGGTGAGTAAAAGCCCTGGAGATTCTGCACAGGGATCCTGCTGCAGACCCAGCTCAGGGTGCTTCGAAGAGTGAGGACCCTCCCTAAGCAATGGAGGCCAGAGCTTTCACCAGAGCTCAGACCTGGTGGTACCTGAGCAGTTTCATGACGGAAGAAGTCCAACAAGTGCTAGGAATGTAGGAAGAGCTTCAGCTGGAGTTTCAGCCTACTCGACCACCAGTCAGTGCACATGGGGGAACAGCCCTGTAAGTACTGGGAATGTGGGAAGAGCTTCAGCAACAATTCCCACCTGCTCTGGCACCATAAAGTCCACACTGGGGAACGGCCCTACGAGTGTTCCAAATGTGGGAAAAAGGCTCGGAGCAGTTCGGATCTCCTCAAGCACCAGCGCACACACACAGGGGAGAGGCCCTTCCGCTGCCCCGACTGTGGGAAGGGCTTCACCCGCAACTTCAGCCTCCTCACCCACCGGTGCATCCACACCCAGGAGAGGCCCTTCGAGTGTCCTGAGTGTGGGAAAAGCTTCCCCAGGAGCTCTCACCTGACCAGACACCAACAGAGCCATGAGTAAGGGAAGCCCTGTGAGGGCCCTGATTGCAGGAAAAGCTTTGTCTGCTGCTCCAACTCCATCCCCCATCAGAGGACCTGCATTGGGTGGAGCCCTGGTGTCCCCATTCCTGGTGATCCATGTTGGGAAGACACCTGGCTGCTTCTCTGCAGGTCCTCCTGGTTTCCCATAGGCACCTCACTGAACACAGGGGCAGGAACATCCATGTGGATGGAGACTAACATCAGAAATTGCTTGGGAAGAGGAGATTAGTTGAC
The DNA here is from genome assembly GCA_014839755.1 of Sylvia borin. Lineage (NCBI taxonomy): Eukaryota > Metazoa > Chordata > Aves > Passeriformes > Sylviidae > Sylvia > Sylvia borin. Next base: position 742,892 of record CM025988.1, on the reverse strand, counting down.
TTGAAACTACAAAGAAGTCTCACCTGCTCTGTCATTTCTTCCGATAGCAGCACTGGATGATCTTGGAGCCTCCCACGGCACAGCACGGCTGCTTTTGGGGTGTCAGCACCTGCCCAGAGCTGCGGATGGGGCCTGTGGTGGCAACTGGGGCCACTGGGAGTATTGGAAGCCCCCCCAGCTGGGAGCCAAGGCAACTTGGGTGAGCGGGGAGCACAGGAAGGGGGAGCCAATGGGAAATGTTGGAGAACGGGACAAAAAGTGGGGTGGGATCCCCAGAAGGAGTGGGAGGGGAGTGGGACTCCCCAAACCAAGATTGGGGGTGGGAGATGGGGATTCAGGGCATGATAAGAAAGGTAGGGCAGGGGAGGGAAAAGAGAAGCCTCTGGACTGATGCCTTTTTGAGACTACCTAATAACAGAGGCCAAACAAATTTGAGAGGATAAGAAGCAGGTGTATTTATTGAAGGGCCTTCAGGTACGTTTCAGGCAGAATCCCTAGGGCTACACTCATAAATGGATGATGGGTCACGGGTTTTCATACTTTTATAAGTTTGGTTCATTTGCATATTGAATGGGGGTTAATCTTCCAGTTACAGCTTCAGGTAATGAAATCATTTACCCCAAGTTTGCTCTCCCCTCAGCTCACTTTTGTTTACATTTCTCAGGGCCTGAGACAGTGAGGTGTCCTTGATTTCCAGGCCTGCAGAAGAATTGTTTTGTCTGACCAAAATGGGAAAGTAGCAGTGAACACTCTGTATGGAGTTTCGAGTTCTACACTAAAGTATTGCCAGATTACAAATATATATAAAAAAAAAAAAAAAGCTAAAATCCTAAGGCATCAATGGCAGCTCAAAAGGATAAAAGGATTCATGACTCCTTGCTAAAACCTTTAGGTGGAGAGCAAGATGGGAGAGAAAATTCTACAAAATTGAGTGAACTCCTTCCAAAAGCATTCAGATGGAGAGCAAAATGAGAGAGCAAAAGTGGAATCTCTGCTGACTGTGGAAAGGGACCTTAGCAGCAGCTTGGGCTCCATAAGGCTGCAGAGTGGGAGAATGCATTGGGAGAGATGTTGGGTACATGGAGAGGGATGAGGATGCAGCACAAGGGGTGAGCACAAGGACATGGGCAGTGGTTGAGATGAGGAAGAGGAGGGGAAGTGCAGGAAGAATTAGCAGGTGGAATGGAGAAGTGAAATCAAGCTTGGAAACTTTTAGAAGCCAAGAGAGCGACCAAGCCAGGACAGGAATCAGTAGGGTAAGGAGGATGAGGAGAAGGACAAAAAGACAGAAGGATGGGACAAGGAGATGAAGCTGGAGAAGTGGCTGTGGAAGAGAAGGGAGAACCAGGAGAGCAGGCAGTGGAAGAAGAAGAAGAGGCACATAAGGAAAAGGGAGAGGCTGTGGAAGGGCAGGCAGAGAGAGCAGATGTGTGCACAGCAGCTGGTGGGGAGCAGAAAGAAGTTGCAGAAGAGGAAGTGCAGGGATCCTGGGAGGCAGGGCTTTTCCTAAGGGTAAGTGATCCTCCTAAGCCCTGGTGCCACACGCAGAGCGCTGTCTGTTGTTCAGGGGGTTGAAATCCCCTGGAGAGGGAGAGCAGGCTTTGGGGAAGGCAATGATGTTGCTGAGCAGGGTCAGGAGAAGGAAAAGAAGCTGCAGGCTGAGGGGCTGCTCATCCCCAAGTGCGATTGTCTGAGGAGGCTTCAGGCAGAGCTTGGTGATGGAGGTGAGAGGGAGGGAATCTTAGCTAGAGAATGACAGGATGTAGAGTCTATAGCCCTAAACCAGACTGAAGCCAGAGATGATGGTCAGGGTGGGCACACTGCTACCAAACAATGCCAAACTGAGAGATCCAAGTTATTTCAGGATCAGTTAAATGAAGAGGTGGGAGACCCTGTAAGTATTCCCAGCCTGAATGTGGATGTTATGTCCACACTAACCCAATTTGTCATCTGTGCCCCAAAGTGGTGGTTGGCCCACATCCTACAGAAGGGGGGGGGGGGGTGTGTGTGTGACATTTTTGGGGTAACCCCACTACTTCCATCTCCCCACATTCCCCTGAGGATGTTGCACACCCCTGCACACCATATTCCCCAAAGAGACCATGGAGACTTTGGGGACTGTCACCGTGTACCCCCATGGTACCTCTGCTGCTGCGCCCACACTTGGCCCTGGTTTCTGTCATGGCTTCCCGATGTGACCAGGCAGGAGTTTCAGTCACACCTTCACCTCTTCCTCCTCCTCCTCCTCCTCCTCCAGGTGGTGTCACTTCTCCTGCTGGGGACACACTGGTGACACCAGTGGGGACTCTGTGGGTCAGCCCTTGAAGGGACTGCGGGATCCTAGTGACTCCTGGAGTCCCCTTGATGTGACAGCTGGGGGGTCTGGGATGTTGCAGTGACAATTTAGCAGGTGGGTGCTCGTTTGGGGGTCTGCAGGGTGGGTCATGAAGTCCCCTCCTGTCATCACAGAAACCCCCAGCCTATGCCACAATTTCCCTGTTGCTCTGAAGGGACTACCTGGAGCTGATGTTCTGGAATTTGGTTTATTTGGGGAGATTTTGGGGTTGGGGAGACTGGAATGGGCTGGTGGGCCAGTGCAGTGGGCCAGGGTGTGGCCAGATGGGTGGCCATCTGGGCTGGGGGCTGGCCAGGCTATGGGGCTGGAGGGCCTGGGGCTATCCAGACCAGAGTCCAGCTGGTGGCTCTGGTGTCCATCTGGACCAGTGTCCAACTTCTCCTTGCCCCTGTCCATCCCAGGCTCCCCAGCTGGGGCCGCTCCTCACTGCAGAGTGGACAAGACTCACAGTCAGTCCCAAGATGACCCCAAACCCCCTCCCACCAACCCCACCAGGCCAGCAACTACAAGTCCCAGGGCCCTCAGTTTACCTTGGAAGCCAGGCATGCTCTGGATGTCCTGGAAGAGGAGATACACAGTCCCGGCCTGGGGACTCGAGGGCATCCAGGATAGCAAGCACTGAGTCCATGTGGCATGGAGGGACAGCTGAGGACACAGCTGGGGACACACCTGGAGGGACAGAGGTTGGAGGGTGAGGGTTAGAGGTGGGACTGAAGCACCCAAAAATGTGCCAAAGTCAAGAGAACGGTGCCCAAAATTAATGAAAAGGATGGGAAAAGAGGGAAAGGATCCAAAATAGGAGGGAACAGACCCAAAAGAGGGGGAAAGGACCCAGAATATTCGGGGGAAGGACCCAAATTCAGAGGACAAAGGGTGTTATGGGATGTTCCTACCTGTGACAGGAGAGGTGAAGATGCTCAACATCAGGAGCAGCTACAGGAAAATCTTGCGGGACAGGGGGACACCCTACAGGACATGGGGACACCTTGAGGGACACAGGCCCGGGACCTTGAGGACTTTGGCCCAAAGGGGGTGGGAGACAGGCACATAGGAGAGAGGGACAGAGACACAGAGGGGTGACAGGGAAATATGGTGGGGCATGGGAACGTATGGAAGGAAGGGGACACAATGCCACCAGGACTCACATCAGGGGACAATATCACCTGTGGGAATGCTGCTACAAGGATGCCTCCAGTGACAAACTGCCCTGGGCTGTGTGACTCCATGGGTGACACTGACCTTTGCCCTGTGCCCAGCAGTGGTTGGGGTCCCCTGTGCGCAGTGGCCGTCGGACACCCTGATGGCTGTCACTTGCTTTTGGGCCACTTGTGTCTGTCTCCCTGTCCCACTCTGGTGATGGGTGACATTCGGCTGGGACACCATGGTGGTGACAGTGCGGATGTGGTGGCAGAACAGCATCAGGCAGTGCTTCACCATGGCCAAGATGTAGGTGGTGGTGGCACTGTGGTGGCATTGATGCTGTCTCAGTTCATATCCACATCCATATCCCTGATGTCCCCATCCATGTCATTGGCCCCGACATGTCCCCATCCATGTCTCATTTCAACATATTTATTTTTATCCCAATTTCAGGGCTTTCAAAGGGGTGAACAGAAACTTTTTCAAGGCCAAAACAAAAGGATTTACATGTCCCTGCCATCAGAGCATCCACATGCTTTTTTGGAGGGGTTTCAACCCCACTGTCTTCACAAGCGTGGGTTTTGACCCAGTCTGTCCCCATTGGCTGTCGAAGATGCCCATGGGCCAGAGAGAAATGAAATGATGAATTAATGTTGGAGAAGACTTCCAAGGCCATGCAGCATTCCTTGATGTCAGCAGAAGATGCAAAAAGTGAGATTTTTCTCGGGTCAGAAGTCAACAAATCCCCTCTCCACAACAGATTTCTGATGTTGGTCTGTGGTTGTGTCCAGGTGCCCATGGGGAGCCAGGAGGATGTGGAGCCCCCAGCCAGGTGTTTTCCCAAGACAGATCACTGGCACCACGGATCACTGGGGCTCTGCCCACCGTGGGTCACTGGGGATCATCCAGCATGGATCCTCCCATGAGAGATGGAGCTGGAGCAGCACACGAAGCTCTTCTCACATAAGGCGTACTCACAGGGCTTCCCTTAGTGGTGCCTCTGTTGGTGTTTGCAGAAGGCTGAGCTGTTCGAGAAGCTCTTCCCACACTCGGGACACTCATAGGGCCTCTCCCCAGTGTGGATATGCTGGTGGGTGATGAGGGTGGAGTTTCTCTTGAAGCCCTTCCCACAGTCAGTGCAGCAGAAGGGCCTCTCATCCATGTGAATCCGCTGGTGTTTGAGGAGACCAGAGCTGGTCTGAAACCTCTTCCTGCATTGGTCGCATTTGTAGGCCCTCTCCCTGGTGTGGCTCCTCTGGTGGACAGTCAGGTGGGAACTCTGGCTGAAGCTCTTCTCACACTCAAAAGGCCTATTCCCTGTGTGGATTCTCTGGTGGAGAATCAGGTTAGAGCTGTGGATAAAGCTCTTCCCACACTCCCCACACCTGTAGGGCCATTCCCCCTTGTGGCTCATCTGGTGGTGAATCAGGTGATAGCTCCGGCTGAAGCTCTTCCCACACTTCTCACGGTCATAGAGACCCTCATCAGTGTGGCTCCTCTGGTAGGCAGTCAGGGTGGAGCTCCGGCTGAAGCTCTTCCCATACTCCTCACACTCATAGGGCCATTCACCAAGGTGGATTATGAAGTGGCAGAACAGGGAGGACCTCTTGCTGAAGCTCTTCTCACATTTGGTGCACTTGTGGGGCTTCTTGCCATTGGGAAGCTGCTCATGGACCCCCAGCTCCAAGCTATGGCTGCATCTCTGGCTGCCTCTCTGGCCCAGCGTGAGTCTTTCTTCCTCAGATCACCGTGATCTGCGTTTGCAGCAACTCCTCGTGCAGGATCTTTGGCACTTTTCCTGCCTGTTGGATTCCTGCACCATGGAACCACTGAAAACTGCTTCTTCCACAAGGTTGTGCCATGGAGATGTGTCCTCCCTGGTCTCCGTCCTCAGCTTCTTGTCTGGGGGAGGAAGGACAAGGAGAGGATTGGATTTACCTCTGTGCCACAGGGAAGGGGAAGGAGATGCCCCCAACACGTTCCCAGCAGGTTGGCTTTGGCAGCAGGGTTGTCTTGCAGCTGGTGGCCAGGATGGGCTGGGAGATGGAGCAGGAGAGAGGGGGAAAGGGGTAGTGACTTCCTCCTCACCTGCCTGGAGCTCGTGGGCCATCTTCATCTTCCTCACAGTCTCCTCCTCCTTCATCGGGCCAAGGTTTGGGAGTGGGAAATCCTGGTTTGGGTGGGAAAACAAGGGCTGAGCACGTTGGGTTTGATCGTCCTGCTGCCCAAGTGCAACTGCAGAAGCCATCGCCCCTTTCTGCCTCGGAGGGCCCGGAGCCCGCTCATCTCCAGGCTCTCCACCCCTCCAGGCTGCTGGGGTCTGCCGGCTCCAGGATCGCCCCTCTGCGCTCTCCCCGCTCCGGGGATCGAGTGTTTCCCCCCCAGAGATCCCCAACCCGGATATCGCCCCTCTGCCCACCAGTACCGGGCAATCGCACCGTGGGACCCCCCCCCCGATTCCTCCAGGGTTATTTCCGGCTCAGTTTTGGGGTCTTGCAAGATCCAAACATCCCCTGCCCCGCAAAAAAGCCCTCCCGGAGGAGCCCCCCGATGGATTTGGGGAGAGCTCCCCATCCCCGCTCACCTGCGGGTTCCAGGGAGGTGATGCTGCGGGATCCGGGGAAGCTGTGGCATGAGCAGGCCACCGAGGGAACCACGTAGTGATTCTGCTGCTACTCCTCCTCCTTCAGCTCCTCCTGTTCACCTCCTCCTCTTCCTGCCGTTCCCGCCTTTCCTCGTCCTCCTCCTCTGTTCTTCCTCTTCTTCCCGCTCCTCTTCGGCTCCCAGCTCGGCCCGGGTGGTGCCGACAACCAAAATCAACCGCGCTCTGCCCTGGCGGGGTTCCAAAGCGGCCCCGCCCTGCACCATACTGGGAGCGATACAGGGAGCACCGGGAACGACCCTGGGAGAAGCGGGAAGGAATTGGAAGTGCTTCCCCCCCAGTATCGCTCTTACTGGGAGAACTAGGCGGGAACTGGGAGCGAACAGCGCGCGGACTGTCTCCCGCCGGCTCTGGGGCGGGGTCAAGCCAAAGGGCGTGATTACGCAAATAGAGGAGCGATCGCGCGCTGTGATTGGTGGGCGGGAGCAGCGTGGGGTTTCCCTGGTCACGTGAGGGCCGGCTGCTGGAGCGATGGCGGTGGCGTCCGGTGAGAGGGGACAGGCACCGGGAATGGGACAGGGAGCGAGAATGTTACAAGGAATGGGAACAGGGCCCGCGGTTGGGGACGGAGATGAGACCTGTGATGGGAATATGGGAACGGGACCGGGAAGATGGAAACAGCCACCGCAGAGAGAATATGAGATGGGGATTAGTGCTCCAAAGCGCTGCAGTGAAACACATCCGGGCCTGCGAGCTCTGCAGCTGGGCCTCCCCTGGGCTGCTGCGGCCCAGCGCCCAAAGGCTGGAGCTGCAGCCTTGCTCCTGTGCCAAGAGCAGGAGGCTCCTGCAGGCCCGTGTCCCCTCCATGTCCCCAGCAGGAGGGAGGGCTCTGAGGCACAGCAGGGGCTGGCAGGAGGGGCTGCTCTGGCCAGCTGGGGCCTGTGAGAAATGGCCAAAGCCTTGTGCTCTGTGCAGCTGCCCAAGGACAGCAGCAGGGCTGAAGGGTTCGTGTGCCACGGGCAGCCCGAGGTGTGGAGCCCTCAGGGCCCCATGTGAGAGGCGGCCCTGGGGAATGGCACCGGGAATGGGGAATTGGACCTGGAATGGTGACAGTGACTCCGAATACGTGATCTGTACAGGGACTGAGACTGGAAGTAAAGAGACAGCGACCAGGAATACGTAATTGGGTCAGGGAATATGGATACGGACTGGGAATGGGGACAGGGACTGGGAATGGTACAGGAAATACGGGTGTAAGCATCAGGAATAGATTGGGGGATGGGAATATGTGGACAAGTAACGTAGAAACTGCAACCAGAGAAAGAATATGGTATGAGGATTAGGAAGGTGGGACCAGGATTGGAAATGGGAATGCCGGGACAGGACTGGAAATGGGAATATGGGACCAGAGCGAGAAATGTAGAATTGAAAATTTGGGACTGGCAGGGGTACCAGGAATACAAGAACAGGAACAGAACACGAATATGGGACTGGGAATAAGGGAAAAGCAGCCAAACAGAGAATACGGGGTAGGGACAGAAAAAGAGACCAGGAATTGGATATGGACAGGGATTGGAGCAGGATGGGGCCAGAAGTGGGGTTACACAGGAATGGGTGGGGGGCAAGAGGAGTGACAGTGAGGAGAGGGGAATCCTGTACAGGGGACACCAGGAACCAGGAAGGGAGACATGGGAACAGTTTCAGGGCAGGGGGTCCTTGATCAGCTGCCCCAGAACCCCTGTCAGGATCTCCCAGCACAGCTGAAGCCCTTTGGTAGGGCATGCCCAAAGCCCTGAGAAACACCCAAGTCCCTGCCAGGAACCCTCAACTCCCTTGCACCCAGCATCTCTCACATTCCCTGGAAAATCTCCCCATGTCTCCATGCACGTGTTAGTTCAAAATCTTTATTTTTACCCTGGTTTTGCATTATTTGAAACGACAAAGACTAATGATAAGAAAATCCAGGCCATCGGGAGCCAGGAGGATGTGGAGCTCCCAGCCAGGTGTCTCCCCAACATGTGTCATTGGCACCAGGGATCACCAGGACTCTGCACACTGAGGGTCACTGGGGATCATCTAATGCGGAGCCTTCCATGGGGAATTGAGCTGGAGCAGTGCGTGAAGCTCTTCCGGTGCTCGGGGCAGTTGTAGGCCCTGTGACATCAGAAGGAGCAGGGCTGGCTGTGATCTTCTCTAGTCGGTGGGACATGACAAGGGGCAGGGCTGGTTGTGATTTGGTTGGTGCCTGTGAAATCCCCAGGGCAGTGTCACAGTGGGGGCAGCTCTCAGTGTCCCCAGCAGGTCCCACTGTCCAGTGCAGCCCGTGCCAGCGGTCACTGCACACACGGGGGAGGCTGGGCTGGATGGGGGTTGGGGCAGAAACGGCGCCCCCAGGACTGGGCTCTCCCCCTGCCTGTGGGGCCCAGCCTCCTGCTCTGGCATGTGCTCCTGCAGGTGCATCTCTGCACTCTGTGCCCTCCGTGGGCTGCAGGGGCCCAGCTGCCTCAGCACAGACTGCACCAGGGAATCTCAGGGCCATCAGCTCCAGCACCTGGAGCAGCTCCTCCCCTCCTCCTGCCCTGCCCTGCCCTGGGTGTGTGCAGAGCTGTTCCTCTCACATGTTCTCACCCTGCTCCTCCTTGGTCACAGTTACAACTACAGGATAAGTGATTTTCTTTTTCCTCAATCTGTTATCCTGAAGTTGTTGCCACCATTTCTAACTGGCCCAGCCTTGGCCTACAGCTGGTCCATCCTGGAGCTGGCTGGCATTGCCTGTGCAGGACATGGAGGAGCAGCTGCTTCCAGCAACCTCTCACAGAAGGTACTTCCAGAGTCCTCCCTTACCAAAGTCTGACCATGCAAACTTAGTATAAGTAGGTAGGGGTTTTATTACCATTTTGAATTCTTATTTTTGCTATTATCTCTTTTTTGCTATTAATATTAGTTATTTTTGTTACTAGTATTTTTACTCTTTTTGACTCTTTATAAATAGTGGTTAATAGGTATAATAATAGTAAAACTCAAAACAAATTTCTTAATTGTAAGTAGAAGCTTTAATTTTTGCAGCTGCTTGTCCTGTCCTGTTCTGCATCATTGCTGTGTGTGATGCTGCTGCTGCAACGGCTCCCTATTTCACTGATTTGGGAAATTCGCTGGCAATTGCTCATATGTCATAAAGAGAAGGCTCATTCCAATCAAATACATTGCCTGAGCTCTTCTAGTACCACTGTTAAAAGCTTGTTTTCTAATATTGTTGACTTTCTTAGCTTCCGTTCATATTTGTAGGAACCAAAATGTTCTGGGATGTGATTCTGCAAGATTCTGTAATCAGCTGCCTCTTTTGCTCTTTGATTTCTTACTGGTGCATCAGGACTGAATGTAGCATTTGGGATGGGAACCCTTGAGCATGGGATAGGATTCTTTGAGCAGCAGCTGGTTTTGCACATCTAAGCAGAGATAAATAACAAAGATTCCAGGAGATGAATATTCGGAACCCGCAGTGCCCAGCTCGAGGGAGCTGCAGTGGGAGCTGCGGGTTGTGCCGGGGATGGGGAATGTCTGGAGCCCCTGGCCAGGGGCCGGCAATGGCCACTGCCCCTTTGCTGAGCAGGGGCTCGGGGCCCTGCGGTGCCAGGCGGTCGGTGCCCGGTCAGCCCAGGACTGTGCGAGAGCCGGGAAGAGCGAGAGAGCCCGGGCCGGACATCAGCACCCGGGGGGGCACAGCTGGGGGGGCCCGCAGAGCCTCCCTGCTGGAAAGCTCCCCTGTGACAGCGGGGCAGCTGCCGGGACAGGGTCTGGGAATTGGTGTGGAGATGGAGAAAGAGACAGGGAATGGGACTGGAAATACAAGACAGGGACTTGGAACGATACACAGAATGGGGACAGGGAGCAAGAATGGGACCAGGAATTCAGGACTGGGATTGGAAATGACCCAGGGAATACGAGATTGGTAAAAGGAATAGAGACATAGACTGGGAATGGGACCAGGAATACGGGAGTGCTCCCTGGGAATATGAGAATACGGGACCGGGAATGGGATCTGCAATGGCACTGTGGAAACAGGGCAGAGAACATGGAAACAGCAACTGGAGAATATGGGATGGGGATTAGGAAAATACAGCCAGGATCAGAAAAGGGAATACAGGAATGGAGATGTGAACTGCAATATGGGAACAGGGCAGGGAATATAGCAATGGAAATGCAGGACCAGCAGCAGGAGTAAAATACAACAAGTGGAAGGGGGCAGGGAATATGGGAGTGGAAATGGAGGAACAGCAACCGGACAGAAAATACGGGACAGGTACTGGGAAGGAGACCGGGAATGGGATCTGGACTGGGATGGGAGCAGGACGGGACTGGGAGTTGGGTGAAATGAGAACAGGCAGGGGGCAGGAGGAGTGACAGTGAAGAGAGGGGGATACTGGACAGGGGACACTGGGAACTGGGACAGTGGGACATGGGGACAGTTCTCAGGCAGGGGGGCCTTGATCAGCTGCCCCAGAACCTCCGCCAGGGTCTCCCAGTGCAGCTAGAGCTGCTCGGCCTGGGGAGACCAAAGCCCTGAGCAAGGCCAGGAACCCTCAATTCCCTCACACCTAGCATCCCCCACATACCCTGGAGGATCCCCCCATGTCCCCATTTGTCTTAGTTCAACGTGTTTATTTTTAGGCTGCTTTTGAGTGTTTTGAAACGACAAAGAGAAATGAAAAGAAACCCCAGGTGTCCAGGGGAAGACAGGAGGACGTAGAGCCCTCAGCCAGGTGTCTTCCCAACAGAGATCACTGGCACCAGGGATCACTGGGGCTCTGCCCACCGGGGCTTACTGTGGATCATCCAGCACAGATCCTCCCATGGGGGACGGAGCTGGAGCAGTGCACAAAGCTCTTCCCACACTCGGGGCACTCTAGGGCTTCCCTCAGTGCTGGCTCTGTTGGTGTCTGGTCAAGTGAGAGCTCTGTGAGAAGCTCTTCCCACACTGGGGACACTTGTAGGGCCTCTCCCCGGTGTGGATACGCTGGTGAGTGACGAGGTGGGAGTTCTGCTTGAAGCCCATCCCGCAGTCGGGGCAGCGGAAGGGCCTCTCATCCGTGTGAATCCGCTGGTGCCTGAGTAGATATGAGCTGGTCAGAAACGTCTTCCTGCATTGGTCACACTCATAGGGCTTTACCCCTGTGTGAATCATCTGGTGTAAAGTCAGGGCGGAGCCCCGGGTGAAGCTCTTCCCACACTGGGGACACTCATAGGGCTTCTCCCCTGTGTGGATGTGCCAGTGCCTGATGAGGGCCGAGTTTTCCTTGAATCTCTTCCCGCAGTCGGGGCACCGGAAGGGCCTCTCATCAGTGTGAATCCGCTGGTGCCTGAGGAGACAGGAACTGGTCTTAAACCTCTTCCTGCATTGGTCACACTCGTAGGGCCTCTCCCCGGTGTGGATGCTCTGGTGCCTGATAAGGGCTGAGTTTTGCTTGAAGCCCATCCCGCAGTCGGGGCAGCGGAAGGGCCTCTCATCTGTGTGAATACGCTGGTGCCTGAGGAGATGTGAGCTGGTCGGAAACCTCTTCCTGCATTGGTCACACTCGTAGGGCCTCTCCCCGGTGTGGCTCCTCTGGTGGACAATCAGGTTGGAACTCTGGCTGAAGCTCTTCCCACATTCCCCACACTCGTAGGGCCGTTCTCCTGTGTGGATCCTCTGGTGTGTGATCAGATTGGAGCTCTGGATAAAGCTCTTCCCACAGTCCCTACAGTTGAAGGGTCTCTCCCCAGTGTGGATCAACTGGTGTTTGCTCAGGTAGGAGCTCGTCCTGAAGCTCTTCCCACACTGGGGACACTCGTAGGGCCTCTCATCTGTGTGAATCCGCTGGTGCCTGAGGAGATGGGAGATGGTCTTAAACCTCTTCCTGCAATGGTCACAGTTGTAGGGTCTCTCCCCGCTGTGGATCAACTGGTGTGTGCTCAGGCTGGATCTCTGGCTGAAGTTCTTCCCACGCTCCCCACACTTGTAGAGCTGTTCTCCCGTGTGGATTCTCCAGTGGCAGAGCAGAGAGCATCTCCACCTGAAGCTCTTCTCACATTTCGAGGATTTTTGGGGCTTCTCCCCATCGTGAAGCTGCTCGGGGACCCCCAACTCCGAGCTCTGCCCCCAGGTGGGTCTTTCCTCCTGGGCTCCCCGAGATGTGCGTTTGCAGCCCCTCCTGGTGCGGGATCTCTGAGCCTTTTCCTCCCCGTTGGATTCCTGTGCCATAGAGCCGCTCCAAAGGGCCTCTGGCACGAGCTTCTGCCGCGGGGATTTGTCCTGCCCGGGCTCCGTGCTCAGCTCCGTGTCTGGGGGAGGAAGGACAAGGAGAGGACGGCATTTGTCTCCGTGCCACAGCCAAGGGGCAGGAGATGCCCTCAGGGCAGCCCCGGTAGGACGGCGTCGGCAGCGGGCTTGTCCTGCAGCCGGGGGCCAGGCTGGGCCGGGACATGGAGCGGGACAGAGGGGGAAAGGGGCACTGACTGCCTCCTCACCTGCCTGCGCCTCCTGGGACATCATCTTCTTCCTCGCGGCCTCCTCCTCCTCACGGGCCGAGGTTTGGGAATGGGAAATCCTGGACTGGGGGGAAAACAAGGGCTGAGCGCGTTGGCTCGGCCGGTCCCGCTGCCCAAGCGCAGCTGCACAAGCCAGCGCCCCTTTCAGCCTCGGGGGGCCCGGAGCCCGCTCATCTCCGGCCTCTGCCCGCCGGGACCGGGCCATGGCCACGTGGGAGCCGCCGAGATCCCTCCGGGGCCATTTGCGGCTCGGCTTCGGGCTCCTGCAAGATCCGAACATGCCCCGGGCCGCACAAAACCCCTCCCGGAGAGCCCCGCCATGGGTTTGGGGCGAGCTCCCCCTCCCCGCTCACCTGCGGGTTCCGGGGGGGCGATGCTGCCGGAGCCGGGGGAGCTGCGGCCTGAGCGGGCGGGCGGGGGAACCGCGTGCTGCTGCTACTACTCCTCCGCTCCTCCTCTTCTTCTTCTTTCCCTCCTGATCCGGCTCCTCCTCTTCCTTTTCCTGGGTGCCTGATTTTCCTGCTGCTTTTCTCTTTCTCTTTCCTGTTCCTCCTGCTCTCTCCCTCCTCTTCCTCCCGCTCCTCCTCCGCTCCCAGCCCGGCCCGGGCGGTGCCCACACCCAAAAGCAGCCGCGCTCTCTCCTGGGGCGTTCCAAAGCGGCCCAGCCCCGCGCGGCCCCGAGAGCGATTCCGGGAGCAGCGGGAAGGAACTGGGAGCGCTTTCCCTCCCAGTATCGCTCTTACTGGGAGCGCTGGGAGGGAACCGGGAGCGAACAGCGCCCGGACTCGGCTGCCGCCGGCGCTGGGTGGGGCCAAGGCATAGGGCGCGGTTATGCAAATGCAGGAGCGATGGCGCGCTGTGATTGGTGGGCGGGTGCAGCGCGTTCTTTCGCTGGCGACGTGAGGGGCGGAGAGGGCGGGAGCGATGGCGGCGGTGTGCGGTGAGAGGGGACAGGGACTGGGGCTGGGGACAGGGAGCGGGAATTGGGACCATAAATCGGGACAGGGAGCAGTACTACGGGACTGAGACCAAGAATGGCACTGGACACGCGGGACTGAAATCGGGAATGGGAACAGGGACTGGGAATTAGGCCGGGAATAGGGGACCGGGACTGAGAATCGTACCAGGAATAGGGACAGGGACCAGGAATGGCACTGGGAATTGGGACTGGCCCAGGGAATGGGAGCCGGAATAGGGGATCGGGACCGAGACCGGGACCAGGACAGGCAGTGGGATTCAAAATACAAGAACGGGACTTGGGATGTGACCGGGAATGGGGACGGGGATTGGGAGTGGGACAGAAAATACACGAGTGGGACTGCGAATGGGTCAGAAAACAGAGGAATGGGATCGGGAATGGGAATATGGGAACAGGACAGGGAATATGGGATGGGGATTCGTGTCCCAAAGCGCTGCAGTGAAACACATCCGGGCCTGCGAGCTCTGCAGCTGGGCCTCCCCTGGGCTGCTGCGGCCCAGCGCCCAAGGGCTGGAGCTGCAGCCTTGCTCCTGTGCCAAGAGCAGGAGGCTCCTGCAGGCCCGTGTCCCCTCCATGTCCCCAGCAGGAGGGAGGGCTCTGAGGCACAGCAGGGGCTGGCAGGAGGGGCTGCTCTGGCCAGCTGGGGCCTGTGAGAAATGGCCAAAGCCTTGTGCTCTGTGCAGCTGCCCAAGGACAGCAGCAGGGCTGAAGGGTTCATGTGCCACAGGCAGCCCGAGGTGTGGAGCCCTCAGGGCCCCATGTGAGAGGTGGCCCTGGGGAATGGCACCGGGAATGGCATTAGGAATGGGGACAGGGAATGGTGACTGTGACGGGAAATACAAGAGAAGGACAGGGGAATGGGACTAAGAATGTGGACAGGGACTGGGGATAGGGACAGGGACTGCAGATGACAATATGCATATGGTATGGGGAAGATGGAAACAGCAACCGGAGAGAGACTATGGGATGGTGATTGGGAAAGTGAACCCATATCAGAAAAGGGAATACAAAAATGGGACTCGGATCTAGAATATGCGAACAGAACAGGGAATATAGAAATGTAAATTTGGGACGGGCAGTGGAACCAGGAATGCAAGAAATGGAACAGGGCAGGGAATACAGGACTGGTAATATGGAAACGGCAACCAGAGATTACAAGACAGCAATAGGGAATGAGACCAGGAATGGGAGCTGGAATGGCATGGGAGAGGGGCAGGATGTGAGTGAGGTGAAATGGGAATGGCCGGGGGGCAAAGCGCGTGAGAGTGGGCAGAAGATGAGCCTGGACAGGGGACACCAGAAACTGGGACAGTGGGACATATGGACAGTTCCAGGGCAGGAGGTCTTTGATCAGTTTCCCCAGAAACTCCACCAGTATCTCCCAGCCAGAGCTGCTCGGCCTGGGGTGTCCAAAGCCCTGAGCAAGCCCCAAGTCCCTGCCAGGAACCCTCAACTCCCTCGCACCCAGCATCCCCCACATCCCCTGGAAGATCCCCCCTGATCCCCATCCAGGTCTTAGTTCAAAATCTTTATTTTTACCCCAGTTTTGGGTGTTTTGAAAGAACAAAGAGAAATCAAAGGAAAATCCAGGCCATGGGGAGCCAGGAGGATGTGGAGCCCCAGCCAGGTGTCTTCCCAAAACGAATTACCAACACCACGGATCACCAGGGCTGTGCCCACTGGGAGTCACTGAGGATCATTGAGCGCGGATCCTCCCATGGGGGATGGAGCTGGAGCAGTGCATGAAGCTCTTCCTGCGGTTAGGACACTCACAGGGCTTTACCTTAGTGGTGTCTCTGTTGGTGTTGGATCAAGTTAGAGCTCTGTGAAAAGCTCTTCCCACACTTGAGACACTCATAGGGCCTCTCTCCGGTGTGGATGCGCCGGTGGGTGATGAGAGTCCAGTTGCGGTTGAAGCCCTTCCCACAGTCAGGGCAGCGGAAGGGCCTCTCATCTGTGTGAATCCGCTGGTGCAGGAGGAGATCGGAGCTGGTCGGAAATGTCTTCCTGCATTTATCACACTCGTAGGGCCTCTCCCCGGTGTGGCTTCTCTGGTGGACAGTTAGGTTGGAGCTTGTCCTGAAGCTCTTCCCACAGTCTGCACACTCGAAGGGCCGTTCCCCAGTATGGCTCCTCTGATGGAGGATCAGGTTGGAGCTGTGGATAAAGTTCTTCCCACACTTGGGACACTCATAGGGCCGTTCCCGTGTGTGGCTCCTTTGGTGGGCAATCAGGTGGGAGCTCCACATGAAGCTCTTCCCACACTCCCCACACTTGTAGGGCCGTTCCCCCTTGTGGTTCCTCTGGTGGACAGTCAGGGTGGATCTCTGGCTGAAGCTCTTCCCACAGCTGGCACACTTGTAGGGTTGTTCCCCAGTGTGGATGCACCGGTGCCTTACGAGGGTGGAGTTGTGCTTGAAGCCCTTCCCGCAGTCAGGGCAGCAGAAGGGCCTCTCATCTATGTGAATCTGCTGGTGGAGGAGGAGATTGGAGCTGGTCTGAAACCTCTTCCTGCATTGATCACACTCATAAGGCCTCTCTCCAGTGTGGATCATCTGGTGGCGGATGAGGGTGGAGCTCTGGCTGAAGCTCTTCTCACACTCAGGACATCCATAGGGCCTCTTCCCCGTGTGGATTATCTGATGTTTGATCAGGTCAGAGCTTGACCTGAAACTTTTCCCACACTCCCCACACTTATAGGGCCGTTCCCCTGTGTGGATTCTCCAGTGGTAGACCAGGGAGGATCTGTGGCTGTAGCTCTTGCCACATTTCGAGCACTTGTGGGGCTTTTCTCCATCCTGAAGCTGCTCAGGGACCCCCAGCTCCAAGCTCTGGCCACCTCCCCGGACCAGGGTGGGTCTTTCCTCTTCAGAATCCTGTGATCTG
The DNA here is from genome assembly GCA_014839755.1 of Sylvia borin. NCBI lineage: Eukaryota > Metazoa > Chordata > Aves > Passeriformes > Sylviidae > Sylvia > Sylvia borin. Next base: position 726,404 of record CM025988.1, on the reverse strand, counting down.
CGTTTGCAGTCCCTCCTTGTGCAGGATCTCCTGGAGTTTTCCTCCCTGTTGGATTCCTGTGCCGTGGAGCCGCTCAAAACGGCCTCTTCCATGAGGGTCTGCCGCGAGGATTTGTCCTCCCTGGTCTTTGTCTTTAGCTCCTTGTCTGGGGGAGGAAGGACAAGGAGAGGATAGGATTTGCCTCCATGTCAAATCCAGTGAAAGGGAGGGAGATCTTCCCCAGTATATTCTCGGCAGAACAGTGTTGGCAGCGGGGTTGTCCTGCAGCCAGGGGCCAGGCTGGGCTGGGAGAGGCAGCAGGAGAGAGAGGGAAAGGGGCACTGACTTCCTCCTCACCTGCCTGGGGCTCCTGGGCCACCTTCCTCTTCCTCGTAGCCTCCTCCGCCATCACGCCAATGTTTGGGAATGAGAAATCCTGGTTTGTGGGGGAAAAAAGGGCTGAGCATGTTGGGTTTGATGGTCCCGCTGGCCAAGTGCAGCTGCAGAAGTCAGTGCCCATTTCAATCTCGGGGCCCAGACCCCGGTAATGTCCAGGCTCTCCCCTCCCCCACCTTCAAGCTGCTGAGGGGTCTGCCGACTCCGGGACTGCCCCTCTGCGATATCCCCGCTCTGGGGCTCCTGCTTTTTTCCCCCGGCTCTCCCAGAGATCCTGAAACCTGATATCGCCCCTCTGCCCACCGAGCAATGTCTGCGTGGGACCTATCAAGGTCCCTCCAGGGGGATTTTCAGCTCGGCTTTGGGGTTCTGCAATGAAGTGAATAAAATTAAGAGACTCCTAGTTGTTCAAGTGTTGGAAGCTTGGTTACTGTTACTTGTTACTGTTGGGTGCACTGGTATCCATAGCAACTTGCATGCCCCTTACCTTCCCTGGAAAGTTTGTATCCCAGACCCGTTTCTTACCCCCTTGCCCTCTGCTGCTCCACTTCCCGCTTCCTGCCAGTGCCTGGCCTGCCCGTCAAACTGCTGTTGCCACCTTCATGGAAAATCCAAGGACTCCCATGATGCTCTGCTCCAAAAGGAAGTGCAGTTGTTGGCAAAATGGTCCAAAAGCCGCAACTCAACACAAAATCCAAATAAAAGGGAGACACTACAACACCGAGAGGACCCTCAGCTACCTGGGGACTGATTCTGCCTCCTCGCCATGACCACAAAAGGACTGAGCAAAGGTGACGACCTTAGACCAAACAAGCCAAATTGAGTTCTTGAGAACACCCGTGAGGGCAAACTCCCGGCTCTGCAGCAGTTCTGCAGCAACAAGGCCAGTGGCAGAACCCACGCGGACCTCGTCCTCGGTGTAGTAGCAGTGGTGTAAGCCATCCCTCGAACTTCCCCTTCTTAAATAAAGGCATCTAAGAAGTTAATATCATCTCCTGCCCTAGTCATTTCTAACATGCAAGATCCAAACATTCCCTGCCCCGCAAAAAAACCCTCCCGGAGACCTCCTGACGGATTTAGAGCCCCGCCCCGCTCACCTGTATGTTCCAGGGGAGGCGATGGTGCCGTAGCCGGGGGAGCTGCGGCCTGAGCGGGAGGGCGGGGGAACAGAGTGGTCCTGGTCCTCCTCTTCCTCCTGCTCCTCCTCCTCCTGTCTCCGCCCTATTCTTGTTCGTCCTCTTCTTCCTGTTCCTGCTCCTCTTCTTCCTTTTCCTCCTTCTCTCTCTTTCCTTTTTCTCCCTCTCCTCCGTTCCCAGCCCAGCCTGGGCAGGTGCCGACTCACAAAAGCAGCCGCGCTCTGCCCTGCAGGTGTAGCTGAACCGGTTCAGCCCCCGGCGGCACCGAGAGCGATCCTGGGAGCACCGGGAGCGATCCTGAGAGCAGCAGGAACTGGGAGCGCTTTCCTTCCCCGTATCGCTCTTACTGGGAGCAAACAGCGCGCGAACGCGGCTGCAGCCGGCGCTGGGCGGGGCTGAACCAAAGGGCGTGGTTATGCAAATACAGGAGCGATCGCGCGCTGTGATTGGCGGGCGGCAGCAGCAGCGCGGGGGTTCCTCGGTTACGTCAGGGGCAGGGAGGAGACCGGAGCGATGGCGGCGGCGGCCGGTGGGAGGGGACAGGGACCGGCAATCAAACGAGGAATGGAAACAGGGATCTGGAAAGAGGAATGGCACCGGAAGTACAAGATAGGGACCTTGGATGGGACCGGGAATGGGAATATTGGAACGGGACAAGGAAGATGGAAACAGCAACTGTAGAGAGAATGTGGGATAAGGAATAGGAAGATGGGGCTGGGAATGAAAACGGGAATACGGCAGCGGGACTTGGAATATAGAAATTGAACTATGGGAACGGGAGCGGGAACGGCAGAGGGACCGGGAATACGAAAATGCGAACATGACAGGGAATATGGGACTGGAAATATGGGAACGGCAACCAGATACTCTAGAGAATACAGGACAGGGACAGTAAATGAGACCAGGAATGGGATCCAGTCTGGGATGGAAGCAGGACGGGACCAGGAGTGGGGCATGGGAAAGGGCGTGGGGCAAAGGGAGTGAGAGCGATGAGTGGGGATGCTGGACAGGGGACACCAGGAACTGGGACGGAGGGAGATGGGGACAGATCCTGGGCAGGAGGCCCCAGAACCTCCATCAGGGTCTCCTAGGGCAGAGCTGGGAGAGCTGCTCAGCCTGGGGTGCTCAAAGCCGTGAGCAACCCACAAGTCCCTGCCAGAACCCTCTCACCCCCTCAAACCCAGCATCCTCCACAGCCCCTGGAAGATCCCCTAGATGCCCTCTTAGTTCAAAATCTTTCTTTTAACCCAGTTTTAGGTAATTTAGAAGGAAAAAAAGAAATTAAAAGGACCAGCTGGCCACGGGGAGCCAGGAGGATGTGGAGCCCCCAGCCAGGTGTCTTCCCAACACGGATCATCCTGAACAATGGATCACCAGGTCTCTGCTCACCAGGAGTCACTGGGGATCATCCAGTGCAGATCCACCATGGGAAATGGAGATGGAGCAGCACATGAAGCTCTTCCCACACTTGGGGCACTTGCAGGGCTTCCCTTAGTGGTGGCTCCGTTGGTGTGTGGTCAAGGCTGAGCTCTGTGAGAAGCTCTTCTCACACTTGATACACACATAGGGCCTGTGACATGACAAGGAGCAGAGCTGGCTGTGATTTGGTTGGTGCCTGTGAAATCCCCAGGGCAGTGTCACAGTGGGGGCAGCTCTCAATGTCCCCAGCAGGTCCCGCTGTCCAGTGCAGCCCGTGCCAGCGGTCACTGCACACACGGGGGAGGCTGGGCTGGACGGGGGTCGGGGCAGAAACGGCGCCCCCAGGACTGGGCTCTCCCCCTGCCTGTGGGGCCCAGCCCCTGCTGGGAGCGCCTTGGACAGGGCACGGGGCTGCTGCTGGCCCAGGGGGACAGGCCTTGACTCCTGCCAGCTGCCTGGGCCCCTCTGGTGCCTGTCCCACATCCCTGTGCCTCCTGTCCCCATTACTTCCCTCCCCCTTCACTCCCTCCATCAAAGCCCCACTCAACCTCTGCACTGTGACCTCTGGAAAGAAAGAAATGAAAGAAAGCAAGAGTAGTTAGTGTAACCTGGCTGCATGCCAGGCACTCACCAAAGCTGCTTTCTCACTCCCCTCCAGAGACAGGCAGGAGAGAGAAAACAGAATGAAGGCTTCATGGCTTGAGGTAAGGACTGGGACAAATCACTCAGCACATGCCATCATGGGCAAAACAGGTTGGAAATTGGAGCCATTAATTGAATTTATTGCTATCAAAAACAGAGTAGGATAGTGAGAAGTAAAATAAATGTGCTTAAAAGCACCTTCTGCCCATCCCTCCATCCTTCCTAGCTGTACCTCCTACCCCAGTGGGTGCAGGGAGTCAGGGAATGGGGGTTCTGGTCAGTTCATCATGTGTTGCTTCTGCTGCTGCTTCTCGGGGGGAGGAATCACTCCCCTGCTGTGCCAAGGGTCCATCCCAGAGACACTTCTCCGTGAACTTCTCCAATGTGAGTTCATCTCACAGACAGCAGTTCTTCACGAAGTTCTGCAATGTGGATCACTCTTCTGTAGGCTCACAAGTCTGATCAGGACCCTGCTCCAGTGTGAGCTCCTCTCTGCACAGGTTTGTAGGTCCCTGCCAGGTCCCTACTCCAGCACAGGTTTCTCAAGGGGTCACAGCCTGCACTCAGGCATCCCCCTGCTCTGGCACGGGCTCCTGCAGGCTCTGCAGGTGCATCTCTGCACTCTGTGCCCTCTGTGGGCTGCAGGGGCCCAGCTGCCTCAGCACAGACTGCACCAGAGAATCTCAGGGCCATCAGCTCCAGCACCTGGAGCAGCTCCTGCCCCTCCTCCTGCCCTGCCCTGGGTGTGTGCAGAGGTGTTCCTCTCACATGTTCTCACCCTGCTCCTCCTTGGTCACAGTTACAACTACAGGATAAGTGATTTTCTTTTTCTTGAATCTGTTATCCCGAAAGTGTTAGCAGCATTTCTGACTGGCCCAGTCTTGGCCTGTGGCCAGTTGGTCCTGAAGCTGGCTGGTGTTGCCTCAGTGGGACATGGAGGAGCAGCTGCTTCCAGCAACCTCTCACAGAAGGCACTTCCAGAGTCCTCCCTTACCAAAGCCTGGCCATGCAAACCTAGTATTAGTATGGTAGGGAGCTTGTGGACAGGGACATCTTCAACCAGAGCAAGCTGCTCAAAGCCCGCTCCAACGTGGCTCTGAATGTTTCCAAGGATCCAACGCCTCCCTGGCAGCCTATTACTTGCTTTCACCAGCCTGCGTGTAAAAAAAAATCTGCCTCATGGTAGGATCTGTTGGATGACAGGGTGAGAAGCACCAGGCCAGCAGAGCTCATGGAAGGAAGAGACCAATTTCATGGCACTGCTGGCCTGGGTAGAATTACCATGACTCAGAAAGGCTGCAGGTGCTGTGCAAGCGAAGCCAAACCTGGGCCAGTGGTGAAAGAGCGAACAGGGCTGGGCTGAGTGCTTGAGAGAGGATGAGTATGATGAGGAAAGAAGACCCCATTCTTGCCTGCCCAGGGGGTCCTTCCCCAAGAGCTTTGAACCTGCCTGCAAGTGCCTGAGCTCTTGGTCCCCTTGGCCAGGGCAGTCGTCTGCAGCAGTGAGGTCTACAAGGAGACAGGTTATCCTCTTGGCACTGGGGCTGTGTCCTTGCAGCCCTGGGGACACTGGGCACCATGACACTGCTGTCCTTCCTTGGGCACTGTCCAGCACAGCCCAGGCTGCCTCCAGGGAGAGCCATAGGCTCTGGGCGGGACAGAATCTCATCCCAGGGACCAGGATTAAGGCCTTTGCTCTTCTGCTCTACTAAACAAAGGGTTTACTCAGCACCAGAGCCACCTGCCCAGTGACTCTGCCTGCCTGCAATCACAGCCTCCAGTTATTGGTGCTAACAAGGCCCTGGGGAGGCTTCATCAGAAAGGGCTTTGAGTCGCAACTCTTAATGCTTCAAGACACTTTGGGGTTTTTTCCTGACTTGGATTTCTTCAGGGGCTGCTTCTGTCTCCTCTCAGGATCTGAGAGTCCTGTACTCAGAACACCAAATACACCCCAGAGCTCATAAAAAGAAAGGCCTAATGAGTCATACCCTTCCCATTCCCTTTGTCCAGTCTTCAAGACTTGTACAGCTAATTAGAGAGGTTTGAGGACTAGAGATAGACTCCAATGTCTGCTTTGCAGAGGTGATAACAGCATTGTGCCACTGACACTGATCGAGGGTATCCTAAGGAGATCATGACTGATGGAATACAGTTCCTCATGGCGCAACAGGAGATGGAAAACTGCCCATCACCTCCACTCCCCGGTAGCCACCTGGGATGTACCTCACCTCCTGTGACATGAAACTTGTCCACTGAATTCTGTAGTGATGTTACAGCTCCTTTGCACCAACTTCCACCTACTTTTACCCTACATCTGGCTGCAAACAAGCATGGAAGGGTTTCTGCTAATTAAAAAGAGAAAATATCTTAAAGTAATAACAAAAAGAACACCTCCCTCCCAAAGATCCCAAAACTAAACCAAAACTATTCCCTTACATCCTGACGATATCCCAAAGTTTGGATTCACAATGCCTTCCATCAATCATGCAGCTCCAGTCAAATGTTATTAATGGATAGTGCTGACACAGAGTATGGAAAATAGCCCCAGAATTTAACAATGGTCTGTTGTACAGTTACTCTCAATAGTGAAAGAACAATTCTCAGGAGCATATCATTATCAGCATATGGATGACATCTTGATTGCAATGCCAACTAAAGGCCTTTTGCAGATTTGGCTGAGATTGATGTGAGCACTGCAAGAATTTGAGCTGCAAATTGCACCAGAAAAGGTGTAGCAACAACCCCTGTGGAAATACCTGGGAGTTAAAATATTAGATCAAACAATACAGCCACAAACAATTCAATTTTCAACCAAAGTTCAAACTTTTAATGATGCACAAAAGCTTTTGGGTATCATCAACCAAGTAAGGCCTTATTTAGGGTTAACCACCACACAGTTAACACCCTTGTTTAGTGTCCTCAAAGGTGACCCTGAGTTAACCTCTCCAAGGAAATTAACTCCAGAGGTGAAAACCACACTTGAAACAGTAGAGCAGAACATGACAAACAGACAAATTTACCAGATATGGCCTGACATTTGAATTACAGTGTGTGTTGCTATTGTTGATCGACACCCTACAGGGGTTACTATTCATCAGTGGGACACTCAGTTTAGAACTGGTCCTTTTGCCCCATCAACCTAAAAAGACAGCACCTACTATTATTTGATTGTACAACTAATTATCAAATACTGTCAAAGGTGTTTGCAGTTAAATGCCAAAGATCCCTCAAAAATTATCATACCTCTGTCACAATACAAACAGATGGGACACTAATTTCTTCATGCAGAAAAGCCAATTCTTTATTCACATAGCTCATATTTATAGGAAATATCCAAAGGCACCATGTTATATATAATTGGCCAGCAATTCAGTGAAACTCAGTTCATTGCTTGGTAAGGGCTATTGTACATGTCCATTGTAAGAGCATCCATGAACGGTAGGGAGAGGGAACTCTGCAAACCTGAGACACTTGTAGAAGATGTGGTTTTATTGCAAGGATCGTAGGTAACTGTTGTGGTGCATTTTGGACTTTACCAAGTTTCTGCATGCTTTTGTTCTTTGTTTTATAATGGTTTGTTCCATGTACCCCAAGTTTTACCCCATTATGGTTTACCTCAGTTATTGTTATTAATCGGTCATCGTTTATGTGACACCTGGGTCCTGTCTGTCACTTCAAAGCCTCATCCTGACCTCTAGAAAGTTCTGGTGAGGACATCGAGTGGTTGGTGGGGTTCAAGTCCCCCTTCCCCCTCTGTCCCTTGATTCGTCTTTTAAGTTGTCATTTATGTACAGAGTCACTCCCATTCTCAATTGGTTCCAAGGTGAAACCTCCCCACTCCCTCACCCCCATATTTAAGGTAAAAACCCACGAGTTTCGTCGGCTTTGGCAGGCTGACTCCTGGGTGAAAGGGAATCCTGAGAATTTAATAAAACCCAGTTGAAGTCCCCCACTGGAGTTCCATCCCTTTATTTCTCACATTGTTCACGCTTCCGCTGAGGCAAGAACCTACAGGATTGGAACTGTATTCCAAAATACAGGACCGTACCTTTTTATGATGCTGGTGCCAGAGCTAGCCAGGGAAAGAAGGCAAAAGCCCCGAGGGAAGCACCACACTGTCGCAGGTAACAGGGCCTGTCTGCAGCCACCAGCCTCAGCTGAAGGGAAGCCCCAAGGAGAGGGAGAGAGAGAGAGAGAAAGAGAGAGGGAGAGGTAAGAAGCAAGAGCTAAGAGGTGAGAGCAGGGTAAGAGAGGTGGCAGGAGTAAGGTAAAGTAAGAGCGGGAGGTAAAGGGCAGGAGGTAAGGGATATAAGAAGGTAAGAAGGCAAGGTAAAAGGGCAAGAGGAAGAGAGAGAAGCTAAGGGGGAAAAGCTAAGAGGGTGAAGTAAGAAAGTAAGAGCGGGAGGTCCTTGTTACAATACATTATATCTCCTTTTGTGTTGAATATTCTGATTTACATAGATCAACCAGCGTGAGATATAAAACCTACAAACTTCGCATACAGCCTATGAGAACTACTATATTACCGTATCATTCTGTATTCTAAACTCTAAAGACTACTTTTCTTATCTACCTTTTCCCAGATACCTTTGGGGGCTACTCTCTGGGACTCCTTTGTTCACTACCACCCAACCCATCACCAGCTAATTGCTGTCTTCCCGCCTGGCATGCCTACATCTCAAAACTGGCTTTCATTTCTATTTCACTCACAGGTTTTATATTTTTAGTATCTCTTGCCTGGCAATCATATTTGTAGGCTTTTCCTGTCTCACCTTTCCCAACAGTCCATCAAACTCTTTATTTCTCCAAACAGTTTACGTATTTTTATTCACTGATTTTCATGGGATAGATTTATTGTTTATAAAGGTGTGAGCGGTTCTCTTACCAGAACAGACTGTTGTGGTAACTGATTCTTATTCCTTTAATTCTTTCTCATGGGAACTTACCAGGCTAGCTGTTAACTGCACTCAGCCAAAGCAACAGGCCTAACTCATGATTTTACAAGGCCTTTCTTTTATAAGGTTTTTTACCTATATGCAATAGTTTCCCTTCTTTTGGTTTTAAAAAACAAAACCCCTTATGTATTATGGTGTTAAAATTGTTTGCTCTTGTGAAATCATTAACTTGTTAAGCCTATTACTAGGCTGTTAGATACAGGATAAGATATATGGAATACAGATTATAATCAGCAAAACGTATCAAATACTATCATGTCACTGACAAAGAGACTTGCAGCATAGGCAAACAAAAGATAATGTCTCTTAGGGAATGGAAATAAATGGCCATTGTTCTTAAATCCATATGGTTAGAACTCAGGAGTCATGCTGTTCAGGCAGGAAGAAGTGCATTAGCTGGAAATGTTGACATCACTGAATGTCCCTTCTGGAAGCCTGGAACAGGGAATAACTGAAGGAGGTTAGCAGGAACACAATTTCATGATGATGACATAAGGCCTCTGTTGGCAGGCTGCCTCTCTAAGTCTCCAGAGACAGCCATGTTCTGGCAGTCCTGCTTCTGTTCCTGTCTTGGCCACAAGGGCTGATGAAGTTTTAGGTAATTTTTTTTCTAATTTGGCCTCATTTTTTCAGAGGTGATTGATGCTTGTCCAAGTGAGCAAATAACAACTTTAAACCTGTTGGTAATAAAACACATGCATATCTTCTCCCTAGGTCAGCAAACCAGCTAGACCCTGCTGTTGCACACTCAACTGGGGATCAAATTTGATTATCTTTTTTCAAAATTTCTGATGTAAATATTGTATTAATTTGAATGTTCTTAAGGTGTCATTTTCCCTTGGTTTTAAAAATGATATGCATGTCTCTTGTTATGAACATGAAGGAACATTAAAGCAAAAATATGTATGTAGTGAAAGAAGAAACACACACTGAGGAAGAATAAGTCAGATAGTACACATATTACCATCACATGTGAAATAGAAAACAATGCATTATCAATCCCTTAAATAGTGTTCCATCGCCCAGAGTCTGCAACAGTTGCAAACTTTGTTTTTAGTGAAGACATGGATAACCATTCCTAGGCAAGGTGTCCAAGTTCACTTTAAAAGTAGGCCCAGCTGTCATAAATTCCTATTGCTAAGTGAAAGTGACTTGAATATAGTTTTGATGCAGAAAACACCTGGGTTTGTTGGCATATTTCTCGACCAGGCAGAGCCAGGGCTTGGCAAGAGCCCAGGCCCTAATTGGGAGGGTCTTCCTAAAGTATCTTAAAAACAAGTCTCTTAATAATAGCAGTTAGGAAATGCCCCAAACACAGCAAACTGCTGGAGTGCTTCTGTGAGAATGACTGGGAGGGCATTTACAGCTAGAGAACTGTTGTGGTTTGAAAACAAACTGAGTGAGAGGCTCCAAATCAGAAATACAATTTAATGAGAAGAAAAGGGAAAAAATAAAATAAAATAAAATAAATTCAATAATACAAAAAAAAAACCACTGACAGAGTGAGAATACAACCTGATCAGGGTGATGGAAGCAGTCCAGGTGAGGGGGTCTTCGTGAAGCAGTGATCTCGTAGAAAGGTTCGGTAGCTCCAGTCCTCTGGGAATCCAATGGGTAAGGGCTGCTTCTACTGTCCCAAATCTCAGCTTATATCCAGGTGAGAATGCTTGGCCCCTTCCCCTGGGTGGACCATCTCACAATGGGATGATGAGTCATATAGGAGGTCCTTGATGGCCCATTAAAGAGAGATAACACCCGGAGGGAGTTATCTATGGGTCATGCACAAGCCATTGATGGGCCCTTAACTGAAGATGGTGATAGAATACATCCTAAACTACAACCCAGGACAAGAACACAAAAGTGAGGCCCCAAAATGACACCTGTCTTATAGACAATTACACAAAAATATATTAATGTTCATGAAATAGTTGGCTAGGAGTGAAGTAATACTATCTTAAAATGCCTGTTATTAAAAAACAGGAAATTCACGTCGTAAGATCAATACATCAGTAGCAACTGTCTCAGGAAGTCAAGGTAATATTTTTCTAGGCATTTATGTATCTATGACAGTAAAAAAAAAAGGAAAAACATTAAACAGCTTACTATTTATAACAGCCACCATTCTTCAGTGTTAGCTATAAAAGAAAATCAGCAGAGAATGTAAGAAATGATCATGTTAACGAGTGCAAAGCATTGACATTCATAGAATCTTCAGTGAAATCAAGGGTTTAACAAACTGCCTTCTTTTATCCATACGCAGATGTTTATCAATGTTTCATCACAGCTTTTTCAATTGTCTCTGTCTTATCTCTAGAAGGAAATAACTGTATCATGCAATTCAGACAAGCATTTTTTAAAAAAACCCAAAATAACACTTAAACTTGGTAAAAATTAATTTTGACAGAATTAAACCTTACAAAATTAACTCAATAGAACTCAGCCTTAACAGGATTTTGTCCTAGGGTGACTATGATGATTGTATCCTCAGTTATCTGTTCTGTGTGTGCTGTATGTTGTGTTCAGTATGTTATAAACAATTAGAAGCCAATTCAAAACAAAAGAATTTATTTAGCAATTTTTTCAAAATTGAATTGAAAAGCCACAGTAAAATTGGACAACATTGATTGAATGCTGGGTAGACAGCGAAACGGCAGCAAAGGTGCCTTCCAAGCCTGCCACACATACTGGGTTTCAGCGTGCGGTTTTTATACAGTTTATTTGTCCCGAGGCTAAGTCCATTGAAAGTCCAGATATTAATGTATTTCTTTATTTCCAAGCGAGGCTTTGAAAGAGTTCCCATAAGCATGAAAAGACGATTCAATAGTTTTCCCAGATTTCTTCTTTGGGGTGCTGATTTGATAATCCTCAGGATCCTCCACCAAGATTGATATCAGATGTTGAGCAGCTGTGAAGTGGGGGAGCCCATCCTTGATGAATGGTCCATCTCCATTCAGGCATAACAGCCCTGCTATTATGTTGCAAATTTCTGAGGTTTCACAGCTTGCACAATAGGCTTTTGAATCCCGGAGACACACTCGAGTGGCTTTTAATAGTCTGAACTTTTGATACAGTATTTAATACACATATTTTATATAGTATATATTTACCACATGTATCTTTAATATTAGTTCTGAGAGTGAAGCAGGGAAAGAAGAAGCGCACAGCGTGGTTGGAGAAAGCAGTGTTCACTCCTACACATTTTTTCTCTGGACACTGTGTGTTTGTCAGAGGCACATACAGTGGCCAGACAGGGAACATTTTTTTTGCTTTTAGTTAGTTTAGCTAGCTGAGGCAAAGAAGTTTCCTGGACTGTTTTGTTTTTTCCTTTTTCTTGGGACTGTTTAAACCCCCTCTGGATTGAAAAACCCAGAGGAGCACTGGAGAGCTGGCACCTGCAGCCCACTGGGGCCTGGACTTCCAGAAGGATGAATAAGGGATTGACTGAGTCGAGCTACACCCACGGCAACGATTTTCTGAATTTCCCATCTCACTCCAGAATGAGAGGTTTTATTGTTTCATATTATTCATTCTTTATGCTTGTGGGCATTTTGTTTGTTAAATAAATAGTTTTTTCCACTTTTCTCAGAGGAAGTTCTTTTCCTGGACTGGCTTGGGGAAAGGGTCATTTGGGTTTGCCCTCCAGAGGAATGCCATTCAGAAGTTTCCCCCCAAATTTATCCTAAATCAGGACAGATTTCAAATTAATAGAATCTAACTTAACATTGCTCATATCTAAGAATACTGAAGCTTAAGTTTGCTTAATCTTATCAACACTGAATTAGTATTAAATTAAAACATTACAGGACTAATAATATCTTTAGTGGTTCTAGATACAACAAAATTCAACTCATTCTGACTATTATCACAAAAAGCTACTCAAAATTTGAATAATCTGTAATTAAAATAGCAGGAACATAAAATTACTGGAGGGATTAAAAAGGTGTGACAAGTTATTTCGAGGCCATGTAATTTAATTTTGACAAAAGCTCATCATAGCTGCAAATATTATTGAAAATAGTCATCTGTAGTAAGGTTTTTCCTGGTGTAAGCACAAGTTTATTGAGACCTTTTAAAAGTGTAGTTTTATTAGAAGAAATTAAAACAATGTAGAATTTGGCAAACTTCCCAGCAATCTGAGAGCTTCTCAAAATTGTCTGAACAACAGACTTGAGTTTGGCTTAAAAAATGTGATGGAATATAAATATTCAAGGCCAAAACAGTAAGGAACCAATTATAAGAATAGTGCCATGAGTTTTACACACGCAACTCAGTCCAAACTTAGGGGTTTAGATTATGCAAAAAGGAGTTACTGTTTTCTGCAACTGTGGTCTATCAGGATAGCCAAACTGCTTCATTGATATGAAGCCCTAAAAAACTTGAAGCACTAAAGTAGAATACTGTCACATGTGTCTTTAGGGTAAAGGATTCACAATGCAAATTACCTTATCAAATTCAGTAGTAAAACGCAAGCAAACAGGCAAAACCATGGTCAACACAATCCTGTCTGTCCGTGCAGTAAAATTTTCATGAGCTAAGTATTTCTAAACTTCAAAGAACTGCTGCCGATGAAATTCAAGGCCATAGGACTTAGGTAAGAGCTGAAAAATTAATTGCTGCAAATATTTTTGAGTATATAAACTTTTAATAGTTATGGTAAAAAGGCAGCACCATTGTAGCTCTGTTACAGTACACACAGAGTTTTGAATTGCTCCAGTAAATGGTTATATCAAAAGTTCACTAAAAATACAAGGCTAATTTTTAAAAAGCATTTCAATATGTCTCTAAAGTATTCCAAAAAAAGACCAAAAACCAGTGCATCATGGCTGGCACCAGACCGGAAGAAGCCATCCAGGACCAAGCAGGCGTGGGGGAAAAGCCACACCGCAGGGGAAGCCAAGCCGAGCACGGGCAGGGGGTGGGAAACGGGGCCACAGTGGCCAAGTCAAGCACAGGAGGGAAGGAAAACCGAGCTGGGTGTGATAAATAGGTATGATTTGTGCTGACAAAACTGAAATAGTGTATGATTAGTGCTGACAAAATTGAAATATTTTAAATATTTAAGTAATCAATATTTTAAAATAGTAGTTAAAACACAGTGCCAAAAAGGGAGGAGGGAGTCCTCCCCCTTCTCTGCAGATGTTTAAGTAAAGAGTGGAAAAACAGGAAGGAACTGAGATAAGGATGGTTAAGGATGGGAAACTGGACATTTGGGGGAACTCCAGGAAAACTGCTAATTATATTAAATTTATGGCTTGAATGTATAAGTTTGGTATTCACTGACATAATATAGGCTTAACACACGTGTGCAATTAAAGGGCTTATTGGGAGGACATAGGGGAAGAGAATGAGCCTTCCTCCCTACAACCCCCAAAGGTGGCGAGACCCCCTGAAAGGAGACGGTGGACTATGTGCAGTGAAGGTGGAAATGGGCGGTGATGAGGGCGGTGATGTAGATCTTATGAATAGAAAATGAGATGGGATGAAAGATGACACACAGTATAAAAAGGTTAATTTTGGAACATCTTATTTGTACGGGGGACAGGAGATCAAGTCCTGCTCTGTACCCTTTGGGATGTATCCCGTGGTATAAATTTGCTTATACGTTATTTTTAGAACCAATATATTATTTACTATTAGCAAATTATTGTAACTTTTAAGCTGTTCAAATTAAAATTGCTGCTATATTTAATTTTGTTTGAAGTTGTTGGTTTTTTTTTTTAATTGAAAATTAAGCAGCACACACATTTATAACACAGGCGAGGTCAAGCTGTACGGGGGAGGATAAGCTGCGCCATACCCATATCTCCAGTAGGTCTCTAAGATGAACAGCCTCTGGCATGTTGGAAGAGTCGAGAGGGAGTCGGGTTCAGACATCTGTGCCAAATCCGGAGTGGCGGAGGCAGATGCCATGAAGCACCCAGCGTAGTGACCCAACCACTCCTCAACCTTATAAGGCCTTTCTTTTGTAAGATTTTTACCTATATCCAAGACCCTGGGATGGAACTGGCGGAACTGGTGGCCCAGCTGGGGCTCAGGGTTGTTCTCCACCAGGGCTGCCCTGGGTCCTGCTGCTACCCCTTGCCCCACAGAGCCGAGAAACAGGGGACAGCTGAGGGACACGAGCTAGCCAAGGAGCAAGCGACAGCTGAGTGACAGGGCACAGCTGAGGGACAGGGGACAGCCAGGGAACATGGCCTGGCCAAGGGACACTGAGCTCCAGCACTTTGGGCTGTTGTGCCTGGGCTGTGGCTGTTGGGCTCCCTGCACAGGCCAAGGGGGAACAATCCCCTCCAGAAACTGTTGTTTGCTTTAAGCTTTGTTCTGGAACATTCCCAAGGAGCCACCTGCAGTGGCTGGAGCCCGGCCAGGTGCCTGGGGCCACCAAAGCTGCTCGGGCAGTGCCCTCCTGCCCCGGGCAGGGCAGAGAATATCCAAGGAAAGGCTTGTGCTCGGCTCAGGGCAGGGACAGCACACTCCCCTGGAGCTGCCATGGGCACAAGAGAGCTTACCTGAGGAAGGATTGGGATTTATATCGTAGGGAATCTCAGCAGAGATCACTTCTCATCTCACTGCTGTCATTTTATTGGTCATCAAATCAAATAATTTCCCCATGGAACTCCTATGGCAGTGAGTTGGGGGGACCCATCTGTGGAATTCTCACCTGACTGGGATGAGACTGAGATCCAGCCATGGAAATTCCATGGGCATTCCTGCATTCCCAAGTCTCCCATTACTGAATCCCGTGCTCCCAGAGGAATTCCCTTCCACATCCAGCTTTGTGCTCCAGAGCCTCCTGACCACAGCTGATATATTTTGGGAGTTCTTCCACATAGGTGTGCTCCAGGTCATGCTTCATCTGCTCTGCCATGATCCCAGCACTTCTGGGTGATCCAGATGGCACCATGGGACACTGCAAAGCTCCTGTATCCCAGCTGGAAGGAGATGAAATCCCACTCGTTGTAGCTGTACCAGTAGGATCCATGGATGCTCTGTTGGACAGGAGGTTGCGGCTGGAAACCACTTGCACTGTGTGGAGACCTGGGAATGAGAACTGACCCATGGAGTCATGTCCCAGCACCACAGAGCCCCTTGGAGCTCCCTGGATTCTCATTCCAGCCCCACAGATCCCATCCCACTCCCAGAGATTCCCCAAGTCCCACAAATCCCAATCCAGCCCCCGGCTCCCCTCAGCCCACCCCCCCCCTCCAGCTCTAGTTGTACCAGCCCAGTCTCCAGGTCACTTATTGGCCACATGCCAGTTCCTCTCCCTGAGCTAGCTCTGTCTATCCCAGTATCCTGGGTTTGGCTCTCCCAGTATCCCAGTTCAGCTCCCACTGCCATCCCTGATGTCTGCAGCTCCATCCAGGCCCACTCGCAGTCGCAGCACTCACAGGGGGTCCCGTCCATGTCCCCCATAATCAGGAACTGGGGGGCCCCGGTGCTGGGCTCTGACAGCGCCACTTCCAGGTACTGCAGGGAGTGGAGAACTGGGGGACACAGAGATTTGGGGGAACTGGGGAGCTGAAAGTGGGAGTTTTGGAGAGTTTGGGGCTCAACTGGGAAAGGGGGTCTCGAAGAGCTGGCAGAGCTGGGAAGGAGGTTTGGAGGCTCAGAGTCAAGGAAAGGGAATGCAGAGATTGGAAGAGGCAGGATGGGGTGTCCAGGGAATCCTGTGCTCAGGGAAGTGGGTGTCAGGGCTCCTCAGTGTGAGGAAAGGAGGAGCTGGGGGCTGGGAAATGCAGGAATGACCCAGGGATCCCAGGGTCAGGGAAAAGGGTGGGTCTGGGGGCTGGGAAAGGTGGGGTGGTCAGGAAAAGGTTGCATTGGTGCCGGATCAGGGGATGCAGGGGGGTTTCAGTGCTGGGCAAAGGAGTAAAAGGATATCTTGGTTCTCAGGGAATGGGGGTTCAAGGAAATGAGGGGGCAGGGACTTGGAGAGGTAGAAGGGAGTTCCAGGGGGTCCTTGAGCCCAGGAAAGGGGAGTCCACGGTTTCCCAGAATGGGGAGGTAACAGGGTGGGGACAGCGGGGATGTTTGGGAAGGGAGAGTTCAGGGGGTCTGTGGTTTTGCACAGAGGTGGGGCTGGGGGCTGGGAAAGGCAGGAATGGGGGTCCAAGGCGTTCCAGGGCATCCCAGGCTTAACCACATGGGAAGTCTGGAGGCTGGGAGACATGGCATGGCTGGTAAAAGGGGAACAGGGGGTCTTGATGTCCAGAAATAGGAGATTCAAGCAGGTCCCTGTGCAGGATTAGGGGAGCAGGGGGGTCCTGGTGCTGGGAATGGCAGCTCAGGGTCCTGGTGCCAGGGGTCTCACTCCTCCCTCTCCCCCTGAGGAGTGCCCCCAGGCCCAGCACTGGAGCCCCAGTTAATCGTAGCCACTCCCAGTGTGTTCCCAGTCACTCCTGTTGGAGTGCAGGACATCCCCTTGGATGACCTGGGACCCAAGGAAGGGAATTTGAGCCCTGGACAGGGGGGTGTGGAGCCGGTCCAGGGGGCTCGGAGACCTTGGCACAGAGCCCAGGAATTAGTCCATGGGAGAGGCTTCCAACACAGAGAAAGGAATTACAAACCACCGGGATGTGAAAACAGTAGTTTAGCACAGTAGAAGATACAAAATTCAATAGTTTTAGAGTTTATAGAATAGAGGTAAATGGGGACAAGATGGTGGAATTTGGGTAGTACCTCATGTACTTCTCCTTCTTCCTCGTCCTCATCTTTTGGGGTGGTGATGGCACAAAGTAGTTAGAGTGGATTGGATCAAAGTAGAAATGACATTTTTAGTGTGAGCACTAGGTATTCGTACGAAATAGTAAATAACCAACACGTAGTTATCTGTATAAATGTAAGGGAACATCCCCTGAGGCGGGCAGTCGCCTCGTGTCCCAGCTGCTGTCCGGACCTCGGCTGGGAGCAGAGAAAATTTTGAGATACCAAATAATAAACAACACGAGAAACCTGAAAACAGACCTTGAAGACTCTGCTTTTTTATACCGACGCAACTCGGGGCTTTTAGAGGGCCAAGGACTTTAAACCACCTAAATCTCGGGTGAGGAACTCAGCCCCGAGAACTCCAGTATGGTTATAGACACTCCCAGTATATCCTAGTTGCCCTCAGCATGTTCATTGTGATTCCCAAACACTCCCAGCGGCCCTAGTAAGGTGCTAGTTATCCCAGTGTGATCCCAGTCATGTCCAGAAATCCCAGTTGCCTCCAGCATGCGTCCAGTCATTACCAGTTACTCAAATTTGCTTGCAGCATGATCCCAGTTTCTCTCAGTTGCTTCCAGTAGCCCAAAGCAGGACCAATTTGCTTGCAGCACGATCCCAGTTTCTCTCAGTTGCTTCCAGTAGCCCAAAGCGTGATCCATTTGTTCCCTTTCAGCACCAGTATGATCCCAGTAGCTTCCAGTATAATCCTAGTCACATGCCAGCACTCGCAGTGTGAACCAGTATCCCAGTTGCCTTTAATCACTTCCAGTATGGTACTAGTTATCTCCAGCACAGTTCCAGTTGCTTCCTAGATCAGCCCAGTCAGTCCCAGTATGATGCCATTTGCTCCCAGTGTGCTCCCAGTTGCTCCCAGTCACCCCTACTACTACAGGTTATGATGGGTATGTTCCCAGTAAGTCTCAGGTACTCTCAGTATTAGTCTGGTCACTCCCAATATGATCCAAAGATGACCCCAGTGTGCTCCCAGTCACTGCCAGTATGAACCAGTTGCCCCCACATGGTTCCAGTTGCCCATTCCTTCTCACTTTTGTTCCAGCCACTCCCAGTCTCTCCCAGTGTACCCCAGTTCCCTCCAGCATATTCCCAGTCACTCCCAGCTCCTTCCAGCATAATCCCACTTCCTCACAACCACTCCCACTCAGCCTCAGTCATACTCGCTGCCAGCATGATCCCAGTTCATCCTAGTATAAGCCCAGTTGCTTTCCAATCATCCCCAGCATGCACTCAGTCACTCTCAGTTGCTCCTAGCATGATCCCAGCTCACAGCTGCTCCCAGTCACCCTCGGAATGATTCTAGTCATTCCCAGTATATCCTGTTTGCCCCCAACATGGTCTCAATTATCCCCTGAAGGCTCCTACTCACTCCCAGTACGATCCCAGTATGATCCCAATACAGCCCAGTCACTCCCAGTGATGCCACTCCTGATATCCCTCACCCTCTCTGCCTTCCCCCCTCCCAGACCTCCCGAGAGGAGTCCCAAGCGCTGGAAGTCCCCAGCCAGGGTCCTCAGCAAGCCCCAGTTTGGATCTGCAATCCTCAATTTTCCCTGGTTCCCTCTCCTTTTCCCCAGGTCAGGTTCCCCCCGCCCCAGTGGATTGGAGCAGCCGAGAGACCCGTGCTGCCCATCCTGCTCCTCCCGCGGCTGCCAGGGGTTCGGGGAAGGGGCGGAGGAAGAGGAGGGATGGAGGAAAAGGCGCAGCGGCAGAAGGAAGCAGGAGGAGGAGAGGAGAGTCCGCGCGGCTCCAACGCTCTGAACCCGTAGCACCCTGGGGACCATCACTCTCCATCCTGCAGGTGCCTGGGGAGGGGGAGCTCGCCCCAAATATTCTGGGGGGTCCCTGGGTTTGGGGTTTTTTGGGGGGATGTTTGGAGCTTGCAGGGCTTCAAAGTCGAGTTGCAGATGCTCCTGGAGGGGACATCGGGGGGTCCCCGGGAGGTGTTTTTGGGAGGTCCCGGTGCTGGCAGAGCCCCGGCGGGGGGATGCGGGCCCCCTTGGCCGGCCCTGCCCGAGGGGTGGTGGGGTCAGGCAGCACCCAGCGCTGAGCCCCGGCTGCCCCACAGCCCCGGCCCGGCCCCGCAGCTCCCCACAGGCCCCCAGCCCGTGCTCCCGGTGCCCCACCTCTGCGCCCGCTCCTGCCACTCCCCAGCCCAGAGAAACCCCCTGGAATCCTGACCTCCTTGTTTGCCTGTCCTGGAAACTGGAGATACAAAGGAATTGTAGCTGACAAATTTTGAGGATAAGATGGGAAGGTGCTGTAAAACATCCCAGTTCCCACTACTGCGAGGTGAAGCCTGCAAAATATCCCCCAAAGGGGCATTTGTGGCTCAACTTTGGGGTCCTGCGAGATCCAAACATCCCCTCCCCTCCAAAATGAAACCCTCCAGGGTTACTTACTGATATTTGGGGCTCAATTCCGGAATCTGCAAGCTCCAAACACTGCCCAAGGAAAACACTGCTCGAGAGCCCCCTCGATAGATTTGAGGCAAGCTCCACGTCCCTGCCTACCTGCAGAATGTGGTGGGGTCGTGGCCGCGGATGCTGCTGCGGACACAGGGAGCACTGGAACCTCCTGTTTCTCCTTTTCCCCGCCTGTGCTCCTCGCCTTCCTGCTCCTCCTTTTCCTCTCTCCCTCCTCCTCCTGCTCCTCCTCCTTCCTAATCCCACCTCCTCCCCAGTTCCTGCCTTCTGTATATTTAGAGTGGAGAATCTTGTTTGTTTTTAGAACTAGAACAAAGATCCCAGACGGAACGAGCCTTGCTGGTTTTAGTCAGAAGCATCAGAGACTAAAGGTCATGTTTCCTTTGGTTTTCTCCGATCCTTGTTCCTCCTCAGTGTTCAGGCTGGGCTATGAGGCATCCTTATTGCTGCATCTTCGTAGTTCCTCTTGGATCCTTTGGGCAATAGGCTGTGCCCTGGGAGGACTCTTTGTGCTCCTTTGTGACACAGGAGAACCTTCCAGGCGGTTTTTGCATGAGCCGCTGCCGTGATGTCACAGGAGCATTGCCACGTCCCCATGGTGTTCCTGTTGCTGTGGGACACAGAGGCCGCAGTGTCCAGAGCAGCTCTGGGCGCCAGCTCATTGCAGGAGGATCCTCCTGCCCGAGGCATTCCCGGCAGCCAGCCCATCCCCTGACGGGTGTCTTTCTGTGCTTGCAGGGGTACAGTCTGCAGACGTATGCAGCGCAGCCAAAATGATCCAGAATGTGGTTGCTGCAGTTTGCACTCTGTACTCTGTGGCTTATTCGGGGTATTTCTTAACCCACTTGGCACGTTAAGTCAAGGTTTTCCCTTGGTGCAGCATCTGTGGCTTTGAGCTTGCTGTGTGCTTTCTGTTCTTCCTCTAAAACTGAGTTGGCTTTTTAACCAAGTTGCCATGAAGACACCATTGGTTTGGGAGAGCTCCTGCCAGCAGCTGCAGCTGAAAAGGGGGGTGTCTGCAGCCAGCAAGGTGTGCATAGCATTTGCAGTGAGGCCTGGGGGAGTTCTGTACTCTCAAGGAGAGAGTCTGTGGCAGCGGAGCCTGGAGCTCCTGCAGTTTGCTGGTCCAGCCCACAACTGACACAGTATTTTGTGCTGTTCTCTTGCTTGCTGTGTGAAGGGACTGTGGCTCCTGGAGGGATGCTGTGAAAGCAAAATGCTCTCTTGGGAGTTGCCTTGCTCTGTGGCATTTCCCACCACAGGCATGTTTTTTCCTAACAGCATCTGGTTCATGTTCCCTCTCCCATTGCAGGGCTCCTCACACGTGGATCTCGAGCAGCTCCTCCTTTGGTGAGTTTGAAAGGAACCTTTGGTGTTTGGAATTGTGCAGCAAGTTGTGAGCTCAGCGTGTGGCATCCGAGTGCAAGCCTGGGAGGCTGAAGTAAAGTTCCTGTCAGTGTCTTTGCAGCAGCAGCAGCAAAGGGATCCCCGGCAGTTTTCTCCTTTTCTGTTGAAGAGTTTTTGAAGAGCTGCAGATCTGGTTTTGCAGGCAGAAGATTGCTTGCTGGCTTTAGGCCATGGTGGAATATCAAATACCCAACAATAAGTGGCAATGTCGATGATAGCCCATTGTTCGTTTGAACAGCTTGGAACCCTATTTCTGCTTAGTGCAGCTGGATGTGTAGCTGAGGATAAATAAGGTGATAACTTCAGGGCAGAGCGGTCCCGGTGAGTGTCGTGTCACTTGTTTGTTGTGCACTCTGTGTTTCATGTCTTTTGCCATAGCCCATAATCCCAGATTTAATATAAGTTATAAGTTAAGGCACTTCACAGAGCACTGACTCAGCAAACTCTAACCCGTCCAACTTTAAGTTATCCACATTTTGAGAAAAGGAAGTCAGGACAAGACAGCAAGGGAGAAAGAGAGAGAGAGAGAGAGAGGGAGAGAGAGGGAGAGGGAGAGAGGGAAATATCCACAGCCACGGCCTTGGATTAAGTGCCATTTCAGCTGCTGTGAGCTCCAGGGCTGTGGACATGTCAGTGTCACACCCATGTCACAGCCTTTACCTGCTCTGGTCACTCTCACAGGTGGGGTTTTTGGGGTGCCAGGGACTTGGCAGCCACTTTGGGGCTGGACCAGAGGCTGCAGTGGCTGGGAAGTGGGGCAGTGACCACCCCACCTATGCAGAACTTGCTCTGCCCTCCCCAACTCACATTGGAGATATCTAGGGCCATTCATAATTTCTCTGCTCTCCAACACCAAGGCAATGGACTCTGGCTACAGCTCTGAGCTCATGCACAAGGCAACCACCCTGGAAACTGAGCACCATGGAGCTGCTCCCAGGAACTCCCCATGAACTAGGGAGTACATCAAGCCACTTCCAAAATGTGGGACGCTCCAAAATCCCTTCAGAAACAGAATGCCCCAGGGTTGTTCCTTCCTTCATCATCCCCAACCTTCAGCTGTCTCATTCCAGCCCCTGCCCCACTCTCCCAGTCCTTACACAAACCTATCCCACCCCTCCTGGACATCGAAAGCCCCTTCCCAAGCCCTACTTCCCCCATTCCATACCTCCCAATCCCCATTCCACCCATCCTGCCACACCAAATGCCCATGTCACCCCTCCTGATCTGCATCCTATTTCACCCAATCCCCTTCTAACCCCACCCATCCTGAGTGGCTGTGGAACTGAGTAATGTATGGCTGGGATTAAGCCATTTTGGGATAGGATTGAATAGTTTTAAGTGAGATTGAGTGTTTTTGAGGTGATGGATCTAAGCCTCTTGGCTTTTCAAACATAAAATGATGGAGAAAATTCTTCCAAATATCCCAGAACCATCAAATCCTCTGGAATATCTCCAAAAAAATTCCCCTCCCAGAAGGCAGTAAAATGGTGACACTTTAGGTGATGAAGTTGGAGCATCAGACCAAACTCTTCCCACAGTCGGGGAACTTGTGGGGCTTCCTCTTCTGGTGCCTCTCTTGGTGCTGGGTCAAGTGAGACTTCCTGGAGAAGCTCTTCCTACATTCCTCACACCTGTAGGGCCTAGTGTGGATCCCCTGGTGGTGCTTCAGGTTAGAGCGATCACTGAAGCTCTTCCCACATTTCTCACATATGTAGGGCCGTTGCCCAGTGTGGATGCGCCAGTGGGCTTTCAGGTGGGAACTCTGCCTGAAGCTCTTCTTACATACCAAGCACTCGTAGGGCCGTTCTCTGGTTCCCACAGACGGGTGGTTGGGGAGGTTTTGAATCTTCCTGAAGCTCTTGTTGGGCTGTTCCCTGGTGTCAGTGCACTGGTGGACATTCAGGTGGGAGTGCTGGCTGAAGCTCTTTCCACTCTTGGAACATTTGTGGGGCCTCTCCCCAGTGTGGATCCTCTTGTGGCGGATCAGGTTGGATCTCCGGCTGAAGTTCTTCCCACATTCCTCACACATGTTGGGTGATTCCCTGGTGTGGACTTTCTGGTGTTGGATCAGGTTGGATCTCCGGCTGAAGTTCTTCCCACATTCCCCGCACTTATAGGGTCGTTCCTTACTGCAGTTTTTCTTGTGCTGCTCACATTTGGACATATTTTTGAAGCTCTTCCCACAATCAGAGCACTCATAGCGCCGTTGCTGATAGTGGATCATCTCATGGCGGGCCAGGTTGTTGCTCCGGCTGAAGCTCTTCCCACATTCCTCACACTCATAGGGCCTCTCCCCAGTGTGGATCCTCTGGTGGCGGATCAGGTTTGAGCTGTGGCTGAAGCTCTTCCCACATTCCCCACACTTGTAGGACCTCTCCCTCCTTTGATGCTGCTCAGGGAGCACCAGGTCTGAGCTCTGGCTGAAGCTCTGGCTGCCTTCCTGGCACAGGGTGGGTCCTTCTGCCTCGCAGCACCCTGGGCTGGGTTTGGAGACCCTCCTCATGTGGGATCTCTGGGGCATTTCCTCCCTGTTGGATTCCTGTGCCGTGGAGCCACTCAAAATGGCCTCTTCCACAAGGTTCAGACACAGGGATTTGTCCTCTCTGCTTTCCATTCTCAGCTCCTTGCCTGGGGGAGGAAGGACAA
Organism: Sylvia borin; assembly: GCA_014839755.1. Lineage (NCBI taxonomy): Eukaryota > Metazoa > Chordata > Aves > Passeriformes > Sylviidae > Sylvia > Sylvia borin. Next base: position 702,674 of record CM025988.1, on the reverse strand, counting down.
GGAGAGGATGGAATTTGCCTCTGTGCCAGAGGGAAGAAGATCCCCTCAATGCATTCCCAGCAGCACGGCGTCAGCAGTGGGGTTGTCCTGCAGCCACGGGCAATGCAGGGCTGGGAGATGGAGAAGAAGAGAGGGGGAAAGGGGCAGTGACTTCCTCCTCACCTGCCTGGGTGTCCTGGGACGTCTTCCTCACAGCCTCCTTCTCCATTTGGCCAAGGTTTGGGAATGGGAAATCCTGGGTTTGGGGATAAAAAGGGTGTGAGTGCCTTAGTTTGGGGGTTCCTCCCGCCCAAGTCCATCTCTAGAAATCACCAGGTGTCTGGTATCCATAAAGCCTCCAATAACCAAGAGTAAGTCCCAAAAAAGCCTCTCCTTTTCTAATCTCCTCACTTTGAGGTTGTGGGATACCCCTTCTCAGGGCTGCTGGGGTTCCCGTGAGTCCTAGGGATCCCCCCACTCTGGAGTCCTGCTTTGGGATGCCTAAGGGTTTTCAGGGGTCCCACAAGTCCTTTCTCCCTTGATTCTGCTTTGGGTCCCATGGGCCTCAGCCTCCCCTCAACTCCAGGCACTCAGGGCTCATCCCTCTCCTGGCACCCCTTTCATCTCCTGGAGCCTGCTCATTTCCAGGCTCCCCCACTCCTCCAGGCTGCTGGAGGATGGCAAACAATGGACACAAAAAGCTCTGGCCTTACAAATACTAAGACAACTCCACGGAGTCCTTGGAGTTCTTGAGAACTGGCAGAAGCCTTCCTCAAGATGTCCTGCCTTGGGTCTTTTTGGTATGGCACAATGAGCTGCTGAAGTTTGCTTGATTTGTGCTAACATCAAGGTCTGAAAGACAGGTATCAGCTAAGGAAGGCTTGGAATGGAGAATATGACCCCCTTCCCTCAGAATAATTATAATTGTGAACTCAAGGGATGGAAAAGGGGTTTCCTTTACAGACCCTCGGGGCACCCAGTCCAGGTGCTCCCTCTCGATAGTGAAAGGAGCTGTAGCAGAAGAAGCAGGAACCTCAGGAGCAGCAAGCTGGAACGACAGGGCGGGCTCATCCGGAGCAGCAAGCAACAGGCAGCAGCAAATCCGAAGCCATGCCCGAAGGTGTGGGGTGTCCAGGTGTTGGTTCACAGTCTGTCAAGAAGCTCTGAAGCAGCAGCAGAGATCAGTGGGGCTGGGCAGGGAATTGCTTCTTGCAAATTCTCAACAGTGATGGCTGGTGCCGCAGCCCAGGCTGTGCAGAGGAGGCAGCCCCCAGCAGGGAACGTGGTGTTCCCACTCCTGGCGCAGCACACACCGGGGCTCTGAGCTTCCAAGCAGCAGAGAGCCAGAGAAGTAAGCCAGCAAGCCCTGTCACAGTGCCGAAGAAACAAAAAAACCCAGGCAGAACCCACAGAAGCAGCAGGATCCCTGGTCAGAGACACCAGCAGTGCAGCCACTCCAACAGCAGGCCTGGAGGAAAAAGGGCTGCCAGCACCCTGCCCGCAGTGCTCTCCAGAAACCCTGGGCTGGCTCCCACTCATTGCAATATGCCTGGAGCGGTAACCACCCCAGATACAAAACAAAATAAAAAACTCCAAAAATTAAATTACATTAAAAAAGCCATCCCCAAGACGCCAAATTATAAAGAAACTTGCCAGAGGAGAGAGGCCATGGGCTGTGTGTCCCTTCCAAAGATGTCAAGTGGATTTTACCAGAATGCCCCGAGTGGGAAGGTTTAAATATCTTCTGGTAATAGCATGTCAGCTAACAGGGTGGCCAGAAGCATCTCCAACTGCTTCAGCAATCACTGGATCAGTTATTAAAGTATTTTTGGAACAAATAATTCCAAGATATGGGGTTGTAGTAGCAATAGATTCAGATAGTGGAACTAATTTTACAGGAAGTAACAGAAGAAGCTATTAGCTCTAGAGAGTGTTACTGATCAACACAGACTGTTGCTCAGCCAAGGTAGTTTTAAATTCCTGAACCTAGAGCAACAGAAAAAAGACTTAGTAAAAGAATGAGTAGGTTTTTCTTTCCTTTATATCGAAAGAGGGGGTGCATGGGGCGGGGGGGCGCACAGAGCAGGCGATTCTGGAAGTCTGTACCTTCCAATTACCTCAGCCATGGGGAAAAGGAAGAGAGTGATGCAATAGGGTCCTTAAGGTAAAAGGGAGGCTGCATCCTCCAAACATTTGAGAGATGCGATGGGAAATACCCCATAGCCTCTCCCTTTATTCGAAATAAGTTACAGGACTCCTCTGTCTTCTTTTTTGAACATAAACCTCTGGCATCGTGGATTAATTTTCCTGACTGACACACACATATCTCCACACCCACGCTGCGTTTTCCCCCTCATCACCTCCACCGTCCTACGCTGCTCCCGCGAGCACTGAGGCCTGCTGTGGAGGATTGAAAGCGCCGGCGGCAGCTCCCGAAGCATCCCGGCATGCCCCGCGGCGCCGTCATTCCCGGCATGCCCCGCGGCGCCGTCATTCCCGGCATGCCCCGCGGCGCCGTCATTCCCGGCATGCCCCGCGGCGCCGTCATTCCCGGCATGCCCCGCGGCGCCGTCATTCCCGGCATGCCCCGCGGCGCCCTTAGCGGCCGGCGGCGCTCCTGTGGGTTCCGGGGTCAGGGCGAGGGGGATCTCACCGGGATCGGGATCCTCTGGGATCTGCCGGGACCCCCTGAGCCGCGGTGTCGCCTGCAGGTCCCGGACCCCCCCGCGCCGAGCGGAGGAAATGGGGAGGCAACAGCTCCTTCTCTCCTCCCCGCGGGAATGGAACCGGCCGGGCTCGGAGGGTGTCCCCCATCCCCCAGGGCTCCCAGTGCACTCCCAATTCAACTCAGTAACCTCCCAGTGCTCCTAATGCCTCCCAGTGCCCTCAGTTCTCTCCCACTACCCCCCCAGTGGCCGCCACTAACCGCCCAGTAACTTCCCAGTCCCCTCTCAGTCCATCGTGGCCCCTGTGAATCCCCTCCCAGTTCTCTCCCAGTGCTTTCCAGTATGTTACAGTCCCTTCCAGTCCACATAAACCACTTCCCAGTCGCATCACAGTGCTCCCAGTATCCCCCACTCCCTCCCAGTTTTTCTCAGTCCATCCTCATCTTCTTCCAATAGCTCCCAGTATATTCTGTCCTTCCCAGTCCCCTCCAGTGCCCACAGACCTCTTCCCAGACCACCCCAGTTGCCACCAGTGCCTCCCAATGCCCCCCAGTATCTTCCCACTTTATCACTGTTCCCTTCCCAGTCACCTCCCAGTATATCCCAGTTCATCCCAGTCCATCCCAGTCCCCACAAATCCCTTCCCAGTTCTCCCCCAGTGCTTCCCAGTCCCTCTCAGTTCCCTCCCAGTACCCTCCAGTGTTCCCAATTTCTCCCAGTCCTTTCCAGTATCTCCCAGTGCCTCCCAGTCCTCTCCAGTCTCTTCCCAGACCTTTCAGGTCTCAACCACTCCCCTCCCAGTTTGTCCTAGTGCTCCCAGTTTCCCCTCCCAGTTCCATTCCAGTTACTCCCAGTCTCCTCCCAGTACCCACCAGTGTCCACCAGTAACCTCCCAGTTCTTCCCAGTACATCCCAGTCTCACCCACTACCCACAAACCCCTTCCAAGTGTGTCCCAGTTGCCATTATCCCTTTCAGTCACATCCCAATCCCTCCCATTTAGTCCCAGTCTCCTCCCAGTGATCCCCAGTGCTCACCAGTAACTACCCATAACTTCCCAGTCCCTTCCACTCCCCTCCCAGTGCCTCCCAGAATGGCCCAGTAGACCCCCAGGGACTTCCCAGTTCATCCCAGTAACTCACACTAACTTCACAATGCCTCCCACTACAGCCCAGTGTCCCTCCCAGTTTATCCCAATACCCTCCCCGTCCCTTCCAGTGCTCCCAATCCATCCCAATTTCCTGTCCTAGCATGGGCAGCTCAAGCTCCAACCCCCCAGACTCCACTCGACACTGGCAGTGGGAGGAGAAACTGAGGCAGTACCAGGACGCCAAAGACACCTTACTAGGGGTACTGGTTTGTACTTGTTTATACTGGTGGAGGACTGGGAGAGAATTAAAGAGTTAAAAAGAGGGATAAATAGGGGTTGAAGGGTATTTTATATTGGTTTATACTGTATTTTATACTGGTTTATAACTGCTCTTGTACTGGTTTGGGACTGATTTATACTGGTTTGGGACTGGGATGGACTGGGACGTCACTGGGATGTTACTGGTCCATATTGGGAGGTGACTGCCATACTTGTTTATATGGGGGGGGGGGTCGCTGGTTTGAACTGGGAGGGTCACTGGGCCATACTGGGAGGTCAGTGGGAGTTACTGGGATAAACTGGGATGTTTGTGGGGGGTTATTAGGCTGGACTGGGAGGGGATTGGGAGGGTACTGAGATTTACTTGGGCTATACTGGTTTATACTGGTTTGGACTGGGCATGGTCCTCACCTGGCCAGCATGGGCCACCCCTTGCCCAGATGTTGCCCCTAGTGGTACTGGGAGTTACTGAGATGAAACAGATTTACTGGGGCTGTACTGATTTGTACTGGTTTGAACTGGGATTTACCTGCCCTGCAGGGGGTGCCACCCACCCAGGTGCTCTCCCTGACCAGCACCATCCTGATGGCCAATCTCTCGGGATTGTCACACCTGCTGGAGCCTGTGCACACTGGGAGCACTGGGAGAGGACTGGTGCGTATTGGTTTGTACTAGTTTATACTGGGAGGGACTGGGAGGGTGCTGGTTTGGACTGAGAAGGGTTTGAAGGGGGTAAAAAGGGGGTAAAAAGGGAGTTTGGGGTTACTGGTTTATACTGGGAGGGCCCTGGGAAGGGTTAAAAGCAGATTGAGAGGGACTGGGAGAGCCCTTACTAGTCTGTACTGGTTCATACTGGTCTATACTGGCCCATACCAGCCTATACCGGTCTACATTGGTCCATACTGGTTGATGCTGGTTCATATAGGTCCATACTGGTTTTAGAGTTCTAGGTGAACCAGTGTTTTTCAGGGGTGATCCCCAAATCTAAACTGTAGCCATGGAGAACAAAGACAAACTGAGTTCCTTGATTGCTCTGAAGAAGATTGTTTATCGTAATGAACCAAGCCTTTTTATACTCGAAATTTCACCCAAACTCCATTGAAACTTAATCCAAACAAGCATGCATTGGCTGCCTGCCACTGCAGTGTCGCTGTCGACGTGTCCCTTTACCCAGTCAGCTCTCTGATCATGTGTCCACACGTCTCCCCAGCCGACCCCTGCCTCGCGCATGAGGCGACCATCAACTCACTCTGTGGCCATCCGACTTGCAGCTGAACCCTTCCAAGAGTGCTTTTTGGTGAACAAAAGTGAACAGGATTTTACAAAGGTGAAAAATGTCCTTATTCTGTAAGGCTTTTCTTATTTCCCCATGTTATGGAACCAAATGGAACCAGGACTCTAATGTGACTTAGAAAAGCTTCATTGAACCAAAGATACCATAGTGATGGTATGGAACCTCATGGAACCAATGCTCCAGTGTGACACAGTGGGGCCTCATGGAGCTCAGGAGACTAGTGAGGTAGTGGAACCTCAGGAAAACAAGGCTCTAATGTGATCTAGCTGGGCCTTGTGGAATGCAGATGGTGATTGTCAGTTGATAGAATTCACATGAAAAAGGTGTTCATCATGAAACCCAATTAGGTTCCATAAGCTAGTGAGCATATGGAACTTAATTGAAACTGTATCTCCAGTGTGTCACAGTAGGGCCTCATGGGACACAAGAGAACATTGTGAGGTTATTGAACACAATGGAAGCAGGGCTCTAATGGGACATAGTGGAGCCTCATGGAACCCAAGAGATCCTCATGGAACCAAGGCTGCAGTGTGCCACAGAGGGACCTCACGAAACCCAGAAGAGCACTGTCAGGCTACAGAACAATACAGTACCAAGGTTCTACTATGACTTGACAGAACCTCATGGAAGCAAGGAAGCATTGTGAGTCTCTGTAATCAGCATCTGCAGGTGGATTTCCTGCTCCCTCTTGGGATGTTGGTGGACAGTGAAGGCTGAGGCAGCCTCCCAAGTGTCCGGCTGTGTCATTGGTGTGGGGGAAATTTGCAGAAAGCCCACATCAAGCCTGTCCCTGCTACTCCTCCTAGCTGAGTGTGAAGCTGCTGGGACACAGAGGTGAGAGGGTTGCGTATGCTCCTCTGCATCACCTCCCCAGCCATGCACAAGTTTCAGGGCACTTTGAAGCCATCCTAGAGGTGAAATTGGGCAGGCCTGGGGAGGGAGTGGGACAATTTGGGTGGCTTTTTGGGGTGTCCCGGTGTCCTCTCTGCCCCACATCTCATCCCTGCTTTGCCACCCTCTCACCCACCCTTGCCAGTCCCTGCCATGCCCCCCAAATGCCACTTTGGCAGAGCGCAAGGGCCTTGTGATTGCTGCTGTGCCAGGTCCCAAACAACAGTGTCCCTGATGCAGTGGGACATGAAAGAGCCAGTGTGGTGTGCCAGCAGCTGCGGAGGGCGAAGCAGAGACAGCTGAGACCCCCCAAAACCTCAGCGGGGATGGGACCTGTGGGGCTGTGAGGGGTCCCTGGGCCAGGCACAAGGCTGACCTGGCCCTCTGCAGCACCTCCCTGCCTCAGCAGGCACTGTCTGCAGAGGTCATAGAGGATGTGGGTGGCATTTGTTGTGTTTTACTGTTTATTATGTTTCACTGTGGGGTTTGCTGCGGGTTTTGGTATGTGACTTTTTACTTGTTTATTTTGGTTTTGTTTGTGTTGGTTTGGGGTTTTTTTTTTGGGGGGGGGGGGAGAGGGCGGGCTATTTTTGGTTTTATTACTTTTAATTAAGATATTTTCTTTTTTGTAATTAGCAGAAACCCTCCCATGCCTTTTTGCAGCCAGATCTAGAGTGAAAGGAGGTGGGAGTTGCTGCAAAGGAGCTGTAACATCATTAGAGAATTCAGTGTAGAAGTCTCATGCCACAGAAAGTGAGGCAGGTCCCAGATAGCCACTGAGACGAAGGGCAGGGGGTGGAGGTGATGGACAGAGTTCTCCATCCCGTGTTGGGCTGTGAGGAACTGTTTTTCCATTGGTTGTGGTCTCCTTAGGATACCTCTGGATCACTGTCAGCTGTATGATGCTGTAATCACCTCTTCAAAGTGGTCATTGGAATCTTTATTTGCAGTCCTCAAACTTCTCTAATTAGCTAACAAGTGTTGAAGACTTGACAAAGGGGAAAGTAACCACTCAATAAGCCTTTCTTCATTTTAATGAGCCCTGTAGTGTTTTTAGTGTCCTGTTCCATGATCCTCAGATCCTGAGAGGAGATAGCAGCAGTCCCTCAAGAAATCCAAGTCAGAAGAAAACTCCAAAGTGTCTTGGAGCATAAGGGTTCCCAGTAAAATCCCTTTCTGATGAAGCATCCCCATGGCTTCATTAGAGCCGATAATTGGAGGCTGTGATTGCAGGCAGGGAGAGGCACTGGGCAGGTGGCTCTGGTGCTGAGCAAATCCTTTGATGGAGCAGAAGGGCCAAGGCCTGAATTCCTGTCCCTGGGACAGGAGATCCTGTCCCTCTCAGAGCCCAGGGCTCTCCCTGGAGGCAGCCTGGGCTGTGATGGGCAATGCCCAGGGAAGGACAGCAGTGTCGTGGTGCCCAGTGTCCCCAGGGCTGCAAGGACACACCCCCAGTGCCAGGAAGTCAACCTGTCTTCTCACAGACCTCACTGATCTGCACAATTGCCATGGCCAAGGGGACCAAGAGCTCAGGCACTTGCAGGCAGGTTCAAAGCTCTTGGGGAAGCACCCTCTGGTAAGGCACAGATGAGGAGTACTCTTTCCTCATCATCCTCATCCTCAAGCCCTCAGCCTTGCCCTGTGTGCACTTTCACCACTGGCCTGGGTTTGGCTTCATTTGCCCCACCTGTGGCCTTTCTGAGCTGTAGTAATTCTGCTCAGGCCAGCAGATTTTGGGATGATTTCAGGTGTTTTTAAGGCAACTTTGGGGCGATTTTGGGTTGATTTTTAGGGGTGCTGAAACAAATTTAGGGGTGCTGAGTTCTGGATTGATCTTGGAGTGATGTTGCAATGATTTTTTGGGGTGCCAAAGCAAATTTTCAAGTGATTTTGGGTTCATTTTTAGGGTTTTTGGGGTGATTTTTGGTGTGGTCTTTGGGTCATATTTGGGCAAATATGTTGTGATTTTTCATTGTTCCTAAGCCGATTTTGCAGTGATTTTGGGTCATTTCAGAAGATGTGTCAATTTGGGGATGATTTTTGGGGTTATTTTTGGGGTTATTTTGGGGGTTTGGAGCACAATTTTTGAGGTGACATTTGGGACAGTTTTTGAGGTTTTGTTGTGATTTTGGTGGTATTTTGGGCAAGTTTTTGGTGTTTTTTGGAGCGATTTTGGGGTGATTTTTGGGGCGACCATGGGGTAATTTTGTGGCGATTTTGGGGGGTTTCCGAGGGTGCCAGTGCCAATTTTGCAGTGATTTCCTGTCATTTTGGAGTGATTTTGAGGTAGAGGACTCTTACAACACTTCAGATGTAAGAAAGAAACTATCACCATATTTTGAGATGAAGTTCAACAGCGGTGTGATACTTTTTCAAGCAGCAAGAGAATGCTCAGCTGACTCCGATTGTGAATGAGATTTTGCTGGACCTTTGCAATTTTGTACACTGCTCAGGCAAGCCCAGTGCTCTTGCCACTCCATTCTTCACCTTAGTTGATCACTGAAAGCACAGCAGTGGCATTCAGGTTTGCCACTTTACAGCATGTATACTACACACAACCACTGTGTGTTGTGCACAGTTTTTCCTCAGCTTAAGTGTACACTCATATCTTTTTTGTTCCAGAGTGTCTCAACTGTCCATGTATCTCTGGCTCAGTGAAATGTGGCAGGAGAGAAGCCCTTGCCGCGTAAGTAATTCTATGTCCAAGGCATTCAACAGAGCACCACAGTCTGGACGACAAAAGGGGGACATGAAGTACATGTTTTTGTCTGGGCACATTTTTTTCTGTGGACGTTTCTCCATGTCTTTAGTCCTTGCAAAGCTGTAATTTGCTTAGTGGTGTTCAAGCAGAGAAGAACCATGCAAAGAGCACAGCGATCTGGTGGCACTTTGCATGTTGTAAAAGAAAGAGGACTGTCCCTTGAATATGGTGCAAATACAAGTTTCGAATACAAATACAAGCTCCGGGCAAGCTTGATGTCTACACGCAGTAATCTAGGCAAGATGTAGCCAAGAAGCTCTCTGTTTAGATTCAGACAAGAAAGGCAGAATTGATGAGATATCTAGTATGTAGAAGGAAAGTGCATGGCCCAGGTGTGTTTCAGCAGAAGCAATGCTTAGGAGTGCTTCACTGCTGGCACAGTGTTCTATGTGTGAAGTAGACAACCATTCGCTTCTGGGAGAATGAAAGTGCCACAGATTACAAAAGGTGAAGAAAGAAGCCTCAGAGCACTGGGCTGGCGTGCGCAGCATACAGGGTATAAGAACAGCACGGCTGCCGCTACCCATCCAGCTGAATACACACTGGCAAGGGTAGTGGTTTTATGTTCGCTGAATTCTGTTTTCCAAATTAATGTTTACTCTCCTTTTCTCCTGTGAGGTAGGATTAGGAGAGGCAAAGCATGCTCAAGCTTAAAGTTAAAACAAATAGATTTATTAACACACACAAGAAGGAAAAAAGAAAATCAAAATAAAAACTTTCAAAGGACTCCTCCTCCCCACTAACAATTCACTGTTGGGAAAGATGAGACAGGAAAAGCTTACAAATATGATTGCTTGGCAAGAGAGTCTGAAAATATAAAGTCTGTGAGTGAAATAGAAATGAAAGCAATCTTTGAGTTGTAAGCATGGCAGGCAGGAAGATGGTGATTAGCTAGAGATGGGTTTGATAAAAGCAAACAAAGGGAGGGCTCAAGGGTGTAGCCCCACCAAGGTATCAGGGAAAAGGTAGATAAAAAAGTAGCCTTTAAGGTTAAGAATACAGAGTGATATGGTAATATAGCAGTTCTCATAGGCTGTATGTAGATTTTGTAGGATTTGTATCTCATGGTGGTTGGTTACTGTAAATTAGAATATTCAACACAAAAGGAGATATAATGCTTTGTAACAAGGAGCTAGCCCTCTCTCTTGGGGACACCTCTTCAGCTGAGGCTGGTGGCTGAAGGCAAGGCTGTCACCCACAACCCATGCAATAAACCAAATGTTCCAAGAGCTTCCTTGGTCTCCAGAGTTCCCTCTCCCTGCCATTGACAGATGCTCCTACAATTCACTTTCTCACCTACAACATAAAAGAGACAAACCTGTAATTTTCAGTCAGTTTCACCATTTAAAATAGTCTTTCATTAGTTCTTTGGGGAGAGGAGTCTCTCTTAGAGTCCTATGACGGAGATATTGCCAAAAGAGGAACAGTCCTCTGGTGGCTTCCATGCCACAAATCTGCTGCGGCCTGAAAGGAATCTCTGCAAACTCTGAAATTCTACCTGTTAGCAGCTTTCCTAACACTGCATATGGGTCAATGTCTGCTTATTAGGGGTATTGTTTAAGGATGCCTCCTCTAGTATAAAACAAAGATTCTCTTCTTCTGTCTCCAAAATCATCTCAAAAACTAAACAATCTTTTCCTTAAGAGCAAAGAGCTTCATATCACTTTTAACTAGAACTTTACATCACCCCCAAGAGCATTCATATGTTACAGGAAAAAAAAAAAAAATAGTCCATTCTCCATAGTTTACTAGAGATGTCCAGCCAAATTAGGCTACTCCTCCTCCTTTGTTCCAAAGTCTTTTCACTGTCATCACTGACTTCAATTTCATGCTCTCTTTTTATAGTTCAATCACTTTGTCTGTTCTAGTACTGTGGAAGTTCCATCTGCTGGCAGGAAAGGGTTAAAACTTGCCCAGGCCTGTTGTGGGCATGTGATCTCTGCCAGGCAGCAGTCACAAAGATCTCAAAGCTATGCTGGTGAGGGGGGCTCCTGGATGCCTTCTTTTCCACCCTTGATCTCATGGCCTGGGCTGTTCAGAGCTGCTCCGTGAGGCTTGGGCTGGGGAAGAACATCCCTTCCCCAGCCCTGGCTGGCAGCAAGGGCAGCTGCTGAAGCGAGCTTAGCACTCCTTAGATGTTAGCAGCCAGGGCTTTCCTCCTCTTCCCTGCTGCTAGCTGTTACTGGGCTCAGCACACGGCCAGCCCTGAGCTGCAGCCTCCATTCTTCCCTGCTGGCAGCCAGGGGAAAAGGGGCTCAGCTGGCTGGGCCACCCCACCCCATGGGCAGCAGCTCCTGGAGGCCAGCCAGAGCAGGCCTCCTTGGGGCAGCAGGGCCTAAGCCAGGGCCTAAGCTGGCTACCACAATGTCACCTGGTAGCCAGCTAGGAGGAAGAGAGGGCCTTTGCACCCAGTCTTACCTTTATATGGTTGTTACCAAAAGTCTCATTCCATTTTTCTCAGTGGTCAAACCACATGTCAATCCAAGAACTGGCCCCTGATAGGTCCCTGTCCTTTCCAAAGAATTCTAAGGTCCTGGCAGGGCACTATTCCATATTCCTTTTCAACTAAAAACCACACTGTTTAAACCCATAAGAGCACATCCTGAGGAAGCAGTTCAATGAGACCTACTTGTCCTGCTACCTGTTCCTCTTCCTGCCTTCTGTGGAAGCAACTGTGCCTTGCCTTTAGGCTCTGAGATGCAGAGAATATAATCGTAGATGCAGTGGAGAAGGGAAGGACAGTGATTGGCTGAGTTTGCTGTGACTTTCGTGAAAAAGCAGAAGGTACAGCCCTGCACTGGCTTTTACTTCTAGAGCCTTTTGCTGTAAAAGCAGCTGCTGGAAGTAGGAATTTGCTCAACATGTGGTTGAACATTTGTTCAACCTGCATGCATTCCTTACTGTTGACTGGTTTACAATATGACTTCTTTAAGCTTATCTGATGATTTTATTCTCTCCTTATTTCTTAACCATACAGAATTCACTACTGAAAATATTTACTAATTTCAATAAAAGCCCTTCTTCAGTTTTAACAAGGTTACACTTAACATGCACTTGTAGTTTATGCAAATTCTTTTTTGCATTAACCTACTAAAGGAAAATATGAATGCTTCAAGAGTAGATAATAGTGATGCTCCACGGACCTATATATTTTGTATAAAAACATCCAGATTTCCTTCCTATACCTTTTCAGAAACCTATACCTTTTCAGAAACCTATTTGTGAAAAGGAATTCAGTCCTTGTCCACAACCTTCTAAAAGCCAATTCCACTGGATTAATATTCTGATAAATGTATTGATCACTTACAAAATAATGGGAAAAATCTTGTTCATTTCAGAAAGAAAAGTTCCAGTTAACTGCAAGTTAAAAAGCCCATTCACATATACACATAGAGAGGGTTTGATCTATACAACTGCATTTTTTACATTTTTGGTTTATCTTTTCAGTGTTGTTTTCAGTCTGACCTGACATTCCTTGACTTGTTGTGATGTTATTTCCAGAATATAGGCATGAACCTTCAAGATAAAAAATTAGTAATTCATGCACCTACTTCACAGGCATGAGAACACCACATCAAGAGAGAAATTAGCTTGCTAGTAGGTGCTCTGAGATAATCCTCTTCAGAAAATGGATTGTAGAATTTTAATAAAGTCCTGCTTTTCATTTGCCTGACATTCAAAATAAACAGTACATATGTGTGTACATTTATATCTACACATGTATACAAACATACCTGTCTATCTATATATCTACATGTACACATCTATGTTTACTGTGGGTTATATCCTCTTTTTAGTTTCCTAAAAATTAGTCCTACCAGCATACACAATTTTAATGATTTAATTTAAGATTATGTTTTCCTTAAGACAACAGCTGGTGCATTTCTGTGTGGGGCCAGAGTGTTATTAGCCCCATGAAGGTGCATTACACTGAGGGTTGCCCACAGCCTCAGAAAATGACTTATAAAAAATAGCCAGACAGTGTGATCGGAGGTGTTTGGAAAAGCAAAAGCTTTTAATAAAGATGAAAATAACAAACTATACAAAACAAAAGGGTAAGCCATGCACAGTACAGGGAGGTCCCTTACACCTGTTAAGACACACCAAAAATGCCCTGAAAATCTCCGTGCTCTCCCTTAAGTATTCAATGATCAAAGAGAGGGTTTTGGCATGCTGCCCGATAGAAATAGCTACAGTTCTTAAGCTACAGCTCAAGGATCCAACAGGTGCTTTTCTCTTGGCATTGGGCCAATTATGGTGACAAGAGCATTGAAATTCCTCGTTCTTTTTCCTGATAAGATCAGGGGTGAAACTTAAACTCTTTCCTAATATGGAAACACCTGTTAAGGTGGGGGATGCACTGCTACAAACAGCTTTTAACGTTTTAATCATATTTTCACAGCAGATGCCTGGTAAATCACACTAACTGAATTCTGAAAATAACAGAATAGTCTTTACCTGTTTCATGAATTCTCAAACCAATTTGTTCCTAGCAATTATATACTTTCCTAGTAATTAACAGCTGTTCAAAAAGAACTATTTCTCAGTTAAACATGCCTTTTTTCTCAAAATTATTTTGATCACGAGAAGCTTGATAAAAGAACTAATGAAATCAGCAGTAACAGCATCACTTAGAGCAGTGGTGCTTGCTTTGGGGGCACAACACACATCTGATAGTAAAGGAAGTCTTATGTACACAAGGACTTAAGTACATCCCCAACTACATGAATGTAAATTAAAACTTTGATTAGCATAAATAGAAAAAAATTACTATAGTTTCATCTCATATAGGAATAAAGTCACATATAAACACATTAATATATTCAAGAGATTGACTGATAATATGGGTTTATTTACATAAATTGGCATATTTAAGCCTTGATTGCCATACTTCTCACAAACTACTGTTAAACAGAACTCACTTTCAGATTTCTAAGAATAAAATATGTGTATTCATGTAGCAATGATAAATGAAAACACAGATTGTCTTGGTTCTTGTTCCAAAGAGAATCAGCTTTATTGCCATAATGCAAGACCTTATTTACTGTAGTACAATGCCAAGCTTTTATACTGTGCTAAAAATACTCTGGCTAAAATTATATTTGTTAGCATTTTTGCAAACTAAAATATTAATTGGCTGCCTGCCACTACCTGCATTCCTGTTCAGTTGTACTTTAACCAGTAACCTCTCTGATCATGCAGTGTTCATGTGGAGTTACATAACTTGTTTTCTGGTTATGTAGCTTGTTTTTTGTCTTTCATGCCACCTGTACATTTCTCGGAGTACCTTTCATGAATTATCAGAGAGCAAGAGTGAACAAAGTGAGCAAAGGCCTTCTACTTATTCTATGAGACTTTTCTTGTCTGCTACATAATTGTCTTCTATCCAAAACTGCATGGTAAATTATTTCAGATATTATCGACAAAAGGAATGCAATAATCACATAATAAGAATTCGATAAGTCAAGAAGGCAAGAGAAAACTGTTGGGTATTTATGTGCCTACATTCTGGATCATAGCTGTGAGATAATGGTCAGTGAGCTAGGAACAAATGTTCACCATTGTCACACAATAAATACCTCAGGTTTCTTTATTAATCACTCTCAGGAGTAGCAGAATGTTTAAAGTTTTCTACAGAGATTAATTTTAAGTGGAAAAATGTTTTGAGAGAAGGAAAATCACAGTAGTTCCCACTGTAGGCTATGTCCCAGTTTTAATTGTATCCTTTTACTGCAGAAATCCATCTGATCCTAACCACTTGAATTACAAGGATGCACAGAACCTATTTCACATCTGCTCACTGAGCCTGAGGAATGTTTTATAGTGAAAAATCAAAGGGCAAAGACGAGGAATACAAATGAACTGAAACACAAGCAGCTAAGGAATTCCTTCCTTTCTTAAAATCTGTTATGTTTATTGTGAAATATATTTGGGTCTGGTCCACAGTCATTTTAATTCAAATAAATGCATCTCATTTTTTTCCATCTTTCTCAGTAAAGGATTTTTTTTCTTTTGGCTTATTCTTTCTGCATTTTGCCAGAAATATGCTCAATGCTATCTCTTCAGGAATGAAAGCTATAGTGTGATATTACAAAATGTTTGGGGAAACCTTGGCCTTGTCTCTCAAGTTCCAACATGCCAGACATTCATAGGTTTTCAAAGTTGGCTGAAGATATCATGAAAGCATCTCCAGTTTATGTATGAATCAACATCCCCTTGTCACAACAGTGATCCCTGCAAAGCTCTATGACTAGATTTAAATACAAAAGCTCAACACACCCTCTTGAGCCAGTCAGGATTAAATATCCAAGCTCGTACATCTGTTACCTCTGTGCTCAAACTACCATATGGAAACTGGTTACCGTTACGGCAGTTTTACAGTACTTCATAGGAAAGCTCTCTTTAGGTGGCTCCAATATCCTTTCAGTGCTAAAATAGCTGAATACACAATACGACTACCCCTGAAGTTGTTGGGTAGGCAGATTTAAGAGGAAAGGATTTCATCTTCATCACCTTCCTTCTTTCTTGTTTTGACAGAATGAAGAACTTTTAAAAAATCGGATAGCACTGATGGTCAGCACTCCCCCTATTAGACTACATTTAGGCACTCCCCCTAATTAGACTACACAATTACATTATGCTGCTGAAAGACAATGAAGTCCTCTGCTCTGGATATGTTCCACTTCTGCCCTAGGGATTGCTTCCAATGCTATGTCTATGCTCCAGCTGTGAAACCAAACGAACAGAACCAAGGAGGCTCTGTTAGAATGAACCAAGAATTCTTGCATAGTGCTAAGCCAAGCCCATTTTCTCTTGAAGGCCACAACAGCAGTCATGGTAGTGAACACTGCTATTTATGGGGCCATTACTCTGAAAAAAATGTGCACCACCTCTCAATTCTAACCATTAAGCCTTCTAGTGATGCAGACTGGTGAAATGTCAAACTGCAATTAGATTCCAACAGCTGATTCCAATGACCTGTCAACAGAGCTTTGCACAGTTGCAACAGCCCAAAGGGACAGCTTTTTAGGACTGCTTTTAAAACATCATTGACTTACATCCCTTTGCCAGGTTAAGTGAAGGTGGCCCATCTGTCTCGGTCCAAACTGGTAGAATTTTGGCCCAATCTGCTGTCATGCAACACATCATGACACAATCTCTTTGTATCAATGTGACATTCCCACTGAAGTGCCAGTCATTACATGACTTAAGGCTACCACATAGAGTGGAACCACTGCTACACCCATTTTCTGGCTACCTTGAAATGCTGGAGCAGTCTGTTTTCAACATTCCTCAAGGGTTCACGACCACCATCCCTTCCCTTCTGAAGCTGAAGAACCTACTCTAAAAGTAGTACCAGCAATGCCAGTTTACCTAAAAAACATTTGCTCCATCAACAGACTCCAAGCACTGGTAAGTAGTTTGAAGACTTGGATATTTTTAGAGTGGGCTGTTTGTGTGTTTGTTTGGGTTTTTTTAAAGCAGATGAAGTAGTGTGCTGTGTCCCTAAGGCTACCACAGGTGGAAGGAGGCAGATCTAGCCCTGGCATGGTGGCACAGGGGGCCCTGGGCACTGATGGCTGCAACCAGGGCTGCACCCTGCCTCTGCCACACCAGCTGCAGCTTCTGCAGCCTGAAACACGGCTGGCTTAGGGGTTTAAATCAAGAACCAAAATATTTCACTGGTCGATTTGGGACAGAAAAAGGTCATCAGTGCTATAAGTCTGCCGCTACATTTCTGTGAAGGACAATCACCTTGTTGGAGTGAAACACCTGGGAAAATACTGAAGCATTTTCAGATTCATACTATCCTACATTTATGTGACCTTATTTTACACGTGCATTGTTTCATACTGCTGGTTTGGGTCACTTCATACACTGTTCTTTGTACACTATAGTGTAAAAAGTTCTTTGTACACTGTTCTAGAAATAAAAATAAAACACACCCACATCCTCCCCCAGCATGGCCCTGTCCCCCAACACTAGCAAAACCAACCTGCAGAATGTTTAGTATTTCAAGTGAGAACAAGCATAGAGGGAACAGAGAAAGATGCATCCTTCTTAACCATTTATGCATGCAGTGCTCTGCAATCAACTCCTAAATTCTACTTTTAGTATACCAAGTATTTGCCTTCAGAACTTGTTGCCCAGTCAAACTCTTCTAGGAGGGTAATTGAGGAGGTACTGCATGTATTTTTAGTACATGCTTAACTAGTCAATTAAATCCAATGCATGGAATAACTTGACTAAACCATCAGTAGTGACTAAGGTGATGAAAAACAAGTATTTGGTCATGTCTTATTTTGGAGTTCTTCAAACGGCTTGAAATTTTATGCCTTGGATCTTGAAGATTCAGACAAGGAAAAATCAAAAATGTGGACAACATCTTCTTTCAGGTGGAAGCATTGAAGTCTACCACTGCAGTCTACAGCCTACACAGATCCTCGGAGTATTGCGAAAGTTCTCCAAAGAAGGGCAAGGTTAATGGATGCACACAAATACTGATCAAAAGCACTTGATACTCTTGGAGAAAAATAGGTAACCTTTACTTTCTTAAAGACAAAATGACTATTTTCATCTCTAGTAATAGTAGGGGAAAAAAATTCGACGTTTTGCAAAACCTATTTTCAGGATTTTGTTAATTTTTGTTAAGAATTGAGGAACATAAGACTCGCCACTTTTCTGCAGAAAGCCATATAAACTGTGTTGGGGGCTAGGTTTTGTTCCTTTTTACTCTAAAGAATTTTTTCCCCATATGTTACCAAGAAGACTAAGTGTCATACTTAAGACTATTTAACAAAACAAAAGAATAGTCAAAAGCTCGGAGGGGGGTGGGGGTTTGAAGCAGGTAACGGGCAGAGCTTCAGACAGCCAGTCGGTCTGGTTTTCGGCGTTCGGGGAGAAAGCACGGCTGGGTTGGTGCTCCTGCTGGAGGATTTCACTGCAGTCCAGTCTTGGGAAATCTGCCATCATCTGCTCGCCCTGGAATTCTGAACTTCTCTGCCGCCCTGCGAGAGCTGGGCCAGCCCTGCCCCGCCGTCGTGGTTCCATCAGCACTGCTCTACTTGCTACAGTGACCCTGCATCCCCCTGCCCCTGCCAGGATGCCCTACCCCTGCCCCTACTGGGACACCCTGTCCCTGCCCTGCCAGGACATCCTGCCACTCCACAGCTACCGAGACTCTTTTTCCACTGTTCCACCTTGGTGCTCTGAGGATCGTACAAAAGCACCAAGACCAAAACTGCCCTGGGTTTTAGTGAAGTAAAGTCCTCGAAGTTCTTGGTACTGTTTTTGTTATCAATGCTGTAGTTGTTGTTGTTGTTGTTGTTGTTTTTGTTTGTTTGTTTGTTTTTATACATACCAGTAAAGAACTGCTATTTCTATTTCCAAAATCTTTTGCCTAATAATTGCAAAAAGGATGGTGGTGGTGGTTTGCATTCTCCATTCCAAGGGAAGCTTCAGCTTTCCCTGGCAGATACCTGTCTTCCCAAACCAAGACAACTGCTACACTTATTTCACCAGTAGGCCATGTAACATCATCTGCAAATACTGACCACATGCAGTTCTGGTTGATACAAACCTCCATAACCCAAGAAAGGAACAAATTGTTAAGCAGTTTGCAAAGATTAACAATTTAGCATTACCTAGCATTAGCAGCCTATTACATGCCTTGACCTCTCTTTGCCTTCAGCTATGGATACCATTCCCTTCTACCGTCACAAATGCCACTGAAAGCTCCTTGCCTTGAGCTCGCGCATCATCTCTGCCAACGCCTGTGCCAGACCGTCCCTCTGAAGCACACCACACGTACCACAAGGTAGCTGAATAGCGGGGGAAAAAGAGGTGCCAACGGAGGGAAGTTGTTTCTGCTGACAGCTAACTTCCGGATTCAGTGTGTGATAGATGTAATGTATAAATTCACTTATAAAATATTGTATTGCTTGGACTATTAAAAAGCTACTCGGGGCCTATCCGTGATTCCAAGGCCCATTGTGCAGCTGTAAAACCTCAAAATTTGCAACAGAAATGACAGGGCTGGGCTGGAGAGGGCCCATTCATCAAGGATGGACTTCCACTTCACGGCTACTCAAGACCTGATATCAATCTTGGTGGAGGATCTGGAGGATGATCAAATCAGAACCCCAAAGGAAGAGTCGGGAAGACTCTTGAGATGTCTTTCATGCTTACGGGGAAACCTTTTCAAAATCTTACTTGGGTTAGGGCTAGGGTTAGGGTTAGGTTTAGGTTTGGGGCTAGGGGTTGGGTTAGGGTTAGGGTAAGGGGGTTAGGGTTGGAGGGTTAGGGTTACGGGTAAAGGTTAGGGGTTAAGGCTAGGGTTAGGGTTAGGTTTAGGTTTGGGGCTAGGGGTTGGGTTAGGGTTAGGGTAAGGGGGTTAGGGTTGGAGGGTTAGGGTTATGGGTAAAGGTTAGGGGTTAAGGCTAGGGTTAGGGTTAGGGTTGAGGTTTGGGATTAGAGTTAGGGTTAGAGTTGGGTTACAGTTAGGGTTAGGGTTTGGGTTAGGGTTAGGGTAAGGGTTAAGGTTAGGGTTGGGGTTAGGGTTAGCGTTAGGGTTTAGGGTTCATGGTTAGGATTAGGGTAAGGGTTACACTGAGGGTTAGGGTTAGGGTTAAGGTTAGTTTTAGGATTAGGGTTTGGATTAATGTTAGGTCTAGGGTTTCGAGTTAGGGTTGGAGTTACGGTTTAAGGTTAGAGTTACGGTTTGGGTTTAGGATTAGGGTTATGGTTAGCATTAGTTTTAGGGTTGGGGTTAAAGTTAGGGTTAGGGATAGGGTTAGGTTAGAGTTAGGATTATGGTTAGGGCTACAGTTTGGGTTAGGTGATAGGGTTAGGGTTAGGTTAGAGTTAGATTTATGGTTAGGGTTAGGGTTTCTGTTAGGGGTTAGGTGGTACGGTTAGTGTTTTGGTTGGGATTATGTTTAGTGTAAGGGTTAGGGTTTCGGTTTAGGGTTAGGGTTAGGTTTAGGGGTAGGGGTAGGGGCAGGGTTAGGGTTGGAGTTGGGGTTAGCATTAGGGGTAGTGTTAGGGGTAGGGTTAGGTTTGGTGGTTAGGGTTCGAGTTACGTTAGGGTTAGGGGTTAGGGTTAGGGTTAAGGGATAGGGTTAGGGTTAGGTGTTAGGGTTTGTGTTAGGATTTGGCATTAGGATTAGCATTAGGGGTTAGGGTAAGGGTTACGGTTAGGGGTTAGGATTAAGGTTATGTTTAGTATTAGGGTCCGGGTTAGTGTTAGGTTTAGGGGTTTGGTTTAGAGTTAGGGTTAGGATTAGGGTTACGGTGTGGGTTTATGATTAGGGTTATGCTTAGGGTTAGTGGTTAGGGTTAAAGTTAGGATTTGGGATTAGGTTAGGGTTAGGTTAGAGTTAGGGTTATGGTTAGAGTTTGGGTTAAGGGTTAAGTGGTAGGGTTAGGGTTTGGGATTAAAGGTAGGGGTTACAAAGTAGGGTTAGGGTTTGTGGTTAGGGTTATGGTTAAGCTTGGGTTAGGGTTAGGTTTAGGGGTAGGGGTAGGGTTAGGGTTGGGGTTAGCGTTAGGGGTAGCATTAGGGTTAGGGTGAGGGTTGGGGGGTTAGGTTTATGGCATTGTTTAAGGCTAGGGTTAGACTTTGGTGTTGGGGTTAGTGTTAGTATTAGGTTTATGGGTTAGGGTTAGGCCTAGGTTTGGGGTTAGTTTTAGGATTTGGGGTTAGTGTTAGGGTTTGGTGTAAGTTTAGAGTCATAGTCAGGGTTAGGGTTATGGTTATGCATTAAGGTTTAGTGTTATGGTTAGGGTTAGGGGTTAGTGTTAGGGTTAGGGGTTAGATGGTAGGGTCAGGGTTACGGTTGGGGTTAGGGTTATTGTAACAGTTAGGGTTAGGGTTAGGCTTAGGGTTCAGGGTTGTCAGGGTCTGCAAACATATGCGGGAGACCTGATGGTCTGTTTTAGGGATCTCTGAGTGCAAAAGACAGAGCGGGGGACAACTCAGTTTATTCAACAAAACATGCACCTTTATTTAGTGCCACCAAAATGCGATAGTGAGGAGAGAAATAAAGAATAGTAAGAAAGATAGAAAAGAGGGGAAAGGGGATTATAGCTACCAACGTGGAGGGACGAGTCCTCGAGGCCGAGATGCCTATAGATGCAATGTTCTCCAGTGGGGTGATCACAAAAGTGAGCGAGGGTCTCCAGGGTTTTATAGGTTGGTCAAGGCGGAGACCAAAGGGAGTGGCACAAAGCCAAAGCAGGAGCCACCTGTGTTAAGGCAAAATGTGGGGCATAGAGCCAGAGCAGGAACCCCCGTGCTGAGGTTGGGTGCTCAGGAACAGGCTGCACACCGTACATGTCCGTACTCTGGTATGGATAGACCAGTTTGGCAAGTAGCCTTGGCTCAGTCCACTGTGACCAGTTGCATTGTTCTTGCACTCCGTTCTCATGGAGATGCATATCAGTCCTTCGAGACTTGGCAAACGTTCTGCCTCAGCCAGGCCAGGGGGCTCCTTTCAGAGTCTGGGGTCTCAGTCGTCAGTCATTGGAGACAGTCGAGAGGCATATCACATCCTTGGACAGACTCTAACAAGGGTTCGGGGGTTAGGCTTATGGTCAGGGTTAGGGTTTAGTGTTAGTGTTAGGGTTATTG
Organism: Sylvia borin; assembly: GCA_014839755.1. Taxonomy (NCBI): domain Eukaryota; kingdom Metazoa; phylum Chordata; class Aves; order Passeriformes; family Sylviidae; genus Sylvia; species Sylvia borin. The sequence continues at coordinate 681,085 of CM025988.1, read as the reverse complement.
TTTGGATTTTGATTTAGGGTTTGGGGTTAGGGTTAGGATTTAGGGTTAGGGTTAGGTTTTGAGATAGAATTAGGGCAATGGTAGCCTGGGCATCCTTTGGAGGGGTGTCCAAAGGCTCCTGGAGCTACAGCACCCTCGAGGCTGTGAGCATTCTGTGAACAGCCTGGTCAGTGGCCCAGCCACTCTTGTAGGGGAAGGAGCTTTTGTTGCTCTGCAGACCAGAGGCAGCCAGGCCAAGCCCTGGCTGTTGCCTGGTCTGATTCTAAAAAAGAAAGAAAGACAAAAAGAGAGAAAGAAAGAGAGAAAGAGAGAATAAAAGACAGAAAAAAGACAGAAAGAAAGAAAAAGAAAAGACAGATGAAAGGAAGAAAGCAAGGTAGGCAGAAAGAAAAAGAAAAGAAAAAAAAAACGTAGGCAGGAAGGAAGGCCGAAATTTCTTCTCCCAGTCAGCTTTGGAGCACAGACCATGGAGAAGGCCGAGCTGACTGTCAGCTTTGCGCAGTCCTCCGGAAGAATGCTGTGTGTGAAGCAGCCTGGGAGCAGACTCGACCTGCCAGGGACGGAGCAATGGAGAGGCCTTTTCTCCCCTGCGGCCTGAGGCCCTGGCCCTTGTCCTTTGCAAGGGCCCTGGAGCTGCTGGCCAAGGCGCCTGTTTCACTGGGATGAGAAAAGTGCTGCTGCAAGGCTGTCCTCAAGCCACTTCTGCAGCAGATGTGCCTGAGGCCTGCTGATTGCTTGCAGGCTCAGGTGCTGTGTGTGTGCAGGTGTCAGGGTCCGCAAACATATGTGGGGAACCTGATGGTTCATTTTAGGATCTCAGAGCGCAAAAGACACAGCGGGGGACAACTCAGTTTATTCAACAAAAAATGCACCTTTATTTAGTGCCACCAAAATGCAATAGTGGGGAGAGAAAATAGAGAATAGTAAGAAAAATAGAAAAGAGGGTAAGGGGATTATAGCTCCCAACATGGAGGGACGAGTCCTCGAGGCCGAGATGCCTACAGACAAGATCTTCTCCAGTGGGGTGATCACGAAAGTGAGTAGGGGTCTCCAGGGTTTTTTAGGTTGGTCAAGGCGGGGTCCAAAGGGAGTGGCACAAAGCCAAAGCAGGAGCCACCTGCGTCAAGGTTGGGATAAATGAGAGTCACAGAGCCAAAGCTGGAGCCACCTGTGTCGAGGTTGGGTGCTCAGGGACAAGCTGCACACGGTACGTGCTGTACTCTGGTATGAGCGGACCAGTTTGGGCAAGTAGCCTTGGCTCAGTCCACTGTGACCAGTTCCATTTTTGTTGCACTCCGTTCTCATGGAGATGCATATCAGTCCTCCGAGACTTGGCAAACGTTCTGCCTCAGCCAGGCCACGGGGCTCCTTTCAGAGTCTGGGGTTTCAGTCCTCAATCACTGGAGATGGTCGTGAGGCATATCACATCCTTGGACAGACTCTGAAAGGAGCCGGGGTGCCGTGGGTGGGGGGAGTGGGGAGTAAAGCCGCTGTGACCGCAGCGGATTGCACCGTGCTGGGAGGCCCGGCCGCGATGCGCGGTCTAGCGCGGGGAGAGCCCCGCCCACGCACACGGTGACGGGCGCCCCCTTTTCCGTGTGGCGGCTGGGCCGTGCCGGGCGCCTTTTGCCCCTTCCCCCTCCTTTTTCCCGGATGCCTTTTCCTGCACACACCCCGGGCCCAGCATGCTGCGCGCCCCCGACGTCTCTCTCTCTCTGGGGGCAGCGTGCGCGCGGCCGGTTCGGGAAAGGGTGTGTGGGCCCCCGGTGGTGCCGGCCGAGGCCGGCGTTGGGAGGCCAAGCAAGTGAATGGGCGGGCGGTTGTCAAGACCAGCCCCTGACCGGTAATGATCCTTCTGCAGGTTCACCTACGGAAACCTTGTTACAACTTTTACTTCCTTTAGATAGTCAAGTTCGACCGTCTTCTCGATGCTCCGGCGGGGCCGTGGCCGACCCTGTCGGGGCTGATCCAAGGACCTCACTAAACCATCCAATTGGTAGTAGCAATGGGCAGTGTGTACAGAGGGCAGAGACTTAATCAACGCGAGCTTATGACCCGCACTTACTGGGAATTCCTCGTTCACGGGGAAGAATTGCAATCCCCGATCCCCATCACGAATGGGGTTCAACGGGTTACCCGCGCCTGCCGGCGGAGGGTAGGCACAAGCTGAGCCAGTCAGTGTAGCGCGCGTGCGGCCCCGGACATCTAAGGGCATCACAGACCTGTTATTGCTCAATCTCGGGTGGCTGAACGCCACTTGTCCCTCTAAGAAGTTGGACACCGACTGCTCGGGGGTCGCGTAACTAGTTAGCATGCCAGAGTCTCATTCATTATCAGAATTAACCAGACAAATCGCTCCACCAACTAAGAACAGCCATGCACCACCACCCACGGAATCGAGAAGGAGCTCTCAATCTGTCAATCCTGTCGGTATCTGGGCTGGGTGAGGTTTCCCGTGTTGAGTCAAATTAAGCCGCAGGCTCCACTCCTGGTGGTGCCCTTCCGTCAATTCCTTTAAGTTTCAGCTTTGCAACCATACTCCCCCCGGAACCCAAAGATTTGGGTTTCCCGGGAGCTGCCCGGTGGGTCATGGGAATAACGCCACCAGATTGCCAGTTGGCATCATTTATGGTCGGAACAACGACGGTATCTGATCGTCTTTGAACCTCCGACTTTCGTTTTTGATTAATGAAAACATTCTTGGCAAATGCTTTCGCTCTAGGCCGTCTTGCGCTGGTCCAAGAATTTCACCTCTAGCGGCACAATACGAATGCCCCCGGCCATCCCTCTTAATCATGGCCTCATTTCCGAAAACCAACAAAATAGAACCGGAGTCCTATTCCATTATTCCTAGCTGCAGTATGCTGGCGGCCGGCCTGCTTTTAACACTCTAATTTTCTCAAAGTAAACGCTTCGGGCCCCGCGGGACACTCAGCTAAGAGCATCGAGGGGGCGCCGAGAGGCAGGGGCTGGGACACGCGGTGGCTCGCCTCGCGGCGGACCACCAGCTCGATCCCAAGATCCAACTACGAGCTTTTTAACTGCAGCAACTTTAAGATACGCTATTGGAGCTGGAATTACCACAGCTGCTGGCACCAGACTTGCCCTCCAGTGGATCCTCGCTCAAGGATTTAAAGTGCGCTCATTCCAATCACAGGGCCTCGAAAGAGTCCTGTATTGTTATTTTTCGTCACTACCTCCCCGGGTCGGGAGTGGGTAATTTGCGCGCCTGCTGCCTTCCTTGGATGTGGTAGCCGTTTCTCAGGCTCCCTCTCTGGAATCAAACCCTGATTCCCCATCACCCATGGTCACCATGGTAGGCACAGACAGTACCATCGAAAGTTGATAGGGCAGACATTCGAATGGGTCGTCGCTGCTGCGGTGGCGTGCGATCGGCTCGAGGTTATCTAGAGTCACCAAAGCTGCCTTGCTGAAGCCCAGACAACATCCACAGCCTTTCCCACATCCACCACGCAGGTCACCTGGTCATAAAAGGAGACCAGGTTGGTCAAACACAACCTGCCCCTCCTAAATCCATGCTGCCTGCCTCTGACACCCTGGCCATCCTGTAGGTGCTGCGTGATGACACAATATAAACTGCTCCATGACCTTACCGGGTGCTGAGGACAGGCTAACTGGCCGAGAATTACCATGATCCTCCTTCCCACCCTTCTTGTGAATGGGTGTCACATTGGGCAGCTTCCAGTCACCTGGAACCTCACCAGTGAGCCAGGACTATTCGTAAATGATGGAGAGCAGCTTCACAAGCTCATCTGCCAGCTCCCTCATCACCCTGGGGTGGATCCTATCTGGGCCCACAGATTGATGAACATCCAAGCGGCTCAGCCGTTCTCTGACTGCCTCCTCCTGGATAACAGGGTCACCATTCTGCTCCCTGACACCATCTACCAGCCCAGGAGGGCAGGTGTCCTGAGGACAAGCCATCTTCCCACTAAAGACTTAGGCAAAGAAGGCATTAAGCACTTCTGCCTTCTCCTCATCTGCAGTTATTAAGTTCCCTCCCACATCTACTAGACAACAAAGGTTGATCTTCCTCTTCCTGTTGCAGTTAGGGGGACTGTGTGAATTCCCACAAGAGCTGTGTGAGGTCACTGGGTTGGTCAGTCTGCCCCAGCCCCATCACAGTTTGCCCCTGAGAAGGACCATGAGGTCCCTCCCATGGGAGACAGTTCTCTGTGAATTGCCCCAGCGTGGGTCCACTCTCACCAGCTGCAGCCCTACTGCATCTGCTGCCACATGAGTGAGTCCCTGCCACAGGCACACAGTCCTCCCAAACTGCTGCACTGTTGGTCTCTCTTCCCACGGGGGGCAGTCCTCCAAGGACAGGCTGCTCCAGCCTGGGAGCAGGGCCCCCTCACTCCACCGGGTCTCCCACTGGATCACAGCCTCCTCCAGGCATCCACCTGCTCTGGCATGGGCACCTCTGCCACAGGCTGTGGGTGGATCTCTGCATCCCTGTGGATCCCCACGGGCTGTGGGTGGATCTCTGCATCCCTGTGGATCCCCACGGGCTGTGGGTGGATCTCTGCATTCCCAGGGACCCTCATGGGCTGTAGGTGGATCTCTGCATCCCTGTGGATCCCCATTGCCTGAGAATGGATCTCTGTGTCCCCTGTGGATCTCCATGGGCTGCAGGGGCGCAGCTGCTTCACCATGGTCTTTACCGTGGCCTACAGAGGAATCTCAGCTCTGGAACCTGGAGCAGCTACTGCTCATCCTTCTCCTCTGACCTTGGTGTCTTCATGTTGTTTCCCTCACATGTTCTCACCTCCTCTTCTCTGACTAGCAGCAAAAACCTTGTGACTTTGTTTTTGTTTTCTTGTTTAAATATGTCATCACAGAGGCATTACTGACCTCTCTCCTTGGCCCAGTTTTGGCAGCAGCACATTCACTTCAGAGCCATCAGCCACTGGGCCTGCTGGACATGGTGGAAGCTTCCAGCAGCTCCTCACAGGATCCATCTGTGGCACTCCTGCTGCCACAAACCAGGGGCCCTGCCAAACCAGTACAGCTTGTTCTGCTAAATTTGCTGATTTCTGGAAAGGGCTTCATTCACATTCCTTGTTACAAAGAACTTATTTCTTTCTGCTCAGCTACAGCTTTTTGCATAGTTCAAGCATTATCTTGTTGTCTTGGCATCAGGACCCATCAGGCTTAGACTTACCTGTCCTTTGTCCCACATGCAAACGGAACTTGCCCCCAGCCAGTGCCCTGCAGACAGGCAGGATTCTGTAGGGCCAAGGACAGTGCACAGAGATTTGGGATCTATGAGTGCTGGTAGGGAGAGATCAGGTATAGGGATACACTTCCAGGGGGAAAATCTCCAGGAAGCAGAGAGAGTCACTGTCCCTGACCCCCACGGCCTACAGTTCCTGCTGCAGGGCCAGACCTGACTCTGCTGCTCTGTGGGGCTGGGGCAGGGGTAGGGAGAGTCTGGACTCTGCACTGCCAGGGAGAGGAAAACAATGGACCTTTGGATCTACGAGTCCCTGTAGTGTCACAATGGTCTCCGTGGTTCCATGAGTTTCCATGAAGAGCCACAATGGCTCCTTGGTTCCTCAGGGTCCCACAATGTCACCATTGCACCCTGGTTCCATGAGACCCCAAAGCATCACTATGGCCCACTTGGTTCCGTGAGGCGTTGCAGTGCCACAGCTCTCTGCGTGGTTCCATGTGGCCCCACAGTGTCACTCTGGTGCCCTTGGTCACACCAGGACCCGCAGTGTCACAAGGCACCTTTGGTTCTGTGGGGCTGCAGTGTCTGTTCTGCCCGTGAGCAGGGTCAGCATCAAAGACACAGACACAAAGTTCAGGAATGGTGAGATTTATTATAATGCAAAACTGCAAAGAATCACAAAAGGAGAAGCTCAGCCATGCACCAAATCATCAGCACCAAAGGTTGCCTGTAGTGATTAAGATCCAGCACCAGTTCCCCTCAGACTTTCCCATCACCCACACCCACACATCAGCTAGGGAAGCTGTCACAGCCAAGGACTGCAGAGCCTCTCCTGGACACTGGGAATTCCTGCAGGTGCCTCCAGCCACAGGTGGGGCTCCAGCCTGGCTGGGAGAGGACCCAGCTCTGATAGTGCTGAATAAACAAAATGACAGCACTTCTAGTGCAGGAACATCTGGTTTCATTCTCCTCTTGGGTTCCTCCCAAGGCCTGGCCAGTGCCAAGGAGGAACCAAGGCAGGTAACTTTGACCATACAGCCCAAACAAGGCCAGATGTTGGATTCCATGGCCTTTTCCAGTTTCTAAATACAGAAAGTTCAATACATGATTATGTATCCACTCATTATGATGTATCACCCGGGCTGTGCCCCCTCCCAGGCCGTGCCTGCCCGGGTGCTGATGTCCGGCCCGGGCTCTCTCGCTCTTCCCAGCTCTCGCACAGTCCCGGGCTGACCGGGCACCGACCGCCCGGCGCCGCAGGGCCCCGAGCCCCTGCTCAGCAAAGGGGCAGTGGCCATTGCCGGCCCCTGGCCAGGGGCTCTGGACATTTCCCATCCCCAGCACAACCCGCAGCTCCCACCGCATCTCCCTCGAGCCGGGCACTGCGGGTTCCGCAATGAGCCAGAATATTCCGTTCATGGAATCTTTGTTAGCTCTGCTTAGATGTGCAAAACCAGCTGCTGCTGGCACAATCCACCAACCACACTCAAGGGTTCCCATCCCAAATGCTACATTCAGTCCTGACACACCAGTAAGAAATCCAAGAGCAAAAGAGACAGTTGATTACAGAATCTTGCAGAATCACATCCCAGAACATTTTGTTATAAAATCACAAATATGAACAGAAGCTAAGAAAGTCAACAATATTAGAAAACAAGCTTTCAACACTGGGACTAGAAGACCTCAGGCAATGCATTTGATTGGAATGAGCCCTCTCTTTCTGACGTGAGCAATGTCATTGGATTTCCCAAACCAGGGGAAAAGGGAGCCCTGGCAGCAGCAGCCTAACACACAGCAGTGCCATAAAACAGGGCAGAGCAAGCAGCTGTCAAAATGAAAACTTCTACTCGCAATTAAGAAATTTCTTTTTAGTTCAACTATTAATACAGCTATTAGCCGCTATTAATATAGAGTCAAAAAACCTGAAAATAGTGGGAATAATAATAATAATGTAAGATTATTAGGCAAGAAAAGAGATAATAACAGTAATAAGAATTATCAATGGTAGTAAAATCCCGGGGTTTGCATGGCCAGGTCTTGGTTAGGGAAGCTCTAGGAGGGACTGCTTCTCCATGTTCTACAGAGAATATGGCAGCCTGCTCCAGGACTGGACCAGCCCCGGCCCAAAGCTGGGCCAGTTAGAAATGGCGACAACTTCGGAGACCCCTAACACCAACACCAAGAAAGCAGAGCCTCCACAAACAATTACTAGCTCCTAACGTAGTTGGTTCATGCCCCAGAGAAGTCTCTCTGGTACACTCCCTTGGAGCTCATGATGAGCAGTTAGCTGCAAAGCCCCATGAGCCTTTGCTTGCATGTAAATATTTTACTCCTGATTTGTTTCCTTACTTCCTGGTATTTGCCTCCCCTGACTGGTTCATTTTGGATCCTCTCACTGATTGGTTGTTTTTTCAATCCCTGTTTCTATTGGTTGTTGTGGAAAACCCCACCCCCATAAGTTTCTATATAACCCCAGCTCCGGGGAGCATTGGGGCCTTTTGGAAGTCCTTGGTTTGGGGTAATAAGGAAGACCTCTGAAGACGAGATTGGCTCCTGTTCCTACTCCTGCAACTGATCTGCCTGGATACACTGTACCAGCAGTGTGATCCTGGAGAGCTGACAGGCTCGGTTGCCTCGGCAGCCCCTCACAAAAGAGCTAGTCGCTGGCTGGAGTGCCTGTGCCCCTGGGATAGAAGCCGTCCTTCTCGGGGCGACTCACCGGGAAGGTCACGGCACCCAGAAGACCCCCGCCAGGGTCTGGGAAGTCGGTGACAGGCAACAACTTTGGGATAACAGATTGAAGAAAAAGAAAAATCACTTATCCTGTAGTTGTAACTGTGACCAGGGAAGAGCAGGGGGACAACAGTTGTGAGAGGAACAACTCTACACTCACCTAGAGCAGAGCACGAGCTGCTCCAGGTGCTGGAGCTGATGGCCCTGAGACTCCCTGGTGCAGTCCATGCTGTGGCAGCAGGACCCCTGCAGCCCACGGAGGGCACGGAGTGCAGAGATGCACCTGCAGCGCCTGCAGGAGCCTGTGCCAGAGCAGGGGGATGCCTGAGTGCAGGCTGTGACCCCATGAGAAACCTGTGCTGGAGCAGGGACCTGGCAGGGACCTACAAACCTGTGCAGAGAGGAGCCCACGCTGGAGCAGGGTCCTGGTAGGACTTATGAGCCCATGGAAGAGTGACCCACATTGCAGCAGTTAGTGAAGAACTGCTGTCCACGAGATGAAATCATGTTGGAGAAGTTCATGGAGAAGTGTCCCTGGCAGGGACCCCTGGCACTCCTCTCCCTGAGTAGCAGGAGAAAACATGTCATGAACTGACCAGAACCCCCATTCCCTGTCTCCCTGCACCCACAGGGGAGGAGGTAATGATGGGAAGGAGGGAGGGATGGGCAGAAGGTGCTTTTAAAGCTCTATTTTACTTCTCACTATCCTGCTCTGATTTTGATAGCAATAAATTCAATTAACAGCTCTCATTCCAAACCTGTTTTGCCCATGATGGCATGTGCTGAGTGATCTGTCCCAGTCCTTATCCCAAGCCATGAAGCCTTCATTCTGTTTTCTCTCTCCAGTCCATTTCTGGAGGTGAGTGAGAGAGCAGCTTTGGTGAGTGTCTGGCATCCAGCCAGGGTACACTGACTACATTTCCTTTCCTTCATTCATTCTTTCTTTCTAGAGGTCACAGTGCAGAGGTTGAGTGGGGCTTTGATGGAGGGAGTGAAGGGGGAGGGAGTAGCTGGGACAGGAGGCACAGGGATGTGGGACAGGCACCAGAGGGGCCCAGGCAGCTGGCAGGAGTCAAGGCCTGTCCCCCTGGGCCAGCAGCAGCCCCGTGCCCTGCCCAAGGCGCTCCCAGCAGGGGCTGGGCCCCACAGGCATGGGGAGAGCCCAGTCCTGGGGGCGCTGTTTCTGCCCCGACCCCAGCCCAGCCTCCCCCGTGTGTGCAGTGACCGCTGGCACGGGCTGCACTGGACAGCGGGACCTGCTGGGGACACTGAGAGCTGCCCCCACTGTGACACTGCCCTGGGGATTTCACAGGCACCAACCAAATCACAGCCAGCCCTGCCCCTTGTCATGTCCCACCGACTAGAGAGGATCACAGCCAGCCCTGCTCCTTGTCATGACAAAGGCCTTTTGAGTGTCTCAAGTGTGGGAAGAGCTTCTAACAGAGCTCTCACTTGATCAGACACCAATGGAGCCAGCATTGAGGGAAATCCTTTGAGTGCCCCAAGTGTGGGAAGAGCTTCATGTGCTGCTCCAGCTCCATTCCCCATGGGAGGATCCGTGCTGGATGATCCCCAGTAACCCCTGGTGGGCAGAGACCCAGTGATCCATGTGCTGGTGAGCCGTGTTGAGAAGACACCTGGCTGGGGGCTCCACATCATCCTGGCTCCCCGCGGCCCAAGATTTTCTTTTCATTTCTCTTTGTCCTTTCAAAACACACAAAACCAGGGTAAAAATAAATATTTTGAACTAAGACGTGGATGGGGACATGAGGGAATCTTCCAGAGGATTTGGAGGGTGCTGGGTTCAATGGAGTTGAGGGTTCTTGGCAGGGATTTGGGTGATGCTCAGGGCTTTGCGCTGTCCAGGCTGAGTGGCTCCGGCTGCATTGGGAGACCCTGGTGGAGGTTCTCTGGCATCTGATCAACGACCCCCTGCCCTGGAACTGTCCCCATGTCCCACTGTCCCGGTTGCGAGTGTCCCCTTTCCAGGATACCCCTCTGCCCACCATCCATTCCCCCTGCCCATTGCCATTTCACCCCACTCCCAATCCCATCCTGCTCCCATCCCAGTACAGATCCTATTCCTGGTCTCATTCTCTGTCCCTGTCCCGTATTCTGTCTGGTTTCCGTAACCATATTTCCAGTCTTATATTTCCTGCCTTGTTCGCATTCTCATATTCCCTGTCCTGCTGCTGAGCCCACATTTTCAATTCCATATTCCCTGTCCCATTCCAATATTCTAGCTCATAATCCCTTTCCTGTATTCCATACTCCCATTGCCGATCGCATTTCTGGCCCCATCTTCCTGTATTACCGTACTCCAGGGAATACTCTCCTATTCCCAGTCCCATTCCATGTCCCTGTCTCCATTCCCAATCCCATTCCCACGTTACGTTTCTCATTCCCTGTCCCAGTCTGGTACTCCTTAGCCAAATCTTGGTCCCCTTCTTAGTCTTTGTCCCCATTCCGTGTATCATTCCATGTCCCTGTCTCGTACTTCCAGTCCTGTATTCTCAGTCCCTGTCCCCCTTACCAGTCCCTGTCCCGTATTTCCAGTCCCATTCCCAGTCTCGCTCCATTCCCAGTCACTTCCATTATTCCTGGTCTCATTACCTGTCCCTGTCCCCATGGTCCCAGTTCCCATTCCCGGTGCCATTCCCCAGGGCTGCCTCTCACATGGGGCCCTCAGGGCTCCACACCTCGGGCTGCCTGTGGCACACGAACCCTCCAGCCCTGCTGCTGTCCTTGGGCAGCTGCACAGAGCACAAGGCTTTGGCCATTTCTCACAGGCCCCAGCTGGCCAGAGCAGCCCCTCCTGCCAGCCCCCGCTGTGCCTCAGAGCCCTCCCTCCTGCTGGGGACATGGAGGGGACACGGGCCTGCAGGAGCCTCCTGCTCTTGGCACAGGAGCAAGGCTGCAGCTCCAGCCTTTGGGCGCTGGGCCGCAGCAGCCCAGGGGAGGCCCAGCTGCAGAGCTCGCAGGCCCGGATGTGTTTCACTGCAGCGCTTTGGAGCACTAATCCCCATCCCATATTCTCTCTGTGATGGCTGTTTCCATAGTCCCTGTCCCGTTTCCATAGTCCCGTCCCCATCCCCGGTCCCTGTCCCCTCTCACCGGACGCCGCCGCCATCGCTCCGGCCCCCGTCGGCGTCACGTTAACAGGGAAACCCCGCGCTCTTCTCCCACCCGCCAATCACAGCCCGCGATCGCTCCTATATTTGCATAACCGCGCCCTTTGACTTGGCCCCGCCCAGCGCCGGCGGCAGCCGAGTCCGGGCGCTGTTTCCTCCCAGTTCCCTCCCAGCGCTCCCAGTAAGAGCCATACTGGGAGGGAAAGCGCTCCCAGTTCCTTCTTGTTGCTCCCAGGATTACTCCCAGTTCCGCGCGGGGCGGGGCCGCTTTGGAACTCGCGCCAGAGCAGAGCGCGGCCGCTTTTGGGTGTCGGCGCCGCCCGAGGCGGGCTGTGAGCGGAGGAGGAGCGGGAGGAAGAGGAGGGACAGAGGAGGAGGAGGACCGCGAAGGAGAGCAGCAGCAGCCGCACCACCACACGATTCCCCGCCTGTCCGCTCAGGCCGGACTTCGTCGGGTCCCGGCGGCATCGCACCCCCGGAACCCTCAAGTGAGGAGGGAGGGGGAGCTCCATCGGCGGGGCGGTCTCCGGGAGTGTTTATTAGCGGGGCAGGGGATGTTTGGATCTTGCAGGAGCTCAAAGCCGAGCAGGAAATGGCCCTGGAGGGATCTTGGGGGTCCCACGTGGCGGTCGCCCGGTACCGGCGGGCAGAGGGCCGATCTCGGGTTTGGGGATCCCCGGGACAGCCGGGGTGGAAGGCAGGAGTCCCGGAGCGGGGAGAGCGCAGAGGGGCGATCCCGGAGCCGGGAACCCCGGCAGCCTGGAGGGGTGAGGGGCATGAGCGGGGTCCGGGCCCCCCGAGGCTGAAAGGGGCACTGACTTCTAGAGCTACGCTTGGGCAGCGGGACCACTAAAGCCAACGCGCTCAGCCCTTGTTTTACCCCCCAAACCAGGATTTCCCATTCCCAAACCTTGGCCCGCTGGAGGAGGGGGAGGGTGCGAGAAAAAGGAAGATGGCCCAGGAGCCCCAGGCAGGTGAGGAGGAAGTCATTGCCCCTTTCCCCCTTTCTCCTGCTCCATCTCTCTGCCCCGCCTGGCCCCCGGCTGCAGGACAACCCCACTGCCAACACCATCCTGCTGGGAATGCATTGAGGGGATCTCCTTCCCTGTGGCACGGAGTCAAATCCCATCCTCTCCTTGTTCTTTCTCCCCTAGACAGGGAGCTCAGGATGGAGACCAGGGAGGACAAATCACTGGGGCAGAACCCCATTTTGAGTGGCTCCACGGCACAGGAATCCAACAGGGAGGAGAAGTCCTGGAGATCCCACACAAGGAGGGGCTGGAAACACAGATCACAGGAATCCGAGGAGGAAGGACCCACCCTGGGCCAGGGAGACAGCCAGAGCTCCAAGCTGGGGGTCCCCGAGCAGCTTCACGATGGGGAAAAGCCCCATGAGTGCTCAAAATGTGAGAAGAGCTTCAGCAGAAAATCTGACCTGATCCTCCACCAGAGAATCCACACAAGGAAGCGGCCCTTCAAGTGTGGGGAGTGTGGGAAGAACTTCAGGTCAAACTCTAAACTGATCATCCATCAGAGGAGCCACACAGGAGAACAGCCCTACAAGTGTGACCAATGTATGAAGAGGTTTCAGACCAGTTCCCATCTCCTCAGCCATCAGCAGATTCACACAGGTGAGAGGCCCTTCTGCTGCCCCGACTGCGGGATGGGCTTCAAGCACAACTCCACTCTCATCACCCACCGGCGCATCCACACAGGGGAGAGGCCCTATGAGTGTCCCGAGTGTGGAAAAAGCTTCAGCCAGAGCTCAACTCTGATTGCCCACCAAAGGAGCCACACAGGGGAACGGCCTTATGAGTGTGGGGAGTGTGGGAAGAGCTTCAGCCGGAGCTCCACCCTGACTGCCCACCGAAGGAGTCACACTGGTGAGGGTCTCTATGCCTGTGAGAAGTGTGGGAAGAGCTTCAGCCGGAGCTACCACTTGATCCGCCACCAGATGAGCCACAAGGGGGAACGGCCTTTTGAGTGTGGGGAGTGTGGGAAGAGCTTTATCCACAACTCCAGCCTGATTGTCCACCAGAGAATCCACAGAGAAAAAAGGCCCTTTGAGTGTTGGGAGTGTGGGAAGAGCTTCAGCCAGAGTTCCCACCTGACTGTCCACCAGAGGAGCCACACTGGTGAGAGGCCCTACGAGTGTGACCAATGCAGGAAGAGGTTTCATACCAGCTCTGATCTCCTCAAGCACCAGCGGATTCACACGGATGAGAGGCCCTTCCGCTGCCCCGACTGTGGGAAGGGCTTCAGGTACAACTCCAACCTCACCAACCACTGGCGCATCCACACTGGGGAGAGGCCCTACAAGTGTTCCAAGTGTGGGAAGAGCTTTTCCAGGAGCTGTCACTTGACCCAACACCTACGGAGCCAGCACTGAGGGAAGCCCTGTGAGTGCCCCATGTGACAAGAGCTTTGTGCGCTGCTCCAGCTCCATCCCCCATGGGAGGATCTGTGCTGGATGATCCCCAGTGACCCCCGGTGGGCAGAGCCCTGGTGACCCGTGGTGCTGTTGATCCGTGTTGGGAAGACACCTGGCTGGGGCCTCCACATCTTCCTTGCTTCCTGTGGGCACCTGGACACATCCACAGACCAACATCAGAAATCCATTGTAGAGAGCAGATTTGTCAACTTCTGACCCCAGAAAAATCTCACTTTTTGCATCTTCTGCTGGCATCAAGGAACGCTGCATGGCCTTGGAGGTCTTCTCAAACATTCTCAATTCTCTCTGGCCGTGGGCATCTTCGTCATGAAACAGATATGGACTGGGGCAAAACCCATGATTGTGGAAACAGTGGGGTAGAAACCTCTCCAAAAAAGGTTCTTCCCACCCACCCAAGCATGTGGATGCTCTGCCAGCAGGGACACGTAAATCCTTTCGTTTTGCCCTTGAAATGAAAAGCTTTCTGTTCATCCCTTTAAAAGCCCTGAAGCTGGGGTAAAAATAAAGATGTTGAACTAAGGCATGGATGGGGACATATGGGGGACAATGACATGGGTGGGCCATGGGGGACATGGACATGCATGAGGACATGAACTGGGAAAGCATCAGTGCTACCACCTGTGCCACCACAGTGCCACGAGTACCTTCAACTCAGCCGTGGAAAAGTGCTGCCTGATGTAGTTCCTGCCACCAAGTCTCCACTGTCACCACTGTGGTGTCCCATCCAAATGTCACCCCCACCAGGGCAGGACAGGGAACTTGTTCAGCTGGTGACAATTGGCCTGGAAGTGAGTGACAGTAACGAGGGTGTCCCAGGGCCACTCTGCTCAGGGAACCTCAACTGCCCCTTGAGAGAGGCTGGGTACAGGGCAAGGGTCAGTGTCACTTGCGAGGTCATGCGGCTCTGGACTAGGTTTCACTGGACACATTCTGATGTGAGCGTCTCCACAGGTGGGGTGGCATTGTCCCCTGATGTGTGTCCTGCTGACTTCGTGTTCCCTCCCCTCCATATGTCCCCATCCCCTGGGGTTGGTGAGCAATGGAGAAGCCCCTGATCCTTCCCTGCACCTAGGGCAGAAGTGTGGCAGGGCAGTTGTCACTCTTTCCTCCTGTCTCCCTGTCACTCTATCCCCCTGTCCCCCTGGCAGCCTATCACTCTGTCCCATCCCTCTGCCCTCACTAGGGCTAGGGGCTTCAGGGGGCTGGTGTGGGCACCTACTGGGTGGATACCCCCTGGCTGGGCAGGAGAACCAGAAAAATTGGGAGCCCTGTGTGGACAGAACCACCTCTGGGATTCAGGATCCCACAAATAGGGACCCTTCAAGGTGGGGATGCCAGCTTGAGGGTACCCCCCTACTTCCAATTCCAGCCCCTGCCCCCCCAAATTATTCTGCTCCATCCCATCACTCCAAAATTCAGTCCCTAAAATGATTCTCCCAATCCCACCAACCCCAAATCCACCCTGAGCCCCCCAAACTCGACACCCCCATTCCACCAACCCCAAATCCACTCCCAAACTGAACTCTCCCCCCCAACACATGGAGGTGGAAGCCTGCCCAGGCACCCCCGAGCCCCCTGCCCTGCTGAAGACCTACAAGTGGGGCACCACAGCCACCGCCACCCCCGGAGGGGACCCCAAAAGTGGCAGGGGGCCCCTGGGGAGCCGGCACTGGGTGTGGCTGCAGGGCTGGAAACACTCCTACAACCACCCCGACACCGACGGTGACAGGAGTGGTGACAGGGGTGTCCCAAAGGCCAGCATGCACTGGTCGCTGTTCCCCAGGGTGTTTTCTGCCCTCTCCAAGGCACCCAGGGAGCCGCAGGGACACGAGGGGACACGAGGGGCCCCAAAGGGACGAGGCCGCCCCTGCAGCAGTGCCTGGGCTCCGTGGGCAGGAGGAGGGGACACGGCGACAGCGGGGCCAGGGCGGAGCTGGGGGCACAGGATGGGGCAGGTGAGCGGGGGAACAGGAGAGGGGGTTACGGGGTGGGGCATGGATTTTGGGGTGATTATGTGTGGGAAGGTGATGACTTTTGGGGTGATTATAGTGAGGGGTTCTGGGGATGGTTTGAGGGGTGATGGGTTACGGGTGGTAAGTGGGGGTTATGAAGATGGGTGAGAAAGATGAATTTTGGGATAATGATGATGAGTGGAGGGTGATGGTGATAGTTTGGGGGCCGATGGGTTATAGGGGGATGAATTTTAAATGATGAAAATGTTAAAATTGTATCATTTCCAACAGGGAGAGCCCCCACACACCCAGCCCTGCTACTCGAAAGGGCTGGGTGTGTGCTACATCTGGGCATGGAGCTGCCAAGATATGGCGGGGAGGGGGATGGTCCTGATGCCTCCTCCATGACCCCAAACCCATGAAAGAGTTATGGGACAGGTTGGAGCCATTTTGGGGGTGAACATGGACCAGTTTGGGGAGGGCACAGGGAGAATTTGGGGCTTCTTGGGGTGCTTCTTGATTGACATGTCCACCCTTAGCCCAAATTTCCCCTTCCTCTGGCACTCTGGTACTTAAAAATTCTGCAGTTTGAGGAGATTGTGCTTGCATCTGGAGCTTGCTCCCCACACTCCTGATCTGGTCCTGGTATGGAAATGACTGTAGGAAAGGAGCTCCCCACCATGGGACATTCCTGGGCCAACTCTAGACACAAAGAGACACTAGACACTCTAGACACTGCACTGCTGTGCAGGCCATGCCACCTTTAGGAATACAGAAACCCAAAAGGTTTTCAAAGGGATCTCTAACTGCAAAGCAGGCAGCTGGTGTCTGTGTCTGCCCAGGAGCCAGGAACTACTCTTGGTGGTTTAGAAAATGGCACTTCCTCCAGTGATTTTCTATGAATAATGGAATACCCTGAACTGCAAGGGACACACATGGGTCATCCAGTCCAACTGCTGGCCTCGCACAGGACACCCCAACAATCCCAGCCTGGGCCTGAAAGCATTGTCCAAATGCTCCTGCAGCTCTGGCAGCCTTTGGGCCATCACCATTCCCTTGGGAGCCGCTCAGTTCCCGATCACCCTCTGGGGGAAGAAACTTCTCCTGATCTCCAGCCTGACCCTGCCCCGCCACAGCTTCAAGCCATCCCCTCGGGCCTTGTCACTGTCAGCAGAGCTCACAGATTGGTGCCTGCCCCTCCACTGCCTCTCAGGAGGAAGCTGAAGACTGCTATGGGGTGTCCTTCAAGTGCCTTCAGCCCTGGTAAACTTCATATAGTTGATGATTGCCTATGTCTCGGATTTGTTAAGGTCCCTCTGCCCTTGAGGGAGTCAACAGCTTCTTCCAATTCAGTGTTGTCTGCAATCTCTACTTAGACTCTACTTATGCTATTCCTTCAAGTCCTGCATCCAGGTCCTTCAGGAAGATGTTGAGGAGCACAGGGCTGATAGTGGAGCAGAACCCACTAGTGACAGGTCACTAGTCTGGTGTCACCGCAGGCACTGTCACCCCTGCCTGACCTGTGAGCCAGTTGCTCACCCATCACACGACATGTTGATTTAACTGGGGGCTGGACATTTTCTCCAGAAGGATCCTGCTAGAGACGGGATCTAAAGCGTTACTGAAATTCAAAATGACAACATCAGCTGTCTTGATCAACTCGGGTTACACTTGTAAAAGGCAACCAGGTTTGAGAAGTAGGACTTTCCCCCTCATGAAGCCACGCTTGCTGGTGACCAGGGACTGCATTGTCCTTCAGATGTTTTTAAATGCCTCCTTGAATGATCTCCATCATTTTACCAGGCACTGCAGTGAGACTGACAGGCCTGTAGTGTCCGGGGTCATCCTTCTTGACCTTTTAGAAAACTGTCAGCCAGCATCCAGTCAGGATGGACTTCTCCAGATTCCCAAAACTGTTCAAAAATTATCAAGAGAGGCCTTGTGAAAATATCAGCAGTTCTTTGACTATTCTTGGATGAAGAGAATTAACCTGGGTAAGAGGTGAAGCTGTGCAGCTTCTTATGGTAATGTTGTGGTTTCACATTTGCCAAATTTCGTTTACCAGCTGGGAGATAGGATTTTGGGAGAAAAAGCCAAAACAGGCACAACTTAAAAGTAAAAATAGATTTTATTAACATACACTAAAGAAAAACAGAGAAAAAAAATGAGACATTCAAACCCCTTCCCCCCCCCACCTCAAACTGTTCACTTTCCCATTCAACACAGAGAGAAAACTATGATTTTCAGTCAGTTGCCATCATTTAAACATGATCCTACTTCTTGGGAGAGGAGCCTCTCTAGAGTTATGGAGAACATGCCACAAGAAAAGGTCTGGTGGCTTTCAATGCCACAAATCTGCAACCGCCTGGAATTTTTGCAGATTCTGTGCAGTCCCACCCATATAACAGTTTCCCAAGCTGCTTATGGGCCTCCGCATGTTTGGGGTATTGTTTTAAGAATGTTTTTCTAGTACAAAACAGGGATTTTCTTCTTATATCTCTAAAATCGCCTCTACCTCAAAAGAAATAGAGAGCTCCTTATTCTTTCTCAGGAGCCAGGAACATATTCTATTCAAAATTCTGAATTAAAACCCATGTATATCAATACACACAACCCTTTGGCTAGAACTTGCATTCCCCCAAGTACCATTATGATATTACAAAACCAGTCCATTTCCCCATAATTCACATCCAGAGAAGTCCAGTCAAAAAATGTCCACTTCCTCCATCCCATCTTCCAATAGTCTTTCTCAGTTCTTTCACTGACTTTGTCTCAACGCTGTCTCTCCACATTCTAAATTACTCTGTCTTCCATGGAGGAGGGAAAAGGGTTGATGTCTTTGCCCAGAGTCTTTTTTTTTCTCCTCTCCAGCTGACTCTCTGAACTTCAAGGCCACAGGTGATGGTGGGGGGAGGAAGGGAGAGAGGGAGCTGCTCAGGAATGCTGATGGACGACCCTTCTCCACCCCTGGTCAGATCTAAAGCAACTCAAACTTGGATCAACTCTCTGGAGCTCTGAAAAAAGTTTTCTTAAAAATCTCTCCTCCTTCAGACCAGAGGCTCTGGCAGCCAAGCACAGAGCACGGCTGCTGTGGCCCCCGGGGCAGGGCCAGCCCTGCTGATCTGCAATCCTCCTCCTCCTCTCTCCATCGGAGGAGCTGGGGGAGAGAGGGGACACTGCCAGCCCTGGCCACTTTCCCACAGGCACAGCCCCCCTGCAAGGCCTGGCCAGGCCTGGCCGCGGGGGCCGAGCCTGAAGGTCTGACTTACAAGGTGATGTTAGTTCCTTGCCAGCCGGAAAAGGAAAAAAGGGGCCGAGTCACTTGGGATTTTTGATTTAAGACTCATATCCAGAGGCATAGACAACATTCTTATTCATCAGCCACGCTGTCAATCCATGCTAGAACTTCCTTAGGAAAAAAACCCCCTTTCACATTCATGCTAAACTACCACATCTTGGTAATTAGATTTTTCACACCAAATGTGGATACAAATTGTATTCACATTTTGTTCACGTGGGTACAATACTGTTTATCATGGGCATTGGCAGCTACCCATAAAGAACTGGCCAAAGATAGTCAAGTCACTGCTCCAGTAGTGGATAAATCCACAAAAACTGGTCAGCTGGTCACCAGCGTGTGGTGCCTAAGCATAATTGGCTTGTTTGTTGAAAGAGTTTTAATTCCTTCTCCCCTGGCCCAGGCCTGTAGCACCCAGGCAGCAAAATGGCTTTGTTTGGTTGGATGGAACTGGGCTTCAGTAAATAATTGAACCACTTTCAAAGCTCTTTGTGTGCTTTCACCTAGGGCTTGTGCTTGGCTTACTGCAGACTCAACCTCCACATTCAGGCTGGGAATACTTACAGAGTCTCCCACCTCTAAATTTAACTGATCCTGGAATAACTTGGATATCTCAGTTGCTGTGTATGGCACTGTTTGGTAGCCCCCCTTGACCATCATCTCTGGGTTCAGTCTGGTTTAGGGCTATAGACTCTACATCCTGTCATTCTCTAGCTAAGATTCCCTCCCTCTCATCTCCATCACCAAGCTCTTCCTGAAGCCTCCTCCTATGACTGCAGCTTGGTGGTGAGCTGTGACAGCATGGAGATGGATGGTGGTTGCTGCTACGTCTCCCGGAAAAGCTTCTTTTCTCAAGAAGCTGCTGGGGTGGGCACACAGCAGTCACTCAAGTCCACCCCCCGCCTCCCGCCATCTCCCATGGCTTGCTCAGCAAAGTAAGACAGGAAGGGTCTCCTGTACAATATTCCAGTGAGGTTCATTTTGCAAACTCACGCCAAAGGCTCCAGGGACAGAAAAACCCAGATCAAAGGAATGTCCAGGATTAAGTATGAGGGTCAGGAGTCAATGGTACGAGGGCAGTACGAGGGCAAAGCAAAGAGCAATGACCTATAGGGGACATAAGGGCAGACCATGAGTGAAACCACAACCAATGGGACAAAAAGGGAAAGGAGAAACCTTCTCCAAGTGCGGACATATATGAGCAATAGAGCTGGCCAAGGCCCATGGGCCAATGGGAAAAGCAAAACTGAGGTAGATAAACAGAATGCCGCAGAGCACCCTGGGGGAAGCCTCTTTGCTCAGCCTAAGCTGTGAGGCATCCTTGAAGCCTATGGTAGATTCTTTTAAGGCATTGGCCTAGGAGTTTCTCTCAGAGGATCAAGGGCCTCCACACTCCCCCTCATCTGCATCACCAAGCTCTAGCTGGAGCCTCCTCACACAGTCACACTTGGTGGTGAGCCCGGATGTGTTTCATTGCAACCACTTGGAACATGAATCCCGATTCCATATTCTCTCTACGGTGACTGTCTCCATATTCTCTGCCCCGTTCCCACATTCCCGTCCCCATTCCCGGTCCTCGTCCGCATTCCAGGCACCATTTTCGGTCCCTGTCCCCATTCCCCGTCCTTGCCCCCTCCCATCGGACGCCGCCGCCATCGCTCCGGCCTCGCACGTCATTGGAACAACCCCGCGCTGCTTCCGCCCACCAATCACAGCGCGCGATCTCTCCTATATTTGCATAACCCCGCCCTTGGCGTGAGGCTTGGCCCCGCCCAGCGCCGGCTGCAGTCGAGCCCGGGCGCTGTTTCTTCCCAGTTCCCTCCCAGTAAGAGAGATACTGGGAGAGAAAGCGCTCCCAATTCCTTCCTGCTGCTCACAGGATCGCTCCCAGCGCCGCGCGAGGCAGGGCCAGCGGCTGCTTTTGGCTGTCGGCACCGCCCGGGCCGAGCTGGCAGCGGAGGAGAAGCGGGAAGAACAGGAGGTACAGAGGACGGGGAGGAAGAGGAGGAGCGGAGGAAGAGCAGCAGTAGCCCAAACACCACGCGGTTCCCCCGCCCGCCCGCTCAGGTCGCAGCTCCCCCGGCTCCGGCACCATCGCCCCTCCCGGAACCCGCTGGTTAGCGAGGAGGGGGAGCTCGCCCCAAATCCATCGAGGGGGGCTCTCCGGGAGGATTTCTTTACAGGGAAGGGAATGTTTGGATCTTGCAGGAGCCCAAAGCCGAGACGGAAACGGCCCTGGACGGATCTTGGGGTGTCCCACTTGGCGATCTCGGGGTACCGGCGGGCAGAAGGGCGATCTCGGATTTGGGGATCCCCGGGAGAACCGGGGGGGAACGCGGGAGTCCTGGAGCGGGGAGAGCCCAAAGGGGCGATCGAAGAGCCGGAGGACCCCCAGCAGCCTGGAGGGGTGAGGGAGCTTGAACATGAGCGGGGTCCAGGTCCCCGAGGCTGAAAGGGGCGCTGATTTCTGCAGCTGCACTTGGGCAGCGGGATCATCAAACCCAACGCGCTCAGTCCTTGTCTCCCCCGCCAAATCAGGAATTCCTATTCCTAAACCTTGGCCGCCTGGAGGAGGAAAGGCCGTGAAGAGGAAGATGGCCTTGGAGCCGCAGTCAGGTGAGGAGGAAGTCACTACCCCTTTCCCCCTCTCTCCTACTCCATCTCCCAGCCCAACCTGGCCCCCAGCTGCAGGACAACCCCACTGCCAATGCTGTCCTGCCACAGATGTGTTGGGGGATCTCCTTCCCCTTCCCTGTGGCATGGAGGCAAATCCCATCCTCTGCTTGTCCTTCCTCCCCCAGACACAGATCTGAGCACAGAGACCAGGGAGGACAAATCCTCACACCAAAACCTGGTGGAAGAGGCTGTTTTTAGTGGCTCCACAGTGCAAGAATACAACAAAGAGGAAAAGCCCCCGAGATTCTGAATGAGGAGGTGCCTCAAACACAGATCATGGGAATTGGAGGAGGAAAGATCCACCCTGGGCCAGGGTGGCAGCCAGAGCTCCAAGCTGGTGGTCCCTGAGCAGCTTCACAATGGGGAGAAGCCCCACAAGTGCAGGAATAGCTGCAGCCAGAGATCCTACCTAATCAGCCACTGGAGAATCCACATGGGAGAACAACCGTACGAGTATCATAAATGCAGAAAGAGGTTCCCCACCAGTTCCCATCTCCTCAGCTACCAGCAGCTTCACACAGATGACAGGCCCTTCTGCTGCCCTGACTGCCGGATGGGCTTCAAGCACAACTCCAGCCTCCTTACCCACCGGCACATCCACACCAAGGAGAGGTCCTATGAGTGTCCTGAGTGTGGGGAGAGCTTCTCACAGAGCTCTCTGATTGTCCACCAGAGGAGCCACAGTGGGGAACAGCCTTACGAGTGTGGGAAGCATGGGAAGAGCTTCAGCCTTCCAACTGCTACCTGACTGTCCACCAGATGATCCACACTGGGGAGAGGGCCTACGAATGTGATAAATGCAAGAAGAGTTTTCAGACCAGCTCCTGTCTCCTCAGGCACCAGCAGATTCACAGGGATGAGAGGCCCTCCTGTTGCACTGACTGTGGGATGGGCTTCAGGGACAACTCCCACCTGGTCAGCCACCGGCGCATCCACACTGGGGAGAGGCTCTACGAGTGTCCCCAGTGTGGGAAGAGCTTCAGCCAGAGCTCTACCTTGACCCAACACCAACGTAGACACAATTAAGGGAAGCCCTGTGTGTGCCCCAAGTGTGGGAAGAGCTTTGTGCGCTGCTCCAGCTCCATCCCCCATGGGAGGATCTGTGCTGGATGATCCCCAGTGAGCCCCGGTGGGCAGAGCCCCAGTGACCCGTGGTGCTGGTGGTCCGTGTTGGGAAGACACGTGGCTGGCGCCTCCACATAATCCTGGACTCCATGGGCACCTGGACACATCCACAGACCAATATCAGAAATCCATTTTGGAGAGCAGATTTGTCGACTTCTTACCCCAGAAGAATCTCACTTTTTGAATCTTCTGTGACATCAAGGAACAGATGCATAGCTTTGGACGTCTTCTCCAACATAAATCAAATTATGGGGACATGGGAGACATGGAGGACATAGATGGGGACAACAACATGGATGGAGCCATGGGAGGATGTGGGCATGGGGAGGGACACTGGGGACATGTATGGGGACATGAACTGGGACAACATCAATGCCACCACCTGTGCCACCACAGTGCCACTAGCACCTTCATCTCAGCCATGGCAAAGCGCTGCCTGATGCAGTTCCTGACATGTCCCCACTGTCACTACCATGGTGTTGCATCCAAATGTCACCCCCACTAGGGCAGGAGAGGCAACTTGTTCAGCTGGTGACAACTGGCCCAGAAGTGAGTGACAGCCACCAGGGTGTCCCGGGGCCACTGCGCTCAGGGGACCTCAACTGCCCCTTAGGAGAGGCTGGGGACAGGAAGGGTCAGTGTCACTTGTGGGGTCATGTGGCCCCGTGCTGGAAGTCACCAGAGGCATTCTGGTGCAAGCATCCCAACAGGTGTGGTGATACTGTCCCCTGATGAGTGTCCTGGTGGCATCATGTCCCCTCCCCTCCATATGTCCACATGCCCCACCGTGGCTCCCTGTCAGCCCTCTGTGTGTCTCTGTCCTGCCCCATGTGTCCTTGTCCCTTCTGTGGGTCCCTGTCCCCCTCTCCCCTGTGTCCCTGGCCCCTTCTGTGTTGTCTTCGTCCTTCCCCATGTCCCTGTCACCTGCCTCCCGCAGGCAAAAATCCTCGATGTCCTGGGGCCATGTCCTGCAAGGTGTCCCTGTGTTCTGCAGGGAGTCCCTGTGTCCCTCAGGATGTTCCCATGGCTGCTTCTTGCTCTGAGCATCTGCACCTGCCCTAGCACGGGTAGGGACACGCCTCGACACCCTATCACATCCCACACTTTTTGTCGTCTAATTTTGGGTCCTTCCCATCCAATTTTGGGTCCTTTCTCCTGTTTTGGGTACTACTTCTAACCTCCCCAAAGCTCCACAAAACCTCCCAAAATTCCTCACTCACGGCATACATGTGCCCCTGGATGCCCCCTAGGCACTTGGACACAGAGCTGTTACTGGTGACATCAAGCTGCAGGACCCGCAGGGTGGCCTTGGTCACCACCTCCAGCGGCCCTCACCACGACAGGTCCTGTACGGCAGCCAGGACTGCGACCCCAAAAATTCATTAGGGATCCCAAAAACTAGTCAGGAATCCCCAAATCCCCTGTTGGGAATAATCCTGGGGTGTCCTTTAATGATCTGGGGCCAATCCAGGGGTGTGTCCCCCTCCCCTTCCAACATTTCCAGTGTCCCCTTCAGCCTTGAAGACCTTTACTTTACACCTTATCTCACCGTCCCATGTTAGGGACACTACAGGGTGTCCCTTAACAAGTTGAGGACAATCCCAGGATGTCCCTCTCTCACTCTCCCCATCTTGGGGACATTTAGGGACACCCTCTCCCCCAGCTATCCCTTCTGTGGTCCCTTCTGAGCCACATGGCCATGGCCAGGCCGATGCCTGAGGAGCAGCCAATGACAAGGACAGTGCGGGCTGGAGTGGTGACCATAGTGTCACCTTCCCCTGCCACGGCAAAGGCTCTTAATGCAATCAGCACTCACATGGCACCAGGATCAGGGTCAAGACCGGGGGGGACAAAGAGGGGTGACACCCTGGGATGTCCCCAACACAGGGGGGACACAGGGAGAACCCCCCCTTGGCTGCCTCGGGGGGTGGCAGAGATTTGGGGACATTCCTGGGGACAGCACAAAATGTGGTGCTGCCCCCCCCTTCACGGGGACCGTAAATCCTCCCCTTCCCCACCCCAGGGGACTCTGGGGACCCCAAATCTTCCCCTCCCTGAGCGGCCAGAGTGAGCTCCAAGTTCTGGGATCAGACACTGGGACCACCCGGACCATCCAGATTGGGCTCTCCATTCCCAATCCCATTCCTAGTCTCATTGCTGGTCCATGTCCCTATTCCTGGTCCCATTCCCAGTCCCATTCTCGGTCCCTGTGCCCATTCCCGGTCTCATTCCTGGTCCTTGTCCTGTATTCCCTGTCCCACTCTAGTATTCCCGGTCCAGTTCTTCTTCCCTGTCCCAATTCCCAGTATCATTCCTAGTCCCTGTCTCATATTTCCAGTCCTGTATTCCCAGTCCCTGTCCCCATTCCCGGTCCCATTCCCCAGGGCCACCTCTCACATGGGGCCCTCAGGGCTCCACAGCTCGGGCTGCCTGTGGCACACGAACCCTTCAGCCCTGCTGTTGTCCTTGGGCAGCTGCACAGAGCACAAGGCTTTGGCCATTTCTCACGGGCCCCAGCTGGCCAGAGCAGCCCCTCCTGCCAGCCCCCGCGGTGCCTCAGAGCCCTCCCTCCTGCTGGGGACACGGGCCTGCAGGAGCCTCCTGCTCTTGGCACAGGAGCAAGGCTGCAGCTCCAGCCTTTGGGCGCTGGGCCGCAGCAGCCCAGGGGAGGCCCAGCTGCAGAGCTCGCAGGCCCGGATGTGTTTCACTGCAATGCTTTGGAACACTAATCCCCATCCCATATTCTCTCTGCGGTGGCTGTTTCCATAGTCCCTGTCCCGTTCCTATATTCCCATTGCCGGTTACTGTCCCGGTCTCCATTCCCTGTCCCTGACCTCACTGCCGGTCCCTGTCGCCATTCCCTGTCCCAATCCCGCTCCCCGTCCCCATTCCCGGTCCCCTCTCACCGGACGCCGCCGCCATCGCTCTGGCCCCCCCCGCCCCTCAGATCATCGAGGAAAGCCCCGCTCTTCTCTCGCCCACCAATCACAGCCCGCGATCGCTCCTGTATTTGCATAACCCCGCCCATATGGTTTGGCCCCGCCCAGCGCCGGCGGCAGCCGAGTCCGCGCGCTGTTCGCTCCCAGTTCCCTCCCAGCGCTCCCAGTAAGAGCCATACTGGGAGGGAAAGCGCTCCCAGTTCCTTCCGGCTGCTCCCAGGATCGCTCCCGCTGCCGCGCGGGGCCGGGCCGCTCTGGACCCCCCTCAGGGCAGAGCGCGGCTGATTTTGGGTGTCGGCACCGCCCGGGCCGAGCTGAGAGCGGAGGAGGAGCGGGAGAAGAGCAGAGACTGAGGAGGAGGACGAGAAAAGGAAAAGAGAATGACCGGAGCGGTAGGAAGAGTAGGAGCAGGATCTGCAGGGACAGAGGAGGAGGAATAGGGGGAGCGAGAGGAAGAGAAGGAGCAGCAGCAGCACGTGGTTCCCCCGCCCGCCCTCTCAAGCCTCAGCTCCCCCGGCTCCCGCAGCATCGCCCCCCCCGAAACCCGCAGGTGAGCGGGGAGGGGGAGCTTTCCCCAAATCCATCGGGAGGGTTTCCGGGAGGGGCTTTTTTTGCGGAGCAGGGGATGTTTGGATCTTGCAGAACTCCAAAGCCAAGCCGGAAACGACCCTAGAGGGATCTTGGGGGGTGCTACGTGGCGATCACCCGGTACTAACGGGCAAAGCCTGGAGATGAGCGGGGTCTGAGTTCCCCGAGGCTGAAAGGGGCGCTGACTTCTGCAGCTGCACTTGGGCAATGGCACCATCAAAGCCAATGCACTTAGCCCTTGTTTTCCCCCTAAAGCAGGACTTCCCATTCCCAAACCTTGGCTCGACAGAGGAGGAGAAGGCCATGAGGAAGAGGAAGGTGGCCCAGGAGCCCCAGGCAGGTGAGGAGGCAGTCAATGCCCCTTTTCCCACCCTCTCTCCTGCTCCATCTCCCAGCCCACCCTGGCCCCTGGCTGCAGGACAACCCCGCTGCCGACACCGTCCTGCCGGGGCTGCCCTGAGGGGATCTCCTTCCCTTCCCTATGTCATGTAGGCAGATCCTGTCCTCTCCTTGTCCTTCCTCCCGCAGAGAAGGAGCCATGGACGAAGAGCAGGAAGGAGAAATGCACGCGGCAGGACCTTGTGGAAGAGGCTGTTTTGAGCGGCTCCACGGAAAAGGAATCCAACAGGGAGGAAAATTCTTGGAGATCCCGCACAAGGATGGGCTGCAAACGCAGATCACAGGGATCCGAGGAGGAAAGAGTCACGCTGGGCCAGGGAGGCGGGCAGAGCTCGGAGCTGGGGGTCCATGACGAGCTTCACAAAGGGGAGAAGCCCCACAAGTGCTCAAAATGTGAGAAGAGGTTCAGCAAGAGATGCTTCCTGAACCGCCACTGGAGAATCCACACAGGAGAATGCCCCTACGAGTGTGGGGAGTGTGGGAAGAGCTTCAGCCAGAGTTCCCACCTGACTATCCACCAGAGGAGCCACACTGGAGAGAGGCCCTACGAGTGTGATAAATGCAAGAAGAGGTTTCTGACCAGCTCCCATCTCCTCCTGCACCAGCGGATTCACACGGATGAGAGGCCCTTCCGCTGCCCCGACTGCGGGATGGGCTTCAACCGCAACTCCAACCTTACCACTCACCGGCGCATCCACACTGGGGAGAGGCCTTACAAGTGTCCCGAGTGTGGGAAGAGCTTCAGCCACAGCTGCAACCTGGTGGCCCACCAGAGGAGCCACACGGGGGAACAGCCCTACGAGTGTGGGGAGTGTGGGAAGAGCTTCAGCCACAGCTCCCACCTGACTGTCCACCAGAGGAGTCACACAGGAGAACGGCCCTATGAGTGTGGGGAGTGTTGGAAGAGGTTCAGCCGGAGCTCTGATCTGATTATCCACCAGAGGAGCCACACCGGGGAGAGGCCCTATGAGTGTGAGAAATGCAGGAAGAGGTTTCAGAGCAGCTCCCATCTCCTCCTGCACCAGCAGATTCACACGGATGAGAGGCCCTTCCACTGCCCCGACTGTGGGAAGGACTTCAAGCAAAACTCCCACCTTACCAGCCACCGGCGCATCCACACTGGTGAGAGGCCCTACAAGTGTTCCAAGTGTGGGAAGAGCTTCTCCCGGGGCTCGCACTTGACCAGACACCAACAGAGCCACCCCTAAGGGACGCCCTGTGAGTGCCCTGAGTGTGGGAAGAGCTCTGTGCGCTCCTCTCCAGCTCCATCCCCACTGGGAGGAACTGGATGATCCCCAGTGTCCCAGGTTGGGTCACAGCCCCAGTGATTCATGGTGCTGGTGATCGACCTTGGGAAGACACCTGGCTGGGGGTCCACATTCTCCTGGCTTCCTGTGGTCTGGATTTTCTTTTCATTTCTCTTTGTCCTTTCAAAATACCTGAAAACAGATAAAAATAAAGATTTTGAACGAAGACATGGTTGGGGACATGGGGGATCTTGCAGGGGATGTGGGGGATGCTGGGTGCGAGGGAGTTGAAGATTCCTGGCAGGGACTTTGATGTTGCTCAGGGCTTTGGGCTCCCCAGGCCAAGTGGCCCCAGCTGTGCTGGGAGACCCTAGTGGAGTTTCTGGGGCTGCTGATCAAGGACCCCCTGCCCCAGAACTGTCCCCATATCCCTCGGTTCTTGGTGTCCCCTGTCCAGGATCCTCCTCTCCCCGCTGTCACTCCCCTTGTGCCCTGGCCATTGCCATTTCACCCCATTCCTGTTCCCATCCTGCTCCCATCCCAGTCCGTATCCCATTCTCATTCTCTGTCCCATATTCCCTGCCCTGTTCCCATTTTCCTATTCCCAGTCCTGCTGCAGGTTTCTCATTTCCATTTCCATATTCCCTGTGCTGTTCCCATTTTCCAGTTTCCATTGTCATTCCTGGATTCCTCTTTCTGATCCCGGTCCCACCTTTCTAATCCTTATCCCATATTCTCTCTGATTGCTGTTTCCATGTTCTCTGTCCCGTTCCCATATTCCCATCCCCAATCCCACTCCCAGTCCTTCTCTCCATACCCAATCTCATTTGTGGTCCCAGTCCTGTATTACCTGTCCCAGTCTGAATCCAATATTCCCGGTCCTGTTTTTGGTACATGTCCCAGTTTTCAGTTGTCTTGGGAAAGACAGGCATCTGTCAGGGAAATCTGGAGTTTCGCTTGTGTCAAAGTCTGTCCAAGGATGTGATATGCTTCACGATTGTCTCCAGTGATTGAGGACCGAGACCCCAGACTCTGAAAGGAGCCCCTGGCCTGGCTGAGGTGGAATGTTTGCCAAGTCCCGGAGGACTGGTATGCATCTCCATGAGAACGGAGTGCCACAACAATGGAAGTGGTCACAGTGCACTGAGCCAAGGCTACTTGCCAAACTGGTCTGTCCATACCAGAGTACGGACATGTACGGTGTGCAGCCTGTTCCTGAGCACCCAACCTCAACAAGGGTGGTTCCTGCTCTGGCTCTGTGCCCCACATTTTGCCTTAACACAGGTGGCTCCTGCTTTGGCTCTGTGCCCCTCGCTTTGGTTCCTGCCTTGACCAACCTATAAAAACTCTGGAGACCCCCACTCACTTTTGTGTACACCCCACTGGAGAAGATCGTGTCTATAGGCATCTCAGCTTCGAGGACTCGTCCCTCCATGTTGGTAGCTATAATCCCCTTCCCCTCTTTCTCTTTCTATTCTTACTGTTCTTTATTTCTCTCCCCACTATCATGTTCATTGGCACTAAATAAAGGTGCATTTTTGATTGAGTAAATGGAGTTGTCCCCCGCTGTCTTTTGCGCTCTGAGATCCTTAAAACAAACCATCCGGTTTCCCGCATATGTTTGCAGACCCTGACACCTTGGAATGGAGATAGTATACCTTCTGCCTCCAAATTATTATAATTTAGCAATTAAGGGCTTTCCCGCAAAGATTTGGGAATAGGAATAACAGTTCTTTACTATGAATATTAAGAATACAATCGTAGTAGTACAAAACAAACAAACAAACAAAATCCCCAAGCAAACAAACAAACAAAAATCCTAGAAACCCTGACAGAGTCAGAAATACCACCTGACACCCTGTCGATCACCTTTTGGTGTGGTATGGCACAAAATAGAGTGGATTGGGTCAAAGTAGAAATGACACTTTTAGTGTGAGCACTAGGTATTGGTACGAAATAGTAAATAACCGACACGTAGTTATCTGTATAAATGTAAGGGAATATCCCATCATGGGCAGTCGCCTCGTGTCCCAGCTGCTGTCCAGACCTCGGCTGGGAGCAGAGAAAATTTTGAGATATCAAATAATAAACAACACGAGAAACCTGAAAACAGACCTTGAAGACTCTGCTTTTTTATATCTCTAAAAGTCGGGGCTTTTAGAGGGCCAAGGAATTTAAACCACCTAAATCTCGGGTGAGGAAACCCTCCCCGAGAAGGACTTCCCACCCCTGCCTGCTGGGGACATCTTGCTGTTTCCAGCCACCAGCCCAGGATTTTGCACCATTCCAGCTGGAGTCCCAAGAGATCAAACTGTGACATAGACTTTAAAGAATTAAGGATTTTAGAGAAGTTAGGATTTTAGTTAAAGATAAGCTTTGTAGGAATTAATTAAAGTTTGTTAAAAATTAAAAGCTTGTGGTTAGTTAAGAGAAACCAGATTTGAATTAACTTTCTCAGGTGTCGTGGTTTGACATTCATCAAATTTCGTTTATCAGCTGGGAGATAGGATTTTTGGGAGAAAAAGGTAAAACAGGCACAACTTAAAAGTAGGAACAGATAGATTTTATTAATACACACTAAAGAAAAAGAAAAAGGAAAGACAAAAAATGAGATCTGCTGAGATATTCAAATACCTCCCCCTCCCCTTTCCTTAGTTGTTTACTTTTTCATACACTACAAAGAGAAAACTATGATTTTTAGTTAGTTTTCATTATTTAAACACGATTTTACATCACCTTGGGAGAGGAGTCTCTCTAGGGTTATGGGGAAACGCCACAAGGAAAAAAAAAAAAGTGGCTTTCAGAGATCTGCAATCGCCCGGAATTTTGCAGATTTTGTGCAGTCTCACCCATATAACAGCTTTCCATGCTGTTCATGGGCTTTCACATGTTTGGGGTATTATTTTAAGAATGCTTTTCTAGTACAAAACAGGGATTCTCTTCTAATTTTAAATTCATTTCTCTCTCAAAAGAAATAGAAACCTCCTTATTCTTTTCCAGGAGCCGGGGATAAATTCTATTCAAAACTCTTAATTAAAACCCATATATATCAATACACACAACCCTTTGGCTAGAACTTGCATTCCCTCAAGCAACATTAGGATATTACAAAAACAATCCATTTCCCTATGATTCACATCTAGAGAAGTCCGGTCAAAAATGTTCACTTCTTCTATCTCATTTTCAAAATAGTCTTTCTCAGTTCTTTTATTGACTTTTTCTCAATGCTCTTTCTTTTTACATTTTAAATGTCTTCCACAGAGGAGGGAAAAGACTTAAAGTCTTTGCTTAGAGTTTTTCTTTCTTCACCAGACTCAAGGCCGCAGATGATAGTCAGGAGAAAGGAAGAGAAAATGCAGGCTTAAGAACATTGATAGATGAAATTTTCTCCACCCCTGGTCAGACTTCAAGCGATTCAAACTCAGATCAGCTTCCTGGGGCTCCGGAGAAAAAGTTTCTTAGAAGTCTCTCCTCCTTCAGACCAGCAGCTCTGGCAACCAAGGCCCAGAGAACGGCCACCGTGGTCCTGGCGCAGGGCCAGACTGCTGGTCTGCAGTCCTCCTCCTCCTCTCCCCATCGGAGGAGCCAGGGGGGACACAATGAGTGCAGCCAGCCCTGGCCACTGTCCCCCAGGCAGCCCCCCCCCCGAGGCCCAGCAGGCCTGGCCCCGGGGGGACCAGCCCAAACCCCGACTCACGAGATGGTGTCACCTTCTCGATGACCAGAAAAGGAAAGAGACTGAGTCACCTGAAAACTTGTTATTTAAGCCTGTGTTTCCAGAGGCGTAGAAACACTCCCATTCCTCAGCCAACCTGTCAATCACAATCCATTCTAAACCACCACATCAGGCCTCAATAATTGATGGCTTGTCAACATTATGTTTTGCTTAGCTGGGTTTGTAATGAAGAATAGAGAACCTGGATAAACAGATTTAGGAACACAAGACAATTACAGAAACTCCCCTGTTTTGAAACCCATTGAAAGTCATGTACCTGGGGAAATGGGAATCCTACCAGAGCTCATTTGTCACATTTGCATTGAAAAGGTAGAAAGTTCAGAGCAAGGAAGAGTCTTCTTACTTGCTCGTTTTAAGCCCCCTCCCCTTGAAAAGGACCACCGACCCACTTCAAAGGGCAAACTACACATGTTTAATTGTTTTTTTGTTAATTGCCATACGAAGTGGAGAATGGGATGTATCATGACTGTGAATATGCATTTGTGTTTTGGGTATTCAACATCTTTGTAAATAAAAAGACTCTGTGATTGTCTGTAAATGGTGGTGTGTATTTGGGAGCTATCCCACAGGCTGCCTGTCATTGTAATAAGCATACACTTTCTAACTTTAAACTGTTAGAGAGTTTTTGTCTGTCTCAGTATGATATTGGGATTAGATCGATATTCATATTTTTTTAATAAATCAAAACTGCCCTGGGCTTTGTGAAACAAAGCCCCTCAAGGTCCTAGGTTTTTGTTTAGTAATAATGCTGTAGTTGTTGTTGTTTATTTGCCTTGTTATACATACTAGTAAAGAACTGTTATTTCTATGCCCATACCTCTGCCTGAAAGCCCCTTTAATTTTCTAAATTATAATAATTTGGAGGGACAAGATTTGAATTCTCCATTCCGAAGGGAGGCCCTGTCCCTCCCTAGCAGATACCTGTCTTTTGAACCCAGACCTCCAGACTCTATTACTTCTCTGCTCATGGTAACCGCATACCCAGCATGTCTTTTTCCACTGATCACATAGCTACTTCCATCAGTAAAGCAGTTCTCAGTGTCCTCAGGAGGGATATCTTTCAGATCCAGGTGACTGGAGTAGGTAGCCTCTGTTGGAAAAGATGGAAGTTTGACAAGAAAGCTTCACAGATATGTATGCTTAGCAGAAGACTCTCTGAATGTGGAACCTGAGAGTGGAACAGAGATGGAAGCAAGTTTTGATTTAGAAGAATAAAGGATGTCTCAATTAAGAGTTGCTGTGCCAGTCATTACTGGACAACTAAGAAGGCAAAGGTTAAGTCGAGCTTGAAGGAGGTTTTATGGCTGGAGCAAAGGATATGTTGACCACAAATAAGATGTTTTTAGCCAGCAGAAGTAGGTCTTAGGAAAAGCAAAAGGTACCATAGGTGAGCAAACATGCCAATGTAGCAAGTAGAAACAAGGTCTAAGATTTTTCCACTGTAAGAAAACTGAAAAACAACTTTCAGCTTAAACTGTAACATAAAATGGTAATGATAGTAGTTGTATGCTAGAGGTAATAGTAAAGGTATTGTGTATGATGCTCATTGGTTTTTATGTATTAAAATGCTCAGCAAAGAAAACTATGTAATGCATTGTAATCAGAACTAACTTGGCTTCAAACTTGCCTCTAAGCTGTAGCTGGCAGCTTTAGGTGTGGCTCTTACCCACGACCTACCTTGACTGGTGTAACATGTATACAATAAATAGCATTCTGAATGGCTGCCTGTTGCCCAAACATCCTTCACTGACATATCTTCTACCGAATGGTGCCCAACGTTTTAGAGGAGCAAATCAGATTTTTCCGCTGGTAGAAGATTTCCTCATGAACGTGATGGTTACTGAAATAAAGTGACAAGAGCAGCGGCAAACGAGATGCCTGAAATTAAGGCGTGTGCAGCTGCTCACATATGAGACACCTGAAATGAAGGCGTACGGAGCCCAGACTAGCATTGCTGCTTGCCAGCACCTGGACTGGACCTTGATGTGAGACACTGCCACGATGGGATGGCAAGGTGAGCACTGGATAATCTAGTCATGGCACAGCATGTGTCTGCCCAAAAGAAGGATTTTTTTATCGGCAATTAAGATCTTTGATTAAATCCAGTCCAAGTAAACTGCCAAAATAAGAGCTCAAAAATCTTCTTGCATGGACTGTAAGCAGCTTCCCAAATGATGGTATCATTTGCGGCTGTCTTTACCAGAGACTTTTGGGATTCAGTGGAGGTGAAATTTTACAATGCTATTTCTCGCCGTGACAAAACTGCAGCAGATTTACTCCCAGCTTGCTGGGTGCTTGTTTAAATTTTTGCTGCACAACCTCCACCACCACGGCCCTTCTCCTCCTCCTTGCCCACCACACCCCCACCACTGCATTCCTCCACACCAGATCTGCCAGCCTCTCAAGCCATGAGAACCAGGGGGAAGGGGGAGAAGAAAACAGCAACCACTGCCACAGTAAGGGAAACAGACAAAACAAAAAGCTGCTTTACTTCTGAGGATGCGGCTGATCCTTTAGATCCAAGGTCAGTAAGAACCAAATAAGAACCAGATTTTTTCCAAATAATCCCAGGACCTGCACAGTGCCTGGGAGGGACTTTTTAACCCAGAAAGTGACACTGACCCCCAAAAATCCTCCAGCACTGCTTCCTGATCATAGAACTCCCCACAAGGGTCAGATACTCCTCAATTACCAGATTTGCATGAAATAAGACACCAAATTTGCAAAGATGAAGGTCTTAATCTTTTAGCTATGCCGGTGATAGCAGCCTGCCAGTCCCAGAATGTGGGCTCCCATTCCTCCTCATGAAGCTAAAGAATGAAGAAGGCCTGTGAAAGGCAGTGGTATATGCTCACCGTACTTTAAGCAGCTGCTGAAAAGCACCCTGGAAGGGCGACACAGTGGAAAAAGTTTGTCCCACCAAAGAAAGGACCTGAGAGTATTCTGGCAAAAACACCTGGGGAATGAACAGGGAAATCGTGAACTCTATTTTTGAGAGGTAAATATCACCTAAAACCTCTTATAACATTAAAAGTTGGTCCTCAAGAAGAAAAATTACAATTTATAGTTGACCTTGGGGCAGAAAAACCTTGTCTAGTAGAAATACCAAGAGGATGTGAAGATATATTTTATTAATTCCTGAAGTGTGTCATAATGTACTGAGGAGCAATCTGGAGATATTATTAAGATTGAAGGTTATATCAGAAGGAGGGGAGTTCTGACAAAACAAGTTCACCTAGAAGGGGAAAGAACATATGTTGATAGTTCTTTTAAATGCTTATTTAAAAAAAAAAAAAAAAAAAAAAAAAAGTCAGGATATGCCTCAGTTGATTAAAAAAAGGGGGGAAAAAAAGGAGGGGAAAAATCCTGGTTTGGGGAGGGAAAACACGGTGTGAGAGTGTTTGGTTGGGTATTCCACCTGCCCAAGTCCATCTCTAGAAGTCACCAGACATTTTGTATCCATAAAAACGTCCAGACCACCAAGATTCCATCCAAAAATACTCCAGGCCTCCAAGATTCAGCTGAAAAAAACCTCAGAAATACTGTCCTAGGGTGACTTTATGATGCTTGTATCCCCAATCATCTGTTCTGTTTGTGCTGTAATATTGAGTTTTGTGTCTTTAAAACTAGTTCTGAAAGTGAAAGGGGAGAAAGAAACAGCACGGAGTTTATTTTGAAGAGACTGCCTGACTCCTACACATTCCAGCTCCTAGACTAAGTTCGTCTGAAGCACCCTTGTCAAGTGCTGTGGTATGTGGAGGCTGGTAGGCCTCTTGGGAATAAGCTCATCACAGTCGCCTGGAGAGAAAACCCCTAGATGACAACCTCCCTTACTGTGGCGAGAAAAAAGATGTCTCCCAGCATGCTTTTCTACTGCATGTAAATTTTATGTACTCCATTGGCCCTTCCCCCTTGTTCTGCCCCTGTGCCCTCAATTATTGGTCTTGATGTTCTGCCCCACTCCTTCCTATCTCCATATAAACCTCTGCTCCCTCTGACTTTCCCAGTCTCATCCCTGGATCCATTCGCAGCAACAGCTTAATAAAGACTGTCTGTGGAACCTCACACAAAGACTCCGTCCCTTTCTTCTGCGTTGCTCAATAGCTGAAATCACCATTTGAGGGGATTCACCCGCCAAGAGCAAATGTGCCTGTGCACCCTGTCAGTTTTATGAAAGATGCTTCTCTGGGAAGGTCGTGGAACTCCACCACCTATACTAGTGTTGACAAGTGGTGCTTGAACAGGGATTCTGCTTAGGGGGTCTCTGTAGAAGCATCTCCAGCAGCCCTATGCTGCTGGACTCAAGCCACTCTTGGTGCAGCCACTTCCTTCAGGAGAACCACACACGTTTTAGTGAGTGCTATCCAAGGGACTCCCGGAGAACACTGGAGAAGACTCCAGAGATCAGTCAATGAGCAACCACCCACCCAGCAGGTTTCAGTTGACCCAAAGAAAGACTGTGAGTTTAATATACGTTTTGGGGTTGCCTTTTTCACCTTTTCTTTTTCTCTTTTTACTCCTGTGTGTGGAAAAGAAGCATGAGGATGGGCAACAAACTTAGCCATCCTAAACTTAGCCCTTCTCAAAGGGACATTTATTTCTTAGTTGTGGGTGCCCTTAAAGTGGAGAAAATCAAGTTCTCTAAAGGAGGTCTTAAAATATTTGTTCATTGGCTTTTTAAATGCTTTCCAAATGCAAATTGTGATTCTGTTCTTTTAAACTCTTTTTGGGATTATGTGTGGAGAAAGCTATATTGTGTTTGGATGAGTAGGGATTGTCTGTTGCTAATTTTTTTCCAGCTCCAACTGGGAGCCCATTCCTTATGGGGAGCTTAAAGAGTTATGCAAGGCAGCTAAGGAGCATGGCTGGGGTTCACACTCTTTAAAAAACTTAATTGAAGCCACCTTCTCTGCCCACACATTGGTCCTGCATGATATTAAAAACATCATGAATTGCCTTCTTTCCTCAGCCAAGTATATGGTGCATATATCTAAAGATGCAAACAGACCAAATTGATAAATTGAACAAATGGTAGGAGAAGGTGAGTTCCAAAAACCAACTGATCAAGCCCAAAACTTACATGAAGCAGCATTGCATGACATTGCCATAGCCCCTGAACCTCTCCTACAAACCAAACAATTGTATAAAGGACCCATAGCACATTTAAATGAGTCCTTGATCTGCAGCGAGGAGGAACAGAGACTGTGTCTCCCATTGAGAGGTTCTGTAAGGCTCTTTTTACCATTAATTTCCTAAATTGTTCTTCCTCAGAGCCAAAGCTCCCCATACTCCAGCACTTCTCCAATTTGAGCCGAGCTAAGCTCAATGAAAAGCTGCTGGTGTTTATCAAGAACCCTGAAACTCAACAAATATCAGATCCTTTCCAACTGATTACCTGGGGGGAGGGTATGCCTGTGTTTCAACACCATTGGGCCCAAAACCGAAAAAAAACATTAAACCATATCTAGGGCCAATGAAAATCATAGACACTAATGAAAATATTACTAAGTTTGAAACAGTAGCACTACAGAAACAGAATACTACCTGAAAACAGAGACAGCATCGAAAATAGCACACAACTCATTGTCGCGTCACCAGGTCCCAGACAAAGAAAAAATCCCAGAACAGACACAGTTTAAAAGAATGCCTCCAAGTTAACAAGTCACTTTGCCTTGTTACCTCAAATCTGTTACCTGTAATGCCTCTACCCTAAAATCCATAACTAACTTAATACGCTTGCACTCCAGTCCCTTCCTCCTATCTTCTACCCTGTTCCAAATACCCTCTACCATCCACTTCCAGAACTCTTTTTATTATAGAAAGAAGGGAGAAGAGGGAAGGCAAAAGAAAGCCCTTTAGAAAACATGATTTCTTTCTCTGAAGTTGATATTTATGATTTATATTCCTCCAACAGAAGCACCCTTTCATCAACACCAACTCTAAGGCAGAGATGAAAGTCGCTTATCTCAATGTTGTCCCCAAAACCTCCTGGATGCTCCTGGTGATCCAACATGCCCTCAGCTGGGTTGTCCAACAGCCCAGTCAGAATATATGAGTAACCTTGGCAAGAACCTTCCAGCAAGACAATATGTGTTTGTTCATGGGCTCAGCCAACAATGCCCTGTCATCATGACCGGTCAGGATTCCCTTTAAGCCCAATGAACATCCCTTCTCAAGGAAATGGCCCAACCCAGTGGATGCCTGGGATGAGTGGATTCTGCCACATGCACCAGAAGAACCACAAGAATTAGATTTATGGGGGTAATCTAAAGCTAGTTACTGTATTCAATTCCACTTAATATAATCCATCTGCTTATTTCATAAATGATGCAACCCCAACCAAAAAGATTCACAGTTCGGCTAACTGGTGCAATTACACTGCATAAACAGTATCTGAGTCCACTTGATATCCCAAAGTGCTTCCCTGGGGTATGTTCCTCCTCTGCAGAGATTTGGCTTGGGCAGGAACCCCCTCACATCTTAGGGGAGGTCCCTGCACTCTTGGCCAGCTTACTACCCTTACCTCAAACATAACACTACTATAAGATTGGCAACAGAAAAAAAAATAGGCACGCCAAAATCCATCTTGTACTGATTTTGATAAAAATCCCGATTCCAAAGTTACTAATTAGTCTAAAGGCAAAAAAGTTGCAGTGTCCGTTTTCCTTCCGTGGGTGGCCGCTCCAAAAGGCCTTGGTGAGCTTTCTCACCTAGGGTGTTGGCTTAGTAAGCAGGTCAACTCAACATCTAAAGTTCTCAGTGACCTCCTCAAGGATGAAGAGATAACTAGGCATGCTACCCTACAAAACCGGACAGCAATTGACTTTCTACTCTTAGCCCATGGACCAGGCTGCCAAGATTTTGAGGGCCTCTGTTGTTTCAATTTGACATCCCACTCAGAATCCATCTCAAAAAGCATCCAGCTGTGTAAAGAACAGGTTCGGCAAATCCAAACAGAGCAAGCAGAGAAGACCACCAATGTAATGAACGAATTCTTTGGACAATGGGGACTCAGAGGTGGGGCACTTTCTTTCATTAAAGGTGTTCTGCAGATCTTTCTTGTAATTTTTACTGCTTAATAAATAAAGAAGGGAGAATTGTGGAGGCTGGTAGGCCTCCTGGGAATAAGCTCACCACACTCCCCTGGAGGGAAAACCCCTAGATGACAACCTCCCTTACTATGGCGAGAAAAAAGACGTCTCCTAGCAAGCTTTTCCACTGCATGTAAATTTTATGTACCCCATTGGCCCTTCCTCCTTGTTCTGTCCCTGTGCCCTCAACTTATGGGTCCTGATGTTCTGCCCCACCCCTTGCTATCCCCATATAAACCCCTGCTCCCTCTGACTTTTCCAGTCTCACCCCTGGATCCATTCGCAGCAACAGCTTAATAAAGACTCTCCATGGAACTCCACACAAAGACCCCATCCCTTTATTCTGCGTTGCTCAATAGCTGAAATCACCATTTGAGGGGAGGAATCACCGGCTGAGAGTAAATAATAATAAGACTGTCTGGGTCTGTGCACCCAGACAGTCTTATTAAAGACGCTACTCCGGGAAGGTTGCGGCACTCCACCACCCATGCCCACCATGACAGTGGCATATTTATGCAGTATTGCTCAGTGTCACTGTGTCACTACAACTTCATCGCATATGTGCTGGAACAAATTTACATAGTATGATCTCATGGTTATTAGATAGTTCTACACTGCACTTGTGTCTCCCCAATTCAGGGGTTGTCGGGGTCTTTGATGAAAGCTTCCAAGGTCTTCTTCACATCTGAACTTTTCAACTGTGTCTTCAGAGCACGTGCAGTTATGGTGTTCCTTGGTCTGTCAGGTCCCAACCAGCCTAAATTCTTTCTTTTGTGTCTAACTGGCTTTGCACTTGCCAATTTCTCCTTAGTACTATACTCATCTATCTCTAAAGCTATCCACCTGGCGAGTTTTTGTCTTCTTTTTTTGTCTATTCAGCATTAAGCAACTAGTTAGCCATTTACTATATTAACCTTTATATTGTATAATAAGTTATTTATATCGGGTTATATAGATATATAAAAAGTAATGATTTAGATTATATTGATATCAGGTTATATAGAAATATCAGGTTATATTAATATCTTGGAACTCACGATATATAAGCATCTTGTGACATTGATCTAAGTTATATCGGCATCAGGGCTCTTCCCAGAGGCCTGGAGATGTTGGAGGGGGGGACTGCAGAGAGGGGTGAGGGATCCCTAAAGTAGGACTTTGGGGATAGGATCTGTGGGGATGGGAATGTCCCACTCCATTCCTGGGGCAGGGTCACACCTGAGCCAGGTGTACAGGTGTACCTTGCCCTGACCCCAAGCACTGTCCCACCTGCAGGATCTGCTTCCCCTCTTCCTCCTGCGGCCCCAAGCCCAGCTTGGTGCTAAACAAAGGGGCTGGGGCGGGTGTAAGAGACAGTCTGAAGATTCCTCATCTGCCTCATGACGGTCATCAAGGACAGAGACTGAAACCCTGAAGGACCAAGACTGAAACCCTTAAAATTTTAACACAAGGATGCTGGCCTGACTGAATGTTTGCCAAGTTGTTGAGGTTTAGGTTTGCTTATCCAAGTCATGGCACCATTTCTGTGGAGGTTTTACATTTGCTGAATTTGTTTGCTAAGTGAGAGATAGGGTTTTGGGGAGAAAAAGGCAAAACTACTCTCAACATCAAAGCAAAAACCAGATAGATTTTATTAACATACACTAAGAGGAGAAAAAAAAAAAAAAAAAGGCTGTCCTGGGTTGTAGTATAGGATATATTCTGTCATCATCTTCAGTTAATGGCCCATCAATGCCTTGCTGCATGTCTTCAATGGGCCATCAAGGACCTCCTATATGACTCATCATCCTATTGTGAGATGCTCCGCCCAAGGGGAGGAGCCAAGCATTCTCAGCTGGATATAAGCAGAGATTTGGGACAGTACAAGCAGCCCTCACCCACTGGATTCTCAGAGGACCAGAGCTACCAGACCCTTCCACAGGATCACTGCTTCAGGAAGACCACCTCGCCTGGACTGCTTCCATCACCCTGCTCAGGTTGTATTCTGACTCTGTCAGTGGTCTTTTTTGTATTATTGCAGGGTTTTTTTTTCCTTTTCTTCTCATTAAATTGTATTTCTGACTTGGTGCCTCTCACCCGGTTTGTTTTCAAACCACAACAAGGACAAAAAAAACCCCAATACAAATTAATTTCTCAAACCAACCCTCTCACTACAAACTGTTCATTTTCTATAAACAGTGCAAAGAGGCAAAACACAGAACTCTAGGTAAGTACCACATATAAAATACTCTTTCATTCAGTCATTGAGAGAGAGAAGTCATTCCTCTGGTTTGGTAACTTCCACACAAAAGGAGCCCGCCAAGAGAATCTGCATTTGTAGAACTTTCCCATATTACGTAGCCTTTCTCATGACTACCTATGGGCCATAAATTTCACAAATTGGGGTGGTACCTTTAAAAAATGAGCTGCTTCAGAAACAAAGGATCTTTTTCAACTAAAAGGGAACAGAGATGGTCTTCTCACTTCTTCACTGGCAAAGGGGCTTCTTCTCATCTCTCTCTGTTCAACCTCTCATGGAAGCACAAAAATATTCACTCAGTTCATCACAGTTCAAATGATTCAAATCAATGTGGATTTGTTCAAATCCACAAATCATTTCCCCAATTTACATTGTCCACCATTTAAAGGGTTATCCTGTGAACAGGATCCAGATGAGATTTTTCAGCCTAGAACCAAGGCAACTCATCATCTCTGTCACTTAAAGAAAGTCACTCTTCCTTTACTGACTTTGAGATTTCTATATTGTCCCTCCACATGTCTCCAACTTGGCCTTTTCTTTCATCTCCCAGAGGGGTTAGGGTTTCAAGTCTCAATCTGTGTCAGGAAAGAGTTAAAGCTTGCCCAGGTCTGCAGTGGTCAGGTGATCTCTGCCCAGGCAGCTGCAAATGTTTCAAAGCCATGGTGGGGGGAGGCTGATAGATACCTTGTCTTCCACCCCTCTGATAGCGCCAGCCGCTTGCAGCTGCTCTCTGTAAGGCCCAGCCTAGGATGGAGGAGGGAGAGATCCCATCCTCCCCCCAAGCCAGGAGTGCCAGCAGTCAGGGGGGGCCTGAGCCACAGTCCTGCCATAACCGGCCCTGATGCCCGCCACCACCAGATAGGCAACCAGCCCTGCCACACTGCAGCCACGCTTCCTCTGCGGGCAGTGGCTCCCGGAGTCCTGGCTGGGATCTCCTCAGCTCTCCACGTGTTACCTGCTCACCGGAGAGGGGAGAAAAGAGGAAGTCTTTAACCCAGCTTTGGCTTTTTATATGGGTATTAACCAAAAGCCGCCTTCTGCTTTCTGAGTGGTCAGAACTGCAGGAGAAATTCAAAACCTACCCCCATAGGTCCCTGTCTTTTCTATAGAATTTCAAGCTCCTAGCAGAGAGATACTGTTTCAACCCATGACACAAGCGTTGCCTGCAGGTGTGTTCACTGGACCAAGGCTGGTTTCTCATGGGAATCAGTCCTGAAACAATGGGTCCTACCCGCTGCTAGAACAGGCTTGTCCTGTTTGGAACCAGC
The DNA here is from genome assembly GCA_014839755.1 of Sylvia borin. Lineage (NCBI taxonomy): Eukaryota > Metazoa > Chordata > Aves > Passeriformes > Sylviidae > Sylvia > Sylvia borin. The sequence continues at coordinate 639,014 of CM025988.1, read as the reverse complement.
ATGTCTCTACTTGTTTGCAACGGACTTCCTCTACTATCCTGTACCTGTTCCCTCAACCATCCCTTCCCCTCCAGTGGACCTCTAAAGGACTATGAAGACCCCTGAGTTAAGCAAAGTCTTTGAGATCTCTCCATGGAAGAAGGTGGATCTACTGGCCGGACTATGAGGATTTCGTCTCTCTGTTGGTAGCTATTACCCACCCCCTTTCTCTCTCTCTCTCTCTCTCTCTCCTTTATTTCCTTCCTGATTCTTGTATCACATTTGCTGTTGGCACTCAATAAAGGTGCATTTGTTTTGATTAATATTGAAATCCCCTCTCTGTGTTGTTTTTGCACTCTGAGATGAGTTAACAAACCGTCACGACCCCTGCTTGCATTAGTGGATCGTGACATTGAATTGGCATCACGGACAGGATTCTGACAGACAGAGGGGTTTGCTGTAGTCTGTAACAGGGGAAGGATATTTCGCTCCAGGCGCACCTAGCTCGACACCCTGAAAAGGGTGAGCGGTGTCTAGAAAGCAAGGGGGTGACTCGAATTTCCTGCAAACTGCACATGCCTGGGTGAAAAGAATCCTCACACTCAATTGAGGACTGTGTCTTCAGAATTTCACAAAAGATCTCATAGTGCAAAAGGGGAAACTGTTTTGTGTGTGTGTGAATCTGGACTGCTTGGTGTAAGGAAGAGACAACCATAAGTAACTTAAGGAGTACCTCCCAGGCAGATTTGGTCTCTTCACCCACCCAGGGAGGCGAAGGGAGACAGCAAGAGCTGTGTGTTTGTGTAACTAAGTCTTACCTCCCTTTAGTGGTTTTTGATCCTTCACAAAATGACTGAAAACTCTAGTGCAAAAGACAAAGCTGCATTTTATGCTCTGTTAGCAAAACACAGTGCTGGACCCTCTCCTGAAATTGAATGGTGGGCTCAGGATAAATGGTTTCATTTGGAGAGTGCGACTGATAGAATATGTTTTTTACAACATGAAACAAAACATAGATTTGGCTGAGATAAACTCATAATTTGTTCTGTTTTAGGAGCATGCCTTATGGCTGCTATAGAAAACCACTTTAAGTGGCATAATGAACAGGAAAGAATTATAGATTCTCTTCAAAACTTAGGGGGAATTTTGCAGAAACAATTAGATGAAGAAGGGAATAAAAATCGTTTGCTACGGGCTGCCCTGAGAAATGAATATTCTAAGGATTCAAAGAATACTGACTCCCTAAAGGAGGCAGAGGGAAAAGAAACTCCCCACATTAATGAAATATACTCTCAGAAGGAATTGAAATTAGTAAATAATTGTGGGGAAAACTGCTGCCCTCATTTGAGATTCTTGGTTAAAACAGAATATAATTATATTAATGATGAAGATTTTGAGCTGCATATCACAACTAAACAAATACCATACAGTGCCACCAAGTTGGCTAAGTTAAAGAAAGAATAGGGCCGGCTCCCACAAGAATCGGAGACAGAATATGTCTTTCAAGTGTCCCTCACTGGTGGAGATCAAATTAAATTAACTGAACAGGAGGCCAGTGGATATTGGGGACATGAAGTTTTCTTAACAACAGGAGACAAACGTTACACATTGGTCCCTGACACATCGTGCAGCATTCTGGGCTGGGGGAATTAATCCTTTGGAAAGGGGAGACCCTTTAGCTATAGTTAGTACCCCCTAACAACTTTTGGAAAGCGTGCTCTCTCGGTTTGGAAAGACTCGTATCTGCCAGGGAAAAGCTGGAGTTTCCCTTGGAATGGAGAATGTAAACCACCTCCCCCTCCGCTTTTTTTTTCCAATTATAAATTTGCAGTTAAAACCCTTTAGATTTTGGAAATAGAAATAGCAGTTCTTTCCTAGTATGTATAACAAAGCAAACAAAACCAACAACTACAGCATTAATAACAAAACAGTACCAAGAACCTCGAGGGCTTTGCTTTATGAAAACCCAGGGAAGCTTGGTCTCGGTACCCCTATAGGATCCTCAGAACACCAAGCTGGAACACTGGAAAGTCCCAGGCTGGTAGCTGGGATGGCAGGATGTCCCGGCAGGCGGGGGCAGGGTGTCCTGGCAGGGCAGGGGGTGCAGGGTCACATCGTAGCAAGAGGAGGAGTGCTGATGAAACCACAACAGCGGGGCAGGGCTGGCCCAGCTCCTGCAGGGCAGCAGGGCAGCTCAGAATTCCAGGGCGAGCAGATGACGGTAGATGTCCCAGGATTGGACCCCTCCAGCAACAGTGAACTCCTCTCCCAGCAAGCAGTAACCCAGCCGTTCTCTCTCCCTGAATGCTGAAGAGAGCCCAGCTGCCTCAAGCTCCATCCTTTATCTGCCCCCAAAACTTGTGTCTCCCTCTGAGCTTTGGCCACCTCTTTGTTTCAGTTTAGCACTCTTAAGTATCCAACACTTGGTCTCCTTGGTAACTTATGGGGAACAAATTCTTTAGAGTGAAAAAGGGACAAACCTAACCCCGAACACGTGTACAAAGCCACCTGCCTATGGGAATGGACTGCTTCTCAGGAAGAAGCAACGCAATTACTGATTTTTGAAGCAACTGCTCACCAAGCCCTTGGCCCTATTCATCCTACAGATCCCTTGCAGGTGGAATGAGGATTTGCCTCCTCAGGATTGTTAGTACACATACGGCAGCAGGGTCCTGAGGGTCTGACATGGCCTGTTGGTTTTGTTATAAAGGCATATTATAAAGTTGGCTTTTCACAAGATGTGTGCTATATGATTAATAACTTTGTGCTAAGGATATAAGTTTTTATTTCTGCTGTTGGTAAAGAAAATTAGGCATAGTGGTAGTAGTGATATAGTAATTGCTTAAACTGTCTGTTTGGCTGGGATAACATCCAGTGAACATGTAAAGAAGATTCTGCTATTGATATACCAACTATAAGAATCTACCATCTGAAGAAGATATGGACCAAGGCCCAAGCTGGAGGTGATAATGAAGACACAGCCAAGAAACATGCATGCTCTAAAAAGGCAGACCCAAGGAGGGGCCATGCAAAACAGTCCCTGGAATATGGAAACTAGTTTATGGAAAAATATGAATATGCAACAGATTGATACAATAGAAAGGGTATTTAAAGAAAATCTCTGAAATAGCAGGGTGTGGACTTGGCTAAATGCCAAGTCACTTGGTCAGATGTACTTTGCTTTTTTCTATCTCCTTATTGTCTTATTTTCTATTAAACCTATTTCTTAAAATTTACATAAAAAATGAATCTCGTTTTCACAGTTTTTATTCCCGTGGTTTCAGAGATGCTGAGAAGAGGTATACTACCTGGGAAAAAGGCTTGTTTCTGGTTAGCTTAGCTCTCATAGAAGTGGAGATGGTTGCATGACAACAACCAATTGTCTAGAGAGGACCTTTCAAAGTTATTAAGACAGTCACTACTGGGACATCCCCACCTGATGAGGTGGCCCAGAGGGCCTCAGTAACAAAGTGATATGCTCAGACTGAACATTATTGTAGCATCTTCTCTGTTGGGGAAGATGAATCAGGGAAACCTTATAAATATGACTGCTTAGCAAAGATTCTGAAAATATGAAACCTATAATCGAAATAGAAATGAAAGCTTACTTTGAGTTGTAGGATATTGAGTCTTAGTTACTATATAACCTGAAAACAATAGTCTAGCTAGCTGAAGGAGAATCCCTTTTGATTGAACAATACCTTTCTGCTGGCTGAGGGATTCAAAGGTCAATGTAGCAAAACAGAAGTCTAAAGAGTAGTTTTTAGAGTTTAAAATATAACACAGTATGGTAATATAGTAGTTCTTATAGACTGTATGTAGATTCTATAGAATTTTGTATTGGTTGGTCACTGTAAATTAGAATATTCATCACAAAAGGAAATATAATGTATTGTAACAAAGACCTCGCTCTCCTAACTCTCTTACCCTTCCTCTTCCCCCTGTTCTCGCTCTCTCTTGCTCTCTTCCCCCTGCTACCTTGCTCTCTTGCTCCTTTCTTTCTCAGCTCTCACCCTGCTGTTCTTTCTTCTCCCTCTCTCTTTGGGACTTCCCTTCAGCAGATACTGGTGGCTGAAGGCAAGGCCCTTTTACCCAAAATCCTTGCAATAAAACCACATGTTCTAGAATATACAGGTGAGCAGAATTCCTTGTCCCAGCCGTCCCGTGGATAACTGAATAACTGAAGGAGAAAAAGGGAAGGGAAGGGAAGGGAAGGGAAGGGAAGGGAAGGGAAGGGAAGGGAAGGGAAGGGAAGGGAAGGGAAGGGAAGGGAAGGGAAGGGAAGGGAAGGGAAGGGATAGGATCCAGGTCTCATCGTTACCAGCACCTGGAGCCGGATATATGATGTTTGCTTGTTTTCTGATGTTTTTAATTTTTTGGCTTCCGTTCTTATTTGTGATTTTAGACCAAAATGTTCTGGGATGTGATTTTACAATTTTCTGTAATCAGCTGCCTCTTTTGCTCTTGAATTTCTTAATGGTGTGTCAGGACTGAATAGTAGCATTTTGGGTGGGAACCCTTCGGTGTGAGATAGCATTGTATCAGCAGCAGCTGGTGTTGCACATCTAAGCAAAGATAAATAACAAAGATTCCAGGAGCTGAATATTCGGAACCCGCAGTGCCCGGCTCGAGGGAGCTGCGGTGGGAGCTGCGGGTTGTGCCGGGGATGGGGAATGTCCAGAGCCCCTGGCCAGGGGCCGGCAATGGCCACTGCCCCTTTGCTGAGCAGGGGCTCGGGGCCCTGCGGCGCCGGGCGGTCGGTGCCCAGTCAGCCCGGGACTGTGCGAGAGCCGGGAAGAGCGAGAGAGCCCGGGCCGGACATCAGCACCTGGGCGGGCACGGCCTGGGAGGGGGCACAGCCAGGGGGGCCCGCAGAGCCTCCCTGCTGGAAAGCTCCCCTGTGACAGTGGGGCAGCTGCCGGGATCTTTGGGGCAGGGAGGGGCCGCAGGTGGCCGTTCCGAGTGCCTCCTTTGGGGCAGGATTTTGTCCTGATGCGGGGGAACTGCCCCTGCCCCCAGAAGGTGGGAGCAGCCAAGAGCCCCGCGCTGCCCATCCCGACCTGTCCCGGCTCCATCCTCGCTCCTCCCGCGGGCTGCGAGGTGTGACAGATATAATGTATAAATTTGCGTATAAAATATTGTATTAAAAGCTTGGACTATTAAAAAGCTACTCGGGGGTGTCTCTGGGATCCAAAGTCCATTGTGCAGCTGTATAACCACAAAATTTGCAACAGAAACGACAGAGCTAGACTGGAGATGGCTCATTCATCAAGGATGGACTTCCACTTCACAGATATTCAAGACCTGATATCGATCTTGGTGAAGAATCCGGAGAATGATCAAATCAGCACCCCAAAGGAAAAATCCGGGAAGACTCTTGAAATGTCTTTTCATAGTTACAGGGAAACCCTTTCAAAACCTTACTTGGGAATAAAGAAATGCATGAATATTCGGACTCTCAGTAGACCTAGCCTCCAGACAAAAAAACTGTATAAAAGCTGTACACCAAGACCCAGCATTCATGGGCAAGGTTGGTGGCACCTTTGCTGCCGTTACCCTGTCCACCCAACATTTGATCCATGTCCAATTTTATTGTGGCTTATTAATTTGATCTTGGAAAATTGCTAAATAAATTATTTTAGTTTGGATTGGCTTCTAATCATTTATAACAGAGGGGTTCAGGAACGGGGCAGGAGTAATGGGGATGCTGGAGCGGTGATGGAGAAGCAGCAGGAGAAGAACTGGAGGGATCACGTGAATGAGGAAGGGAAGGGGTGAAGGAGGAAGAGGAAAAGGAGTGGGAGGAAGAGCTGGGATAGAGGAGGAGCAGGAACTGGAAGCGGAGGCACCACGCGGTCCAGCCCTCGCTGTGTCCGCAGCCCTCCTGCGCCTTGGGGCATTGTCCCCGCCCCGGCACTCGCAGGTGACCGCAGAGGGGGAGCTCACCCAAATATCCTTGAGAGTCCATGGGAGGGTATTTGGTGGAAGGTATAGGGGGGAGAGAGAAGGGGAATTTTTGGAGCTTGAAGGACTCCAAAGCTAAGCCTCAAATGCCCTTTGGGGAGATTTTGGGCGTGTCCCAGGAGGTTGTTTTCTTCATGGGGAGAGGCAGGAGATGGGATTACATTGGGACACCGAAGTGTGCAGCCCAGAGTGAGGAGACCCCCAGGATTCTGCCGGGGAGGGGAACACCCTGGCAAGGAGGAGCCCGTGGAGCTCCCCGCAGCCTGAAGCGGGGTCAGGGGAAAGGGGAGTGCTGGGACCCCAAGAGCCCTGGCATGGCTAAGTGGGATCCCAGAGAGGGGGAGGCAGGGGCTGGGGCTGCAGGGGACCTCCAGCAGCAGAGAGAAGGGGGGGCCCAGAAACCCAAGATCAGAAGAGCAGAGAGGGAGGACCCTAGGGATTCCTGGGACCCCTGACAGCCTGGAGAGGGTGGGGACGCCAGAGAGCAGAACCCTCAATACGTGCACAACCCCCAGAAGTTCAAAGTGCAGAGACAAGAAAGGGGGGGATGTCCTGGAGAGATTTTTTTGGGATGATCATTGCTATAAGTATGGGAGAATTAATTAGTGTTTTATAGAAATATATGATATTAAAACATTTTAATTTCACCAAATAAAAAGTAATTGTGAAACTACAAGCCTCTGCTGGGAACAGGGGAAGCAGTGCATTTGCAATAGAAAGAAGGGTGTCTCCTCCAGGAGTTGGGTCCTCTCCAAAGATGGGATTGACAACAACCTGATGAATATCTTATCTACATTGGCCTGGGAGTGCATGCCAATACTGGGTTCTTGTAAATGTACTCAGATGTCCAGCCCTGCCCAGAAAGCTATTCATTGGACCAGCAGACAGAGAGAAAAGAAATATGAATATAAAACAATGACTGAGTGTACAAAAGGATGAGGCAATTTTCTATCTGGCTGAAAAAATGTATATAAGCCAGCTCTGCAAAAGTGGACTTTGTGAACGAGGGAGGATACGGCACACTGCCAGTTCTAAGGTTCACCCAGCATCGATCCCAGGCTCAATGCTGTCCATTGCTTCTGGCTTTTTTAATTTCTATTTCGCAATATTTCTTAATAAAATGGTATATTGATTAAATTGACCTGATTACTTATTACAATCATGATCCATCCAAGTCTTGTGGAGGCTCAATATTGGCGGTTCTGAGATTTTTTTCCAGGTAAATCTTGGTGGTCCTAAGTATTTTTGGGCTGAATCTTGGTTGTCTGGAGGTTTCTATACATACAAAATGTCTGGTAACTTCTAGGGAAGGGCTTGGGCAGGAGGAATCCCCAACAAAATTACCTCATACCATATTTTTCCCTAAAACCAGGATTTCCCACTCCCAAACCTTGACAGGATGAAGGAGGAGGAGGCTGTGAGGAAGAGGAAGATGGCTCAGGAGGCGCAGGCAGGTGAGGAGGAAGTCACTGCCCCTTTCCCCCTCTCTCCTGCTCCATCTCCCAGCCCAGTCTGGCCCCTACCTGCAGAATAACCCCTCTTCCAACACTGTCCTGCCGGAGACACCCTGGCAGGATCTCCTTCCCCTTCTCTGTGGCATGGAGGCAAATTCCATCCTCTCCTTGTCCTTCCTCCCCCAGACAAGGAGCTGAGGACGGAGATCAGGGAGGACAAATCCTCACACCAGAACCTCATGGAAGAGGCCATTTTGAGTGGCTCCACGGCATGGAAATCCCACGTGGAGGAAAAGCCCCAGAGATCCCTCATAAAAAGGGGCTGCAAATGCAGATCTCAGGCATCCGTGGAGGAAAGATCCACCCTGGGCCAGGGAGGCAGCTGGAGCTCTGAACTGGGGGTCCCTGAGCAGCTTCAGTTTGGTGAGAAGCCCCACAAGTGCTCAAAATGTGACAAGAGCTTCAACAAGAGATCCTCCCTGATCTGCCACAGGAGAATCCACATGGGAGAAAGGCCCTACAAATGTGGGGAGTGTAGGAAAAGCTTCAGGTCAAACTCTGAACTGATCTGCCACCAGAGGAGCCACACAGGAGAACGGCCCTGTGAGTGTGGGGAGTGTGGGAAGAGCTTCAGTGACAATTCCCACCTGCTCTGGCACCAGAAGCTCCACACTGGGGAACGGCCCTATGAGTGTGGGGAATGTGGGAAGAGATGCAGAGACACCTCCAGCCTCATCACCCACCGGCATGTGCACACTGAGGAACAGCCCAACATGTGCTTGGAATGTGGGAAGAGCTTCAGCGTTCGGTCCAATCTGATCTCCCACCAGAAGATCCACACTGAGGAACGGCCCTACGAGTGTTCCAAGTGTGGGAAAAAGGCTCGGAGCAGTTCGGATCTCCTCAAGCACCAGCGCACACACACAGGGAAGAGGCCCTTCTGCTGCCCCGACTGTGGGAAGGGCTTCACCCGCAACTTCAGCCTCCTCACCCACCGGCGCATCCACACCCAGGAGAGGCCCTTTGAGTGTCCTGAGTGTGGGAAGAGCTTCTCCAGGAGCTCTCACCTGACCAGACACTGACAGAGCCATGAGTAAGGGAAGCCCTGTGATGGCCCCGATTGCAGGAAAAGCTTTGTCTGCTGCTCCAACTCCATCCCCCATCAGAGGACCTGCATTGGGTGGAGCCCTGGTGTCCCACATTCCTGGTGATCCATGTTAGGAAGACACCTGGCTGCTTCTCTGCAGGTCCTCCTGGTTCCCCATAGGCACCTCACTGAACGCAGGGGCAGGAACATCCATGTGGATGGAGACTAACATCAGAAATTGCTTGGGAAGAGGAGATTAGTTGACTTGAAACTACAAAGAAGTCTCACCTGCTCTGTCATTTCTTCCGATAGAAGCACTGGATGATCTTGGAGCCTCCCATGGCACAGCACGGCTGCTTTTGGGGTGTCAGCACCTGCCCAGAGCTGTGGATGGGGCCTGTGGTGGCAACTGGGGCCACTGGGGGTATTGGGAGCCTCCCAGCTGGGAGCCAAGGGAACTTGGGTGAGAGGGGAGCACAGGAAGGGGGAGCCAATGGGAAATGTTGGGGAACGGGACAAAAAGTGGGGTGGGATCCCCAGAAGGAGTGGGAAGGGAGTGGGACTCCCCAAACCAAGATTGGGGGTGGGACATGGGGATTCAGGGCATGATAAGAAAGGTAGGGCAGGGGAGGTAAAAGAGAAGCCTTTTGGATTGATGCCTTTTTGAGACTACCTAATAACAGAGGCCAAACAAATTTGAGGGGATAAAAAGCAGGTGTATTTATTGAAGGGCCTTCAGGTATGTTTCAGGCAGAATCCCTAGGGCTAAACTCATAAATGGATGATGGGTCACGGGTTTTCATACTTTTATAAGTTTGGTTCAGTTGCATACTGAATGGGGGTTAATCTTCCAGTTACAGCTTCAGGTAATGAAATCATTTACCCCAAGTTTGCTCTCCCCCCAGCTCACTTTTGTTTACATTTCTCAGGGCCTGAGACAGTGAGGTGTCCTTGATTCCCAGGCTTGGAGAGGAATTATTTTGTCTGACCAAAATGGGAAAGCAGTAGTGAACACTCTGTATGGAGTTTCGAGTTCTACACTAAAGACTTGCCAGATTACAAATACACAAAAAATATAGTAACTAAAATCCTAAGGCATCAGTGGCAACCCCAAAGAATAAAAGGATTCATGACTCCTTGCTAAAACATTTAGATAGAGAGCAAGATGAGAGAGAAAATTCTACAAAATTTGGTGAACTCCTTCCAAAAGCATTCAGATGGAAAGCAAAATGAGAGAGCAAAACTGGAATCTCTGCTAACTGTGGAAAGGGACCTTAGCAGGCAAATGCACCTTGGGCTCCATAAGGCTGCAGAGTGGGAGAATGCATTGGGAGAGATGTTGGGTACATGGAGAGGGATGAGGATGCAGCACAAGGGGTGAGCACAAGGACATGGGCAGTGGTTGAGATGAGGAAGAGGAGGGGAAGTGCAGGAAGAATTAGCAGATGAAAGAGAGAGGCGAGATCTGTCTTAGAAACTTTTAGAAGCCAAGAGAGCGACCAAGCCAGGACAGGAATGAGTAGGGTGAGGAGGATGAGGAGAAGGAGAAAAAGACAGAAGGGTGGGACAAGGAGATGAAGCTGGAGAAGTGGCTGTGGAAGAGAAGGGAGAACCAGGAGAGCAGGCAGTGGAAGAAGAGGCACATAAGGAAAAGGGAGAGGCCGTGGAAGGGCAGGCAGAGAGAGCAGATGTGTGCATAGCAGCTGGTGGGGAGCAGAAAGAAGCTGCAGAAGAGGAAGTGCAGGAATCCTGGGAGGCAGGGCTTTTCCTAAGGGTAAGTGATCCTCCTAAGCCCTGGTGCCACACGCAGAGCGCTGTCTGTTGTTCAGGGGGTTGAAATCCCCTGGAGAGGGAGAGCAGGCTTTGGGGAAGGCAGTGTTGTTGCTGAGCAGGGTCAGGAGAAGGAAAAGAAGCTGCAGGCTGAGGGGCTGCTCATCGCCAAGTGTGATTGTGTGAGGAGGCTTCAGGCAGAGCTTGGTGATGGAGGTGAGAGGGAGGGAATCTTAGAGGGAGAATGACAGGATGGAGAGTCTATAGCCCTAAACCAGACTGAACCCAGAGATGATGGTCAGGATGGGCACACTGCTACCACACAGTGCCATACACGGCGACTGAGATATCCAAGTTACTTCAGGATCAGTTAAATTTAGAGGTGGGAGACCCTGTAAGTATTCCCAGCCTGAATGTGGACGTTGTGTCCACACTAACCAGCACCCCAAAGTGGGGGGTGACCCAAATCCTACATAGGGGGAAGGTTGACAGCATTTTTGGGGTCACCTCCACATTTTTCAACCCCTGTACCCCCCTGTACCCCCTGTACAAGGATGTTGTGTGACCCCGCATCCCTCACACACCGTATTCCCTGAAGTCACCTTGCGGAATTTGGGGACTGTCCCCATGTCCCCACCCCTGGTCCCCCACAGTATGTCCACTGCTGCAGCCATGCTCGGCCTCAGTTCCTGTCACAGCTTCCCAATGTGACTAGGCAGGAGTTTCAGTCACACCCTCTTCCTCCTCCTCCTCCGGGAGGTGATGCCACTTCTCCCACTGGGAATGCACTGCTGACACCGAGGGACACCGCAGGTCACCCCTTGAAGAGATTGTGGGGTCATGGTGGCTCCTGGAGTTCCCCCGAGGTGACAGCTGGGGGTCCCAGGATGCTGCAGTTACAATTTGGGTGGTGGGTGCTCATTTGAGCATCTTCAGAATGGGACCTGAAGTCTACTCCCATTACCACAAAGTCACTCCCCTGCCCATACCTCAGTTTCCCCTCACACTACAGGCATCACCTGGAGCAAATGTTCTGGAATTAGGCTTATTTGGGGGGATTTGGGGTTTTGGGATACTAAGATGGGATGGGATGGTGGGCCAGTGGGGTGTGTCCAGACTGGTGGTCATTTGGGCTAGGGGTTGGCCAGGCTGGGGGGCTGGAGGGCCAGGAGGTGTCCTGATCAGAGTCAAGCTGGGATCCATGGCTCTGGTGTCCATCTGGCCTCCATCAGGATCCAACCTCTCATTGCCCCTGTCCATCCCAGGCTCCCCAGCTGGAGCTGCTCCTCGCTGCAGAGTGGATAAGACCCATGGTCAGTCCCAAGATGACCCCAAACCCCCTCCCACCAACCCCAACAAGCTACCAACCCCGAGGCCTGGGGCCACCAATGTTCCCCAGAAGCTGGGCTAGCTCTGGATCTTCTGGAAGAGGAGATCCACAGTCCCAGCCTGGGGACTTAAGGGCATTCAGGATGGCGAGCACCAAGTCCTTTTGGTGTGAGGGGCAGCTGGGGACACAGCTGGTGACAGGTTTGGGGGGACAGGGGATAGAGGGTGAGAGTTGGAGCGGGGGGATGCACCCAAAAATGTGCCCAAGTCAAGGGGAGGGCACACAAAATGGGGGGAAAGGATGGGAAAAGGACCCAAAATAGGGAGGAAAAGACAGAAAATAAGGAGAAGGGACCCAAAACAGAGGTCAAGGACCCAAAATGAGGGTGAGGGGGAAGGACCCAAAATCAGAGGACAAAAGGGTGTCATGGGATGTCGTTGAGTGTCACAGGCATGACACACAAGAGCGTTGTGGGATGCCCCTACTGTGACAAGACAGGTGAAGATGCTCAGCGTCAAGTGCAGCCATGGGAACATCCTGAGGGACAAGGGGACACCCTGCAGGACACAGAGACACCTTGAGTGACACAGCCCTGTGACCTTGGGGACTATGGCCCACCAGGGGTGGGGGAGAGGGACTGTTCTGGGTTGACGCTGTCCCCCATCCCATATCTTGGACTACATTGTTATGTCTAACAGCTGCTGCCCTCCCTCTTTGGCAGGGCCTGTGGCTTTTGCTGCTTGCTCTCTGGCTCAGCTGTTCTCTTGGCCTGCTGCTGCTGCTGCTGCTGCTTCTCTCTCTCTCTCTGCCGCCTGCTCCTGCCACTGGTTTTCACCGCTTCTGTTTGTTTTTTCTTTCCTTCCATTTCTTTTCCTTCCACCCCCCCGAAGATTTTGGACCAGCTCCGGACCTGACCTGACCTGAGAAGTCGGAGAATCTCCGGGGCCAGAGGAAGAAGCTCTGCACCCTCCCCCACAGTAACTTGCTGTTTCCTCAGTGTTGGGGAGTGGGTTTTTTTTTCATTTGTCAATAAACCGTTTTTTTTCCACTTTTCCTCCAAGGCATTTTCCTTCCCGAACCCAGGGCTGGGGGGGGAAGGGGTAGTGGAGGTTCGTTTTTAGGGGACTCCTTTTAGAGGTTCTCCCCTAATTTATTCCAAACCAGGCAGGGACATAGGGGAGGAGGACAGGGACACACAGAGGAGATGGGGACAGAGACTCACAGAGGGACAGGGACACATGGGGCAGGACAGGAACACACAGAGGACTGACAGGGAGCCATGGCAGGGCATGGGAACATATGGGAGCAGACACGATGCCACCAGACCAGGGGACAATGTCACCACACCTGTGGGGATGCTGCTGCCAGGATGCCTCTGATCACATTCAGCAAGGGCCACGTGACATCCCCATGCGACACTGACCCTTGCCCTGTCCCCAGCATGTCCCCAGGCGTGGTTGGTGTCCCCTGAGCACAGTGACCCTGGGACACCCTGGTGGCTGTCACTTGCTTCAGGGCCACTTGTGCCCACATGAACAAGGTCCCCGTCCCACCCTGGTGGGGTGTGACATTTGGCTGGGACACTGCAGTGATAACAGTGGGGATGTGGTGGCAGGAACCGCATTGGGCAGCATTTCGCCATGGCCGAGAGGAAGGTGCTGGTGACACTGTGGTGGCACAGGTGGTAGCATTGATGCTGTCCTAGTTCATATCCCAATTCATGTCCTTGATGTCCCCACCCATGTCCCCCTACGGCCCCATCCATTTCTGTGTCCCTATCCATGTCCTCTATGTCCCCACTCATTTCCATGTCTCCCCATGGCCCTGCTCATGTCATTGCCCCCACATGTCCCCATCCATGCCTTAGTTCAACATCTTTAACTCAGTTTCACGGCTTTCAAAGGGATGCACAGAAACCTTTTCATTTCAAGGACAAAACAAAAGGATTTACGTGTCTCTGCTGGCCGAGCATCCATGTGCTTGGGTGGGTGGGAAGAACCATTTTTGGAGGGGTTTCCATCCCACAGTTTCCACAATCATGGGTTTTTGATCCAGTTCGCCCCCGTTTGATGTGGAAGATGCTCATGGGTCAGAGAGAATTGAAATGATGGATTTATGTTGGAGAAGACTTCCAAGGCCATGCAGTGTTGCTTGATGTCAGCAGAAGATGCAAAAAGTGAGATTTTTCTCGGGTCAGAAGTCAAGAAATCTGCTCTCCATAATGGATGTCTGATGTTGGCCTGTGGATGTGTCTAGGTGCCCATGGGGAGTCAGGAGGATGTGGAGCCCCCAGCCAGGTGTCTTCCCAACACGGATCACCGGGGCTCTGCCCACCGGGGGTCAATGGGGATCATCCAGTGCAGATCTTCCCATGTGGGATGGAGCTGGAGCAGCGCACGAAGCTCTTCCAACACTCAGAGCACTCGCAAAGCTTCCCTTAGTGGTCGTTCTGTTGGTGTCTGGTCAAGGCAGACCTCTGGCTAAAGCTCTTCCCACACTCGGGACACTTGTAGGGCCTCTCCCCGGTGTGGATGCGCCGGTGGACAGTCAGGGTGCATTTGCGGATGAAGCCCTTCCCACAGTCGGGGCAGCGGAAGGGCCTCTCATCTGTGTGAATCTGCTGGTGCAGGATGAGACTAGAGCTGTTCAGAAACCTCTTTCTGCATACATCACACTCGTAGAGCCTCTCCCCAATGTGGATCTTCTGGTGGTATATAAGGTGGGACCTCGACATGAATCTCTTCCCACACTCCCCACACTCATATGGCCGTTCCTTGGTGTGGCTCCTTTTGTGGACAATCAGTTCAGAATTCGATCTGAAGGTCTTCCCACATTCCCCACACTTGCAGGAGTATTCCTTATAGGCCGTAGAGCCCTTGTGGCTCCTCTGGTGGCGGATCAAGTGGCAGCTCCGGCTGAAGCTCTTCCCACACTCCCCACACTCATACGGCCGTTCCCCCGTGTGGCTCCTCTGGTGGATGATCAATTCAGAACTCGTCTTGAATCTCTTCCTACACTGCACACACTCGTAGGGCCGTTCCCCCGTGTGGATTCTCTTGTGGGCAATCAGGATGGAGCTCTGTGAAAAGCTCTTCCCACACTCAGGACACTCATAGGGCCTCTCCCCAGTGTGGATGCGCCGGTGGGTCATGAGGCTGGACTTGTGCTTGAAGTCCATCCCGCAGTCGGGGCAGCGGAAGGGCCTCTCATCTGTGTGAATCCGCTGGTGGCTGAGGAGACAGGAAATGGTATGAAATCTCTTCCTGCATTGGTCACACTGGTACAGTTGTTCCCCCGTGTGGATTTTCCAGTGGCTGATCAGGTAGGATCTCTGGCTGAAGCTCTGCCCACATTTCGAGCACTTGTGGGGCTTCTCCTCATCGTGAACCTGCTCAGGGACCTCCAGTTCTGTGCTCCAGCTGCATCTCTGGCCACCTCTCCAGCCCAGGGTAGATCGCTCCTCCTCAGATCCCTGTGATCTGCGTTTGCAGACCCTCCTTGTGCGGGATCTCCGGGCCTTTTCCTCCCCATTGGATTCCTGCGCCATGGAGTTGCTCAAAACGGCCTCTTCCACGAGGTTCTGCTGCGGGGATTTGTTCTCCCTGGGCTCTGTCCTCAGCTCCATGTCTGGGGAGGGAAGGACAAGGAGAGGATGGGATTTGACTCCATTCCACAGGGAAAGAGATCCCCTCAATGCATTCCCAGCAGGATGGTGTTGGCAGTGGGGTTGTCCTGCAGCCGGGGGCCAGGCTGGGCTGGGAGATGGAGCAGGAGAAAGGGAGAAAGGGGCAATGACTTCCTCCTCACCTGCCTGCGGCTCCTGGGCCATCTTCCTCTTCCTCGCGGCCTCCTCCTCCTCCAGCGGGCCAAAGTTTGGGAATGCGAAATCCTGGTTTACGGGGGAAAGGAAGGGCTGAGCGCGTTGGGTTCGATGGTCCCGCTGCCCAGGTGCAACTGCAGAAGTCAGTGCCCCTTTCGGCCTCGGGGGACCCGGACCCCACTCAGGTCCCGCCTCCCCAACCCCTCCAAGCTGCCGGCGGTCCCCCGGGTCCGGGATCACCCCTCTCCGGGACTCCCGAGTCCCTCAAGGCTCTTCCGGGGATCCCCAAACCCGATATCGCCTCTCTGCCCGCCGGTACCGGCGGATCGCCACGTGGGACCCGCTCAGATCCCTCCAGGGCCATTTCCATCGGCTCGGCTTTGGGGTCCAAGATCCAAACATGCCCTGCCGCGCAAAAAACAAACAAACAAACAAACAAAAAACCCTAGGGACCGCCCCGATAGATTTGGGGCGAGCTCCCGCTCCCCGCTCACCTGCGGGTTCCCGGGGGGACGATGCTGCCGAAGCCGGGGGAGCTGCGGCCTGAGCGGGCGGGCGGGAGAAGAGAAGCCTGGCCCTGGTGCTCGTCTTCCGCCTCCTCTTCCTCCTCTCTCCGTCCTATTCCTGCTCCTTCTCTTCCTGGCGCTCCCGCCTTTCCTTGTTCTCCTCCTCTGTGTCTGCTCTTCCTCCCGCTCCTCCTCCGCTCCCAGCACGGCTCGGGCGGTGCTGACACCCAAAAGCAGCCGCGCTCTGCCCTGGGGGGTACCAAAGCCGCCCCACGTCGCAGGGCAGCGGGAGCGATCCTAGGAGCACCGGAAAGGAGCTGGGAGCGCTTTCCCTCCCAGTATCGCTCTTACTGGGAGCGCTGGGAGGGAACTGGGAGCGAACAGCGCCTGGACTCGGCTGCAGCCGGCGCTGGGCGGGGCCGAACCAATGGGCGTGGTTATGCAAATAAAGGAACGATGGCGCGCTGTCATTGGTGGGCGGGAGCAGCGCGGGGGTTGGCTGGAGCGGCGGCGGCGGCGTCCGGTGAGAGGGGCCAGGGACCGGGGATGGAGACGGCAATGGGGAAAGGGCTCGTGAATGGAGACAGGGCCTGAGAATGGGTCCCGTAATGGGAATAGGGGAACGGGACAGGGAATATGGAAACTGCAGAGAAACTCCTCTCTGCGGAGAGAGAATATGGGATGGGGATTAGTGTTCCAAAGCGCTGCAGTGAAACACATCCGGGCCTGCGAGCTCTGCAGCTGGGCCTCCCCTGGGCTGCTGCGGCCCAGCGCCCAAAGGCTGGAGCTGCAGCCTTGCTCCTGTGCCAAGAGCAGGAGGCTCCTGCAGGCCCGTGTCCCCTCCATGTCCCCAGCAGGAGGGAGGGCTCTGAGGCACAGCGGGGGCTGGCAGGAGGGGCTGCTCTGGCCAGCTGGGGCCTGTGAGAAATGGCCAAAGCCTTGTGCTCTGTGCAGCTGCCCAAGGACAGCAGCAGGGCTGAAGGGTTCGTGTGCCACAGGCAGCCCGAGGTGTGGAGCCCTGAGGGCCCCATGTGAGAGGCAGCCCTGGGGAATGGGACCGGGAATGGGGACAAAGACTGGTACTGGGAATGTGAACAGGCTTTAGGAATAGGACCTGGGACCGGGAATGGGACTGGAAATATGAGACAAGGCCTGGAAATGATGCAGCGAATGGGGACAGGGAGCAAGAATGGGACCAGCAATTCTGGACAAGGACAGGGAACGGGATAGGGAATGGAGCTGGAGAATGGGAATGGGGCCAGGAATACAGGAGGGAGGCCTGGAATGGGAATATGAGAATGGTACAGAAAACATGGAAACAGCAACGGGAGAGAGAATATGGTATGGGGATTAGGACAATGGGGCCAGGATGAGAAATGGAAATAAATACAGGAATGGGACTAGGAATGGGAATATTGGAATGGGACAGGAAATAAAGAATTGGAATTATGGGACCTGTAGTCAGACTGGGAATATGAGAACGGGAACAGGACAGCGAATATGAGACTGGGAATATGGGAACAGCAACCAGACAGAGAATACGGGACAGGGATAGGAGATGAGCCTGGAATGGGGAGAGGCACTGGGAATGGAGACGGGGACCGGGAATATGAAAAGGGATTGGGAATGTAGACAGGACCAGGAATTGGGATCAGGGATGGGCACAGGGACTGGGAATAGGATTGGAAATATAAGGCAGGGTCTGGGAATATTACTGGAACTGGGAATATGGGACTGGGATCAGAAATAGGAGCCAGAATCAAGAGAAGGACTGGGAATGGGGCCAGGAATACAGGAGAGAGACTGGGATTATGGGAGAGGGGCCTGGAATGAGACCAAGCATGGGGATATGGGAATTGGACAGAGAACATGGAAACAGCAATGGGAGAGAGAATATCAGATGGGGATTAGAAAGGTAGGACTGGGATCTGAAATGAGAATACAGGAATGGGACTGGGAACTGGAATATGAGAACAAGACAGGGAATATAGAAATGGAATTGCAAAACCGGGAATATGAGAATGGGAACAGAGCAGAGGACATGGGATTGGGAATATGGGAACTGCACTCACAGAGAATATGGGACAGAGACAGGGAAGGAGACCGGGAATAGGACCCAGACTGGGGTGGGAACAGGATGAGAACGGGAATGGGGTGACATGGGAACGGGCAGGAGGCAAGGGGAGGAGAGAGGGGAATCCTGGACAGGGGACACTGGGAAATGGAACAGGGGGATATGGGGACAGTTCCAGGGCAGGGAGTCCTTGATCAGCTGCCCCAGAACCTCCACCAGGGTCTCCCAGCACAGCTGGAGCCGCTCAGCCTGAGGAGCTCAAAGCCCTGAGCAACCCCAAAGTCCCTGCCAGGAACCCTCAATTCCTTTGCACCCAAGCATCTCCCACATTCCCTGGAAGATGCCCCTCTATCCCCATCCATGTCTTTGTTCAACGTCTTTATTTTTACTTTGATTTTGGGTGTTTTGAAAGGACAAAGAGAAAATCCAGGCCACAGGAAGCCAAGAGCATGTGGAGCCCCCAGCCAGGTGTCTTCCCAACACGGATCACGGGCACTGCGGATCACTGGGGCTCTGCCCACCAGGGCTCACTGGGGATCATCCAGCGCAGATTCTCCCATGAGGGATGGAGCTGGAGCAGTGCAGAAAGCTCTTCCGCACTCACAGGGCTTCCCTTAGTGGTGCGTCTGTTCAAGTGAGAGCTCTGTGAGAAGCTCTTCCCACACTTGGGACACTCATACAGCCTTTGGGAGCAGAAGGAGCAGAGCTGGGATGTGCTCTGGTGCCTGTGACATCACAATGAGCGGGACTGGCTGTGATGCTCTCTAGTCTGTGAGACATGACAAGGGCAGAGATGGCTGTGATTTGTTTGGGCAGGGATTGGGGCAGAAATGCCACCCCAGGACTGGGAGTGCCTTGGGCATGGCACGGGGCTGCCTCTGGTGCCTGTCCCACATCCCTGTGGCTCCTGTCCCAGGTACTCCCTGCCACCTTCACTCCCTCCATCAAAGCCCCGCTCAAACCTCTGCACTGTGACCTCTGGAAGGAAGGAAGGCAGTGTAGTCAGTGTACCCTGGCTGGATGCCAGATGCTCACCAAAGCTGCTTTCTCACTCCTCTCCAGAGATGGACAGGAGAGAGATAACAGGATGAAGGCTTCATGGCTTGGGGTAAGGACTGGGACAGATCATTCAGCACATGCCATCATGGGCAAAACAGGTTTGAAATTGGAGCCATTAATTGGATTTATTGCTATCAAAATCAAAGCAGTACAGTGAGAAGTAAAATAGAGCTTTAAAAGCACTTTCTGCTCATCCCCCCTCCTTCCAACTCTACCTCCTCCCCCAGTGGGTGCAGGGAGACAGGGAATCGGGGTTCTGGTCAGTTCATCCTGTGTTTTTTCCCTCTGCTCAGGGAGAGGAGTTGTTCCCTGCTGTGCCAGGGGTCTCTCCCTGGGATGCTTCTCCATAAACTTCTCCAACATGATTTCATCTCGTGGACAGCAGTTCTTCACAAACTGCTGCAACATGGGTCGCTATTCCATAGGCTCACAAGGGTTCTACCAGGACCCTGCTCCAGCCTGGCCTCCTCTGTCCACAGAGGAGCTGTGGAGCTCCAGCTCCCTGCTCCAGCACAGGTTTCTCATGGGGTCACAGCCTGCACTCAGGCATCCCCCTGCTCTGGCACGGGCTCCTGTAGGCACTGCAGGTGCATTTCTGCACTCCGTGCCCTCCGTGGGCTGCAGGGGCCCAGCTGCCTCAGCACAGACTGCACCAGGGAATCTCAGGGCCATCAGCTCCAGCACCTGGAGCAGCTCCTGCCCCTCCTCCTGCCCTGCTCTGGGTGTGTGCAGAGCTGTTCCTCTCACATGTTCTCACCCTGCTCTTCCTTGGTCACAGTTACAACTACATGGTGAGCAATTTTCTTTTTCTTCAATCTGTTATCCCAAAGGTGTTGCCACAATTTCTAACTGGTCCAGTCTTGGCCTGTGGCCGGTCCATCCTGGAGCTGGCTGGCATTGCCTCTGCAGGACATGGAGGAGCAGCTGCTTCCAGCAGCTTCTCACAGAAGGCACTCCTAGATCTCGCCCTTAACCAAAACCTTGCCGTGCAAACCTAGTATATGTACGGTAGGGTTTTTATTATAGTTATGTATTCTTATTATTGCTATTATCTCTACTTTTGCTATTAATATTACAGTTGTTATTATTATTAATAGTATTTTTAATCTTCTTGACTCAATATTATTAGTGGCTATAGCAGGACTCAAAACAGAAGTTCTTAATTGCAATTAGAAGTTATACTCTGTTCTGTGTCATTGCTGTGTGCGAAGCTGCTGCTGCCAGGGCTTCCTGTTTCCCTGGTTTGGGAAATTTGATGGCATTGCTCACATGTCAGAAAGAGTGGGCTCATTCTAATCAAATGGATTGCCCGAGCTCTTCTAGTCCCGCTGTTAAAAGCTTGTTTTCTAATAATGTTGACTTTTTTAGCTTCCATTAATATTTGTGATTTTATACAAAAATTTTCTGACATACAGAAAGACTCTAAAACTTAGAGACAAAGTGAGTTTTAAAGTAGGTATGTGATTTATTCAGCACTGGGCATGATGCAGGAGAGCTTCCAAAGGCATGTGCAGCCTCTCTCTTTTTTAACCTCTAGAATGTTAAATATGCATCAAGTTTCACAATACCCCTGTGCATATTCATTCCTTGCCTCCCCCCCCCCCCTCCCAAACTCCCCCACCCCCATCACAATCTGCTAATGCAAGCGGGGGTCGTGATGGTTCGTTAACTGATCTCGGAGTGCAAAAAACAACACAGAGGGGATTTCAGTTTTCATCAAAACAAATACACTTTTTTTAGTGCCAACATCAAATTCGATAGAAGGATTTGAAGGGAAATAAAGGATAGAGAGAAAACAGACAGAGAGGGTGGGTATAGCTACCAATGGAGAGATGAAATCCTCGTAGTCCAGCCAATAGATCCGTCTTCTTCCGTGGGGAGATCTCAAAGTCTTTGGTTAACTTAGGGGTCTTTATAGTCCTTTCCAAAGCGACAGTCAGTTGGCCAAAAGGTGGGGAAATCTTTACGGTGTGTTCGTTTCCAGAACAGAACTCAGAACAGGTCAGCCATCATCAAGTGCAGTGTTAACTCAGAACAGCTACAGCCGTCAGCAAGTGCAATCAATTCACCGTGACTTGCCCATTGTTTCGGCTCAGGTTCTGATGTTCCAATGGAAATGCGTGCTAGCTTTTTCCATTGAACACACCTGCAGGCAACAGTTGGCAAACGTCCCACCTCAGCCAGGCCAGAACTCCTGTGTTGGGGTTTTAGAGTCCTTTTAGGGGTTTCAGTCTCAGTTGTTGACCACGGTCGTGAGGCAGATGAGGGATCTTTGGACTGTCTCTTACACACACACACACACACACACACACACACTGCCTCTACTTCTTATGCTAATCATCACTCCTTTGCACCTGTGCACTTGTCTCTGGTGATCATCTCGGGGTCTCAGAGATGAAGAAGAATAGTGTTCCTCAGAAATGAACTTCTGACCCCCCTGCCCTGCCCATGCCCACTGATCCTCTGGTCATAGTCCAAGCTATAAGGCCAGTTTTATCTGGTCCTGGGGGCCCAAGGAGCCTGGTTATGTCACTATCTCTGGTAATCTTACATTCTTATGTCCTGTTTTGGTAAGCATCCTCACTTTAGCAGGCATCTTTGCATTCCTCCTTGCTGTTCTTGCACATAGTCCTGTCCCTTCTTAAGCAGCTAGTACCATGCAAAAAGCAGCAATACACATAATCTGAATGCCTATTCTTTAATCAATATTTTCTGATTTCTGTGATTAATATCCTCTAGTTTCTTATCTCATGTTTCAGTTTCCCCATTTTTAATAAGGCAGTAAATTCTTTTACTTAGTACAAATTCCAATTCTTATGATATGTGTCTCTCAATTCCTTGTTATGTATTGGGATAAAGAGGTTAATATTGTTACTTGTAACAGTTTCCAATTTTAAATAAGCATTAGAAAAGACAGCAGTAAATTTACACCAACTAGTATTAATAAGACAATGACGGGTGACGTAAGGTTTATAGGATCCCATTTGCAGTGGGTGGCCATCTAAGGAGTGAGTCCCACCAATTGTGACTTGCATCTTGTTTCACTCTTTGCAGAACCTTGTTTATTTCTTTTGTGTTGTGATGGACAGTAATTGTGCGTGACAACCTGTGATGGTCGGACTTAACTAGCTGGTGGGACACAACTGGTGCTGAATACAGAAAGTCACACTCTAAAATCTTAACAAAGTTACAGAGGTTAGAATGATTCTTGCTAAACAAAGCTACATTATCTTTGGCTACTTCTATAAAAGCACATGCAGTCTTTAAACATAGCATGACCAATATATACAAGTACAGTCCTTTGGCTAGTATTTGGATGAATTTCAAAGTGACAGACATCCTGTTCAGTATCAAGACATATGTCTCTCGAGCCTCGATTGTGTTACTTTTGCAAATGAACTCCTATTGCTCCTGATTCCAGATTCACCGTTTGCAATTTCTTATCCACTCTTCCTGCCCATGTTTATTTCGTGCAACAACATCTTGGTTACTTCCCAGGCTTTGGCAGTCCTGGTGGGGAAAGCCACCTGAAAAGGTATCTGTTAGTACCAACAAATATCGATATCTCCCTTTTCTTGGTAATTCTGAAAAATCAATTTGCCACTGCTGACTGGGTCCATGGCCCTTTCTCATTTTACCAAGGTTTGGTTTAGGGGTATTCTTAGGGTTAGTCTGGAGGCAAAGTTTACACTCCTGGGCCACTTGAGTGATAGTGGCATATAAGTTCCTGGCAGTGATTTTTCCAATCAGGTAATTATACAAGGTGTCAGTTCCTCAGTGTGTTTTCTGATGTTCTTCTCCTACTAATGGCAATAGCAAATGAGAGAGAATAACCTATTTTCCTTCTGCTGTAACAGCCCATCCCTTCTGGTTATATGTTCTCTTTTGATCCTCAATTAGCATTCTGTCCTTTTTATTATACACTGGCTTACCTTCTAGGGAGATTTGGCCATCGAGAATCAGGGCTTTTTCTACTGTCACCTCACCTTTTGCTGCTTCTTTTGCCTCTCTGTCTGCCAGCTTGTTTCCCCCTTCCAATTCTGAGCTCACTTTCTGATGTGTCTTAATGTGCATGATTGCCACTTTTTCAGGCAGTTGGACTTCTTCCAGCAGTTGTATTATTTCTTGTGCATGTTTAATGTTTTTCCTTTGCAAATTTAAGAGTCCTCTTTCTTTCCAGATAGCTCCATGAGCGTGCACTACCCCAAATGCATATCTCAAATCTGTATAAATGTTTATTCTCTTTCCTTTTGATAACTTTAATGCACAGGTTAGGGTAATTATTTCCATCTTCTGGGCAGAGGTACCTGCTGGTAATGGTCCTGATTCAGTTAGGTCTCTGGATGTGCTAACTGCATACCCAGCATGTAGTTTTCCACTGATGATGACACTGCTTCCATCAGTGAACCAGTTTTCCGCATCATCCAAAAGAATGTCCTTCAGGTCTGAGCAGCCGGAGTAAGTGGCTTCAATGGTCTCCAGGCAGTTGTCATGAATTTGCATTCCTTGGTTCCCACTAAGGAAAGAATGTTAGTTACCACTGTCTCTACATCATTTTGTTCTACTGTGATAGCTTGGTATTTCAGGAACCTTTGTGGGGAAAGCCAGTGGACTCCCTTTGTGTCCAGTACTGAGGATACTGTATGAGACACTAGCACAGTCATTTTCTGGCCCAGGGTGAACTTATGAGCTTCCTGAATGTTCAGCACAACTGCAGCCACTCCTCTGAGGCAACCTGGCCATCGTATAGCTGTTGCATCCAGCAGCTTGGAGAGATAAGCAACTACCCTTCTATATGGGCCCATGTCCTGTGCCAGTATTCCCAGGGCAATTTCCTGTTTCTCGTGAGAGAAGAGAAAGAATGGTTTACTCACATCTGGCAGTCCTAATGCTGGAGCTGACATGAGGGCCTTTTTCAGTTGCCCAAAGGCTCGTGTGGCTTCCTTTGTTCACTGGAGGTCTCTGCTCCCATTTGCAATGAGCTAATACAGTGGTTTCACGAGTAATCCGTAGTTGTAAATCCATAGTCTGCACCATCCCGTCATGCCCAGGAAGGTTCTCAGTTCTTTTACTGTCTGGGGTTTCGGGGTTTGGCATATTGATTCTATGTGCTCTTTCCCCAGAGTCCATTGCCCAGCACTAATCTCATAGCCCAGGTGGATCTACCTTTTGTTCTACCACCTGAGCCTTTGTCTTTGTCACTCTGTACCAAAGCAGAGAACCTCTTAAAACATGGGCAGCTGGACATAGCAATGCAGATCCAAACAATATAGTTAACATACATTCTCCCTTTATTTTGTCTAAAATAGCAGGTTATATACACTTCAGTATAGTTTACAATTACAAGTATTTTCTCATTGGTACACAGCATAAGGAAAAATGCAAACAGACATTGTTTATCTCATTCTTAAGGTGGCTAAAGTGTTCACACTACAAACTATACCTATCAATACTTAGAAAAAACATTGTCTCATGCCCATACCTTAACATAATTTCTAACTGCACCACAGGCTTCACAGGCCTGAATCTGGGGTAGCTCAAACCTCAATCCAAATATAAATCATGTCCTCACCCTCTGAGAAATTCTGCTACACTGTACCCCTGAAGTGTCGCCGACCACCCAGATCCTGGCAGGGGTCTTCTGGGTGCCGCGACCTTCCCGGTGAGTCGCCCCGAGAAGGACGGCTTCTATCCCAGGGGCACAGGCACTCCAGCCAGCGACTAGCTCTTTTGTGAGGGGCTGCCGAGGCAACCGAGCCTGTCAGCTCTCCAGGCTCACACTGCTGGTACAGTGTATCCAGGCAGATCAGTTGCAGGAGTAGGAACAGAAGCCAATCTGGTCTTCCGAGGTCTTCTTTATTAGCCCAAACCAAGGACTTCCAAAAGACCCCGAGGCTCCCCGGAGCTGGGGTTATATAGAAACTTATGGGGGTGGAGTTTTCCACAACAACCAATAGAAACAGGGATTGAAAATACAACCAGTCAGGGAGAGGATCCAAAATGGACCAATCAGGGGAGGCAAATACCAGGAAGTAAGGAAACAACAAATCAGGAGTAAAATATTTACATGCAAGCAAAGGCTCATGGGGCTTTGCAGCTAACTGCTCACCATGAGCTCCAAGGGAGTGTACCAGAGAGACTTCTCTGGGGAATGAACCAACTGCACTAGGGGCTATTAACCCTCCATGGAAGCAGTGCTTTCTCTGTGGTGGCTTCAGAGGCCTCCACACTGAACCTCCATAAAAGTTTTGAAAGTTTACTGTCCAGGCCAGGCATCCTTCTTCTGTTGGGATAGCTATCAGGATATTATCCACATACTGCGCCAGTTTTCCTTCCCTTGGTGGAGCTTTCCAGGATTCCAAATCCTCTGCAAGTTATTCTCCAAACAGTGGTGGGAAAGTTTTTGTACCCTTAGGAAATAACTGTCCATGTGAGCTGAGCTTTGCATCCACTTTTGGGATTCTCTGACTCAAATGCAAAAATTTTACGGCTGGCTTCATGGAGAGGAGGCAAAAGAAGGGGTAAATCAATGTCGCTCTGGTGTCAAACATGGTAACAAAGTGTACGGGTTAGCTACCATGGGGTAGAGATTCTCAGTTATTTTGGTAACTTGTAACAGCCCGTAAATCCTGCACAACCTGATATGACTGTCTTGGTTTGGGAAGACAGGTATCTGCCAGGGAAAGCTGGAGTTTCCCTTGGAATGGAGAATGTAAACCACCGCCTACCCCACCCCACCCCCTTTTTCCAATTATAAATTTGCAGTTAAAAGCTTTTAGGCAAAAGATTTGGAAATAGAAATAGCAGATGTATATGTATATGTATATGTATATGTATATGTATATGTATATGTATATGTATATGTATATGTATATGTTATACTATATGTATAACAAAGCAAACAAAACCAACAACTACAGCATTAATAACAAAACAGTACCAAGAACCTCGAGGGCTTTGCTTCACAAAAACCCAGGGCAGCTTGGTCTCAGTACCCCTATAGGATCCTCAGAACACCAAGCTGGAACACTGGAAAGTTCCAGGCTGGTAGCTGGGATGGCAGGATGTCCCGGCAGGCGGGGGCAGGGTGTCCTGGCAGGGCAGGGGGTGCAGGGTCACATCGTAGCAAGAGGAGCAGTGCTGATGAAACCACAACAGCGGGGCAGGGCTGGCCCAGCTCCTGCAGGGCGGCAGAGGAGCTCAGAATTCCAGGGCGAGCAGATGACGGTAGATGTCCCAGGATTGGACCCCTCCAGTGACAGTGAACTCCTCTCCCAGCAGGCAGCAACCCAGCCATTCTCTCTCCCCGAATGCCTAAGAGAGCTCAGTCCTTTACCTGCCCCCAAAACTCGAGTTCTCTCTCCCTCTGAGCTTTGGCCACCCCTTTGTTTTGATTGAGCACTCTTAAGTATCCAACACTTAGTTTCCTTGGTAACTTCTGGAGAAAAAATTCTTTAGAGTAAAAAAGGAACAAACCTCACCCCCAACATATAACCCATCACGTTTGTGGACAGGCAGGATAGGAGTGTTAAAATCAGATTGGCACTCCCTCAGCAACCCCAGCTGTAAAAAATTTTCAATTATTGTGCTAATTCCTCCTCATCTTCCTTTCTTAAGGGATACTGCTTGATTCTAACTGGTTGTTTTCTTCCTGCAGTCGGGGCCATCACAGGTGGGCCCCAACTGGTGGCTCTGTTGGTGTCTGGTCAAGTGAGAGCTCCTGGGGAAGCTCTTCCCACACTCAGGACACTCGAAGGGCCTCTCCTGGGTGTGGATGCACCGGTGGGTGAGGAGGCTGAAGTTGCGGGTGAAGCCCTTCCCACAGTTGGGGCAGCGCAAGGGCCTCTCCCCTGTGTGTGTGCGCTGGTGCTTGAGGAGATCCGAACTGCTCCGAGCCTTTTTCCCACACTTGGAACACTCGTAGGGCCGTTCCCCAGTGTGGATCTTCTGGTGGGAGATCAGATTGGACCGAACGCTGAAGCTCTTCCCACATTCCCCACAGTTGTAGGGCCGTTCCCCAGTGTGGACCTTCTGGTGCCAGAGCAGGTGGGAATTGTCGCTGAAGCTCTTCCCACATTCCCCACACTCATAGGGCCGTTCTCCTGTGTGGCTCCTCTGGTGGGCAATCAGGTTGGACCTCTGGCTGAAGCTCTTCCCTCACTTCAAACACTCACAGGGCCTCTCCCCAGGGTGGCTCTGTTGGGGGTTAGGTTTGTTCCTTTTTCACTCTAAAGGATTTTTTCCCCATAAGTTACTAAGGAGATTAAGTGTTGGATACTTGAAAGTACTTGACAAAAAAAAAAAAAAAGAGGCGACCAAAGCTTGGAGGGGGCGATAACGCAAGTTTTGGCGGCAGGTGAAGGGCAGACCTGGAGGCAGCTTCACTCTTTTTTTTTGGCGTTCATGGAAAGAGAACAGCTGGGTTGCTGCTTGCTGTGAGAGGAGTTCACTGTCGCTGGAGAGGTCCAGTCCTGGGAAATCTACCATCATCTGCTCCCCTGTCCTGCAATTCTGAGCTTTCTCCACCTGCCCTGCTGGAGCTGGGCCAGCCCTGCCCTGCTTGTCGGCTTCTTCAGCACTGCTCCTTTTGCTACGGTGTGACCCTGCAAGCCCCTGCCCTGCAGGGACATCCGGCCCTCAACTGCCGGGACATCCTGCCATTCCAGCTACCAGCCTGGGAGTTTCTTCCACTGTTTCCAGCTTGGTGCTCTGAGGGTCCTTCAGGAGCACCAAGACCAAACTGGGTTTTTATGAAGCAAAGCCCTCAAGGTTCTTGGTACTGCTTTGTTATTAACGCTGTGGTTGTTATTTTTGTTTGCTTTGTTATACATACTAGTAAAGAATTGCTATTCCTATTCCCAAATCTTTGCCTAAAAGCCTCTAACTACAAACTTATAATTGGAAAAAAGGGGAAGGGTGCTTTAATTATCCATTCCAAGGGAAACTCCAGCTTTCCCTGACAGATACCGGTCTTCCCAAACCGAGACAGGCTCCTCTGGTGTATGATCAGTTCACAGTTTGATCTGAAGTTATTCCCACACTCTCACACTTCACCCAGGTGGATTCCCCAGTGCTAGATCAGGTAGGATTTCTACCTGAAGCTTTCCTCATCGTGAAGCTGCTCAGGGACCCCCAGCTCCGAGTTCTGACTGCCTCCTCAGCCCACGGTGGATCTTTCCTCCACAGATCCCTGTGATCTGCATTTCCAGCCCCTCCTTGTGTGGGATCTCTGGGGCTTTTCCTCTCCATTGGATTCCTGTGCCTTGGAGCTGCTCAAAGTGGCCTCTTCCAAGAGGTTCCATTGCAGGGATTTGTCCTCCCTGGGCTCCGTTCTCAGCTCCTTGTCTGGGGGAGGAAGGTCAAGGAGAGGATGGGATTTGCCTCTGTGCCACAGGGAAGGGAAAGGAAAGACCCCATTGTATCCCTGGCAGCACGGCATCGGCAGCGGGGTTGTCCTACAGCCAGGGGCCAGGCTGGGCTGGGAGATGGAGCAGGACAGAGGGGGAAAGGGGCACTGACTTCCTCCTCACCTGCCTGGGTCTCTCCAGGCATCTTCCTCGCATCCTCCTCCATCGGGCAAGGAGAAATCGTGGTTTCGGGGGAAAACAAGGTGTGAGTGCATTTGGTTGGGGATTCCTCCTGCCCAAACCCATCTCTAGAAGTCACCAGATATTTTGTGTTCATAAAAATGTCCAGACCACCAAGATTCAGCCCAAAAAGACTCTTGGTGAAGATCTACCTGAAATAAACCTCAGAAATACCAAGACTGAGCCTCCATAAAACTTGAATGGATCATGATCATCCCAAAAAAAACCTCTCCAGGACTTCCTCCTCTCTGGTCTCTCCACTTTGGACTTCGAGGGGTCCTACATCCTATTAAAGGTTCTCCTCTCTGGTGTCCCCACCCTTTCTAGGCTGTCAGGGGTCCCAGGAATCCCTAGAGTCCCCCTTCTCTGCTCTTCCGACGCTGGGCATCTGGAGCTCCCCCTTCTCTCTGCTGCTGGGGGTTCACTGCAGCCCCGGAGCGATTCCCCACCTCCCCCTCTCTGGGCTCCCACTTAGCCATGCCAGGGCTCTTGGGGTCCCAGCACTCCCCTTTCCCCTGACTCTGCTTCAGGCTGTGGGGAGTTCCATGGGCTCCCCCTTGCCAGGGTGTTCCCCTCCCCAGGATGAATCTCCTGGGGGTCTCTGTTGCAAGGGTCCCTAATTAACAGGAGGCTGGACAGAGCAGATGACACGTCTGAACCAATGTGGTTATCATGTCGCTCTCCCCTTTATTGTTTACAGTGGCACTTTTTATACATTCACAGCATAGTTGGCAATTACAGGTCATACAAAGTATGTAAACAATCTTTGTCTTAAGGTGGCTAAAGTGTTAGTGCTATAATTCTACATTTAGAAACTCATTATTCCCTGGGAACATCTTAAGTGAATTCCTAGTGAATTTTTAACTGCGTCACTGCGGGCTGCAGACCCTGTGGACCCAAGGGGCCCACAGGCCTTACAGGCCAAAGGGCCCAGTCTGGAACTGCTCACCCTCGATCAATCCAAATATAAATCCCAACAGGTCTCCTCTCTCTGGGCTGCACACTTTGGTGTCCCAGTGTAACCCCATCTCCTGCCCCCCCCCCACCCCCCGCGAAAAAAACAACCTTCCGGGACATCCCCAAAATCTCCCCAAAGCGCATATGTGGCTTAGCTTTGGAGTCCTTCAAGCTCCAAAAATACTCCCTCTCTCTCAAACCTACACCCTCCCCAAAATACCCTCCCATGGACCCCCCAGGATATTTGGGCAAGCTCCCCCTCCACGGACACCTGCGAGATGTGGGGAGGACAATGCCTCAGGGGACTGGAGAGCTGTGGACACAGCAAGTGCCGGAGAGCATGGTCTTCTCACTTCCAGTTCCCGCTCCTCCTCCTCTATCCCAGCTCTTTCTCCCTCTGCTTTTCCTCTTCCTCCTCCACCCCTTCCCTTCCTCCTTCCCTTAATCTCTCCAGTCCTTCTCCCGCTGCTTCTCCATCACTGCTCCACCATCCCCATTACTCCTGCCCCATTCCCTGAACCCCTCGCAGCCCGCGGGAGGAGCGGGGATGGAGCCAGGACAGGTCGGGATGGGCAGCGCGGGGCTCTCGGCTGCTCCCACCCTCTGGGGGCAGGGGCAGTTCCCCCGCATCGGGACAAAATCCTGCCCCAAAGGAGGCACTTGGAACGGCCACCTGCGGCCCCTCCCTGCCCCAAAGATCCCGGCAGCTGCCCCGCTGTCACAGGGGAGCTTTCCAGCAGGGAGGCTCTGCGGGCCCCCCTGGCTGTGCCCCCTCCCAGGCCGTGCCCGCCCAGGTGCTGATGTCCGGCCCGGGCTCTCTCGCTCTTCCCGGCTCTCGCACAGTCCCGGGCTGACCGGGCACCGACCGCCCGGCGCCGCAGGGCCCCGAGCCCCTGCTCAGCAAAGGGGCAGTGGCCATTGCCAGCCCCTGGCCGGGGACTCCGGACATTCCCCATCCCCGGCACAACCCACAGCTCCCACCGCAGCTCCCTCGAGCCGGGCACTGCGGGTTCCGCAACGAGCCAGAATATTCCGTTCACGGAATCTTTGTTAGCTCTGCTTAGATGTGCAAAACCAACTGCTGCTGGCACAATCCTATCCCACACTCAAGGGTTCCCATCTTAAATGCTACATTCAGTTCTGACACACCATTAAGACATCCAAGAGCGAAAGAGACAGCTGATTAAAAAATCTTGTAAAACCACATCCCAGAACATTTTGGTATAAAATCACAAACACTAATGGAAGCTGAAAAAGTCAACAACGTTAGGAAAATGTTTGGAACACTAGGACTGGAAGAGCTCAGGCAACCCATTTGCTTGGAATGAGCTCTCTCTTTAAGACATTTGAGCAATGCCATCGAATTTATCAAACCAGGGAAATAGGGAAGTCTGGCAGGAGCGACTTCACACGTAGCAATGACAAAGAATAGGGCATATTATAACTTGTAGTTGCAATTAACAACTTTTGTTTCAGCTGCTACTATAGCCACTATTAATACTGAGTCAGAAAAACTAAAACTACTGGTAATATTAATAACTCTAATATGTTTCTGCCCTGACCCCCATCCAGCCCAGCCTCCCCCGTGTGTGCAGTGACCGCTGGCATGGGCTGCGCTGGATAGTGAGACCTGCTGGGGACATTGAGAGCTGCCCCCACTGTGACACTGCCCTGGGGATTTCACAGGCACCAACCAAATCACAGCCAGCCCTGCCCCTTGTCATGTCCCACGGACTAGAGAGGATCACGGCCAGCCCTGCCCGGTACGACTCTCAGTCCCTGTCCCCAGTTCGCGGTCCCATTCGCCATCCTTTTCCCCATTCCCGACTCCAGTCCCGTATTTCCGGTCCCATTCTTGGGCTCGGTCCCGTAGTACCGCTCCCTCTCCCGCTTTCGTGTCGCAATTCCCTGTCCCCTTCCCCATTCCCGGTCCCTGTCCCCTCTCACCAGACGCCGCCGCCATCGCTCCGGTCCGCCCCGCCCTCACGTGACCGAGGAAACCCCGCGCTGCTCCCGCCCACCAATTACAGCGCGCGAGCGCTCCTGTATTTGCATAACCACGCCCCACGCCTTGGCCCCGCCCAGCGCCGGCGGCAGCCGAGTCCGGGCGCTGTTCGCTCCCAGTTCCCTCCCAGCGCTCCCAGGAAGAGCCATACTGGGTGGGCGAGCGCTCCCAGTTCCTTCCCGCTGCTCTCAGGATCGCTCCCGGTGCCGCGCGGGGCCGGGCCGCTTTGGAACCCGCCCAGGGCAGAGCGTGGCTGCTTTTGGGTGTCCGCATCGCCCCGGTCGGGCTGAGAGCGGAGGAGGAGCGGGAGGAAGAGGAGGGACAGAGGAGGAGGACAACGAAAGAGAAAGAGAGGAACGGTAGGAAGAGGAAGAAGAAGAACAGGAAGGACAGAGGTGGAGGAGAAGGAGGAGCGGAGGAAGAGGAGCAGCAGCAGCAGCACGCGGTTCTCCCGCCCGCCCGCTCAAGCCTCAGGTCCCCCGGCTCCCGCAGCATCGCCTCGCCCAGAACCCGCAGGTGAGAGGGGAGGGAGACTTTGCCCCAAATCCATCGAGGGGGGCTCTCAGGGAGGTTTTTTTTTTCGGGGCAGGGGATGTTTGGATCTTGCAGGACCCCAAAGCCGAGCCGGAAATGGCCCCTGGAGGGATCTTGGGGGGGCTCCGGGTGGCCATCGCCCAGTACCTGCGGGCAGAGCCTGGAGATGAGCTCGGTCCAGGCCCCCCGAGGCTGAAAGTGGAGCTGACTTAGGCAGCTGCGCTTGGGCAGCGGGACCATCAAACCCAACGCGCTCAGCCCTTGTTTTACCCCCGATCCAGGATTTCCCATTCCCAAATCTCGGCCCGATGGAGGAGGAGGCCGCAAGGAAGAGGAAGACGGCCCAGGAGCCGCAGGCAGGTGAGGAGGAAGTCAGTGCCCCTTTCCTCCCCTGTCCTGCTCCATCTCCCAGCCCAGCCTGGCCCCGGCTGTATGACAACCCCGCTGCCGAAGCCGAGCGGCCAGGGATACAATGGGGTCTTTCCTTCCCCTTGGCTGTGGCACAGAGACAAATCCCATCCTCCTTGTCCTTTCTCCCCCAGACAAGGAGCTGAGAACAGAGCCCATGGACGACAAATCCCTGCAGCAGAACTTCTTGGAAGAGGCCACTCTGAGTGGCTCCACGGTGCAGGAATCCGACAGGGAGGAAAAGAGCTGGAGACCCCACAGGAGGAGGGGCTGCAAACACAGATCTCAGGGATCCAAGGTGAAGAGAACCACCCTGGGCCTGGGAGGCAGTCAGAGCTCGGAGCTGGGGGTCCCTGAGCAGCTTCATCATGAGGAGAAGCCCCATAGGTGCTCAAAATGTGAGAAGAGCTTCAGTCAGAGATCCTACCTGATCAGCCATTGGAGGATCCACACAGGGGAACAGCCCTATGAGTGTGGGGAGTGTGGGAAGAGCTTCAGTTTTAGATCCAACCTTAGAGTCCACCAGAGGAGCCACACCGGGGAGAGGCCCTATGAGTGTAACCAGTGCAAGAAGAGGTTTCAGACCAGCTCCCGTCTCCTCCTGCACCAGCGGATTCACACAGATGAGAGGCCCTTCCGCTGCCCTGACTGTGGGACGGGTTTCAAGGACGGATCTGCTCTCATCAAGCACCAGCGCATCCACACTGGGGAGAAGCCATACAAGTGTCCCGAGTGTGGAAAAAGCTTCAGACTCAGCTCCCATCTGATTTCTCACCGAAGGAGTCACACGGGGGAACGGCCCTACAAGTGTGAGCAGTGTGGGAAGAGCTTCAGCCAGAGCTCCCACCTGACTGTCCACCAGAGGAGCCACACCAGGGAGAGGGCCTACAAATGCGACCAATGCAGGAAGAGGTTTCAGACCAGCTCTGGTCTCCTCAAACACCAGCGGATTCACACGGATGAGAGGCCCTTCCGCTGCCCCGAATGTGGGAAGGGCTTCAAGAGAAACTCTGCCCTCGTCGCCCACCAGCGTATCCACACTGGGGAGAGGCCCTATGAGTGTCCCGAGTGTGGGAAGAGCTTCAGAGATAGCTCTGCCCTGACTGTCCACCAGAGAAGCCACACAGGAGAACGGCCCTACGAGTGTGGAGAATGTGGGAAGAGCTTCAGCCAGAGCTCCCACCTGATTATCCACCAGAGGAGTCACACTGGAGAGAGGCCCTATGAGTGTGACCAATGCAGGAAGATGTTTCGGACCAGCTCCAGTCTTCTCCTGCACCAGCGGATACACACGGATGAGAGGCCTTTCCGCTGCCCTGACTGTGGGATGGGCTTCAAGCACACCTCCAGCCTCACCACCCACCGGCGCATCCACACTGGGGAGAGGCCCTATAAGTGTCCCCACTGTGGGAAGAGCTTTTCCAAGAGCTCTCACTTGACCCAACACCAACGGAGCCAGCACTGAGAGAAGCCCTGCGAGTGCCCTGAGTGTGGGAAGAGTTTGTGCACTGCTCCAGCTCCGTCCCCCTTGGGAGGATCCATGCTGGATGATCCCCAGTGACCCCCGGTGATCTGTGTTGCTGGTGATCCGCGTTGGTAAGACACCTGGCTGGGGGCTCTGCATCCCCCTGGCTTCTTGTGGCCAAGATTTTCATTTCTCTTTGTCCTTTCAAAGCACAAAAAAACAGGGTAAAAAGAAAGATTTTGAACTAAGGTGTGGATGGGGATATGGAGGGGTTCTTCCAGGGGATGTGGGAGATGCTGGGTGCCAGGGAGTTGAGGGTTCCTGGCAGGGACTTGGTGGTTGCTCAGGGCTTTGGGCACCCCAGGCTGAGTGGCTCCAGCTGCGCTGGATGACCCTAGCAGGAGGTTCTGCGGCAGCTGATCAAGGACCCCCTGCACTGGAACTGTCTCTATATCCCCCTGTCCCAGTTCCCAGTGTCTTCAGTCCAGGATCCCCCTTTCCCCACTGTCACTCCCCTTGTCCCTCACTCGTTCCTGTTTCGCTCCGCTCCTGGTCCCATCCTGCTCCCATCCTAGTCTGGATCCCATTCCTGTTTCCCATCCTGATCCCGTATTCTCTGTCTTGTTGCCATTCCCATATTCTCAGTCCCATATTCTCTGCCCCATTCCTGTTTTAGTATTCCTGGTCCCTTTGCCTGGCCTGCTGCCTGGCCTGCATTTTCCATTTCTGTATTCCCTCTCCTGTTCCTATATTCCAGTTTTTGGCCCTTTGCTGTGTGCTCATTTCTGATCCTGGTCCCACCTTCCTAATCCCCATCTCATAGTCTCCTTCCAGTTGCTGTTTTCTTGGTCTCTGTCCTTTTCCCATATTGCAATCCCCAAGCCCATTCCAGGTCCCATATTCCTGTATTACCATATTCCCGGGAATACTCCCAGATTCCTGGTCCCATTTCCAGTCCCTGTCTCAATTCCTGGTTCCTGTCTTGTATTCTCTGTCCCATTTCCAGAATTCCTGGTCCTACTCTAAGTCCCTGTCCCCACTCCCAGTCACATTCCCAGGGCCTGTCCAGTATTCCCTGTCCGATTCTTACTCCCTCTCCCCATTCCCAAAATCATTCCCAGTCCCTGTCTTGTATTTCCAGTCCCATTCCCTATCCCTGACCGTATTCTAAATCCATGTCCCCATTTCTGATCCCTGTCCCCATTCCTGGTCCCTGTCCCCAGTCCCAGTCTCTGGCCCCAGTCCCATTCCCCAGGGCCGCCTCTCGCATGGGGCCCTGAGGGCTCCACACCTCGGGCTGCCTGTGGCACACGAACCCTTCAGCCCTGCTGCTGTCCTTGGCCAGCTGCACAGAGCACAAGGCTTTGGCCATTTCTCACAGGCCCCAGCTGGCCAGAGCAGCCCCTCCTGCCAGCCCCCGCTGTACCTCAGAGCCCACCCTCCTGCTGGGGACATGGAGGGGACACGGGCCTGCAGGAGCCTCCTGCTCTTGGCACAGGAGCAAGGCTGCAGCTCCAGCCTTTGGGCGCTGGGCCGCAGCAGCGCAGGGGAGGCCCAGCTGCAGAGCTCGCAGGCCCAGATGTGTTTCACTGCAGCGCTTTGGAACACTAATCCTCATCCCATATTCTCTGTCTGAGGTTGCTGTTTCCATATTCCTTGTCCCATTCCCAT
The DNA here is from genome assembly GCA_014839755.1 of Sylvia borin. Lineage (NCBI taxonomy): Eukaryota > Metazoa > Chordata > Aves > Passeriformes > Sylviidae > Sylvia > Sylvia borin. Next base: position 603,344 of record CM025988.1, on the reverse strand, counting down.
ATTCCCATTCCTGGTCCCCTTTCCTTTCCCAGTCCCTGTCCCATATTCCTGGACCCATTTCAGGAATGTTCTAGTGCTCTAGCTTCTCTGTTTATCCATAAAAATCATATATATTCTAAGAAGCCTCTACATATTCATCATCTGTCTCTGCCCATTCCCTGCTCCGTATTAAAATTAGTTGCATACTCATTGCGGTGTGTAGTCTTCCTCTTCTTTTGGGTCGATGGTCGTTAAAATGAGTTGGAGGGTGTTGAGAAGAAGTAAGAGATGTCTTCCTCGCTTACTGAACTTCTCATCTTCGTCCCGTTGCTCTGACTACCTTTCCTTCATTCTGATTTTTATTAGTTGGTCCCTTCATTCTGATCTTTATTAGTTTCAGTGTCCAAATCTATGATGCATAGGTCTCTCTTGGCTGGCTCTGAGTATTTCTCCAATAGATATCAATTTTATTTGAATGTTTCCATATGTGCATTGGCCCCACTTCGACTGGCTCTGAATATTACCATATGTAAACCATTAACCTAGGTCAATTTCTAATTCTTTTACTACATTTCTTAACTTCTAGCTTCTGATCATCTGTTTCTTAAGCTTAACACAGTACCATGGTTCAGCTTTAAAATTGGTCATGGAACCGCTGGGGTGGCTTTGCTCGCTTCTGGCGCCGCCGCTCCGCTTGAGACGCGTGAGGGGACTGCCTCGCCCTGCGCTCACTCTGCCTGATCCGTGCAGAGCCGCTCCGTAGGCCCCGTGAGGGGGGGTCACTCCGCAGGCTCCGGGATCACTCCACCCACTGCTTGCTTCGCTGCTACGCTGTTTATGTGTGCCTCCGAGGGGAACAGCTCGCCCGCTCCATCCTGTCCGAGTGGCACAGGTCCTGCCGCTGCAAGGCGCAGAGTTGGTCTAAAGTGTGCTGCCTTGCCGGCGCTGTGTGAGCAGGCTTTACCGTCCACCTCGCTTTTATTATCTTCAGAACGTTCACTCCCCACCGTTCGGTATCGGAGATCTGTGCTGTTCGCGTAACTGAGTGTTCTGGGTTGACCTGCCTCCTATCCCATATCTTGGATACATTGTTGTGTCTGGCAGCTGCCCCTCCCTTTCTGGTGGGGCCTGGCTGGCTTTTGGTTTTGCTTTTGCTGCCGCTGTGGGCTTTTTCTGCTTCGGCTTTCTAGCTTGGCTGCCTTGCTTCACTGCTGTTGTTTTTTCTGCTGCTTTCTCTCTCTTTTTTCTTTTTTCTCTCTCTCCTGCTGCCCCTGCCACTGTTTTTTTTTCTTCGCTGCTTCTGTTTGGTTTTTTTTCCTTCCTTTCTTCTCCCCCCTCCACCTCTAAGGTTTGAACCTGCTCCAGACCTGACCTGACCTGAGAAGTTGGAGAAGTCCCGGGCCTGCAAGAGACACGTCGCGCCCTCCTCATTCACCAAGTAACCCTATTTTGTTGGGGAGTGTTCTTTTTTTTCATTGTCAATAAACCGGTTTTTCCACTTTTCTTCCGAGGTATTTTCCTTCCCGAACCCAGGGCTGTGGGGGAAGGGGTGGTGGAGGTTTTGATTTAGGGGACTCCTTTTGGAGGTTCTTCCCTAATTTATTCCAAACCAGGACACTGAGGTAGCACGTGCAGACAGCGGCTGTGCAGTTAGCATGAGTTTCAGAATTTGCGTGATAACTGCTTCTTGCCTACGGACGCATCCGCTGATTCCGTACAGTTCCCCCATAAATCCTGGGGTCCTCTGTCTCAGGGCAAAGCCTCCCCCAGGTCAGGGATTCCATTTTCACCTGTGCTTGTCCCCATCTCATGCTGGGTATCTGTCAGCGGTCTTTCAGGTGGCAGTTACGCCGCGGACACTGACGGGATGGCGGGAGAGACTGCCCCCCCTTCCTGCACCGCCTTCTGCTTTCTGCAGTGCGAACTCAGTGTCGCTGAAGCGATTTTCGGCTTCATATCTGTTAACAATTGCTTCATATATTACCCTACATACAGGGAGAACCTTCGCAGCTGTACTGTTCCTAAGCGTGGCCTGATTATAAATGCGTACACTGACAGAGTGCCATAGAAATGGGTGAAGAAGCAGTTCTGCATCGGCTTTCGGGAACTGTTCTTGTACCCAGCTCAGGAGGTCTCTTATCTCTCGAAACAGATTTTTTTATCACAGATGTAATTTTTTTATCACAGATGGTGATTTTTTTAATCATAGATTCTAGCCTATCGATGCTTTCTTTTTGTGTTTTGGACATCAGGTTTTCCATTTTTATACTGGATTGGCTCTGAGGAGTATTTAAAAGAGAGTTCTTACCTGACTTTACCATCAGCTTCTTTCCCTCGGTCTCCAGTGTTCCTGTAGCTGACCTGCAGACACGAGTTCCTGGATCCGGGCTGGTTTTTTTCCTTTTCCCCCGGGGATTTTGACTTTTTTTTCTTCCCGGCTTTCCACTGCTTCTTCCCAGCTTTCTGCTGTTTTCTTCCTTAGAGAGGTTTTTCCACATGCAGTGGACACCATTTGTAAGAGTTTAGGCTTCTTTTTCTCTCTGCCAAGGTCAGGATGAATAATACGGGAAATGAAGATGTCGAGTTCAGGCTTGGAATGTTTATTATATCTTATCTATTTACAGTATTTACAGGCTCACAAGCTGTGAGCTTAACTAGCAAGCTATTGAAACGAGATAAAATGGAGTGCTTCTAACTCTCTCCGAGATTCTTTTAAGAGATAATTACCCAATAACAAAGTGACACCTATATTATTTATGGTTTTGACCCAATAATGACCACTTAAGGCCTGCAATGCGGACCTTTTTCACCCAATTTCAGAAAACCACCCAAACCCATGAAGAAGAAGGAAGGCGGTGGCAAAGAAGAAGGACAAAGACAACACCTCCAGTCTTCCATCTTGACTCATACGTATTACTATACACTGAAACCCCAAGTTCTAAGTTTCCAGGATTCCAGCAGGTATTTGATTATTTATTAGCAGAATACAAGCAGTGGATCTGCTGGTAGATAAAACTAGCACTGAGAGAGAAAAGAAACAATGGGAAGGATTCCAGTGATTGATGAATAGAAAAGAAGATATTTGCCTTTACAAACAATCTGTAGGTTTGCTGCTAAATGAAACTGGACATTGAAAGATGAAAGAAACAATGAGGAAAACACATCCATTCCAAAGAACTAAAAATTTAAAGGGGGTTATACATTAAAGGGAAATCTTAGGTATTAAGCAGTCTGGGAAATCTGTACCTCTCAAGTACCTGCTCTGCCGGCAGCCAACACCGGGACTCCCCAAAATTGTGCCATCTCAGAGCCACTGAGCGGGTGCCCGGCCCTTGGCCCCGAGCACACAGCTCTGCCCGGGGGCT
>CM025987.1:2756501-2844169 GCA_014839755.1 Sylvia borin | reverse complement strand
CCTTCATCATCCTCACCACTGTCCCCGTCATCATCATTGTCTTCATCACCTTCATCATCCTCACCGCTGTCACTGTCACTGTACCCATCATCCTCTTCATCACCTTCATCATCCTCACCGCTGTCCCTGACCCTGTCACTGTCATCATCTTCTTCATCACCATCATCATCCTCACCATCGTCCTCATCGTCCCCACCATCACTCCCATCATCCCCTTCTTCATCCTCACCTCTGTCCCTGTCCCCATCATCATCCTCCTCAGCCCATTGTCACCCAGCCATTGTCCCCATCACCGCCCCCCACCCCCACTCCGTGTGACCCCGAGTGACCCCGAGTGACCCTGAGTGACCCTGAGTGACCCTGAGTGACCCCGAGTGACTGTGAGTGACCCCGAGTGACCCCGAGTGACCCTGAGTGACCCCGAGTGACCCCGAGTGACCGTGAATGACCCTGAGTGCCCCGGCGTGACCCCAAATGACCCCGAATGACTGCGAGTGACCCCGAATGACCCCAAGTGACCCTGAGTGGCCTCAAATGACCCCAAATGACCGTGAGTGACCCCAAATGACCCTGCATGACTGCGAGTGACCACGAGTGACCCCAAATGACCCCAAGTGTCCCCAAACACTCGTGAGTGACTGCAAGCAACCCCAAGTGACCCCAAATGACCCTGAATGACAGTGAGTGACCACGGGTGACCCCACATGACCCCGAGTGACCCCACATGACCCTGAATGACAGTGAGTGACCACGGGTGACCCCAAATGACCCCGAGTGACCCCACATGACCCTGAATGACTGTGAGTGACCACGGGTGACCCGAAATGACCCCGAGTGACCCCACATGACCCTGAATGACTGCGAGTGACCACGGGTGACCCCAAATGACCCTGAGTGACCCCACATGACCCTGAATGACTGTGAGTGACCCCGAGTGACCCCAGATGACCCCAAGTGACTCCAAATGACCCTGAATGGCTGTGAGTGACCCTGAGTGACCCCAAATGACCCTGAGTGACCCCAAATGACCCCGAATGACTGCGAGTGACCCCGGGTGACCCCGAGTGACCCTGCATGCTCCCGGGTGACCCCGAGTGACCCTGCACGCCCCCGGGTGACCCCGGGTGACCCGGCCGTGCCCCGCAGGGCGCCTCGTCCAGCCTGGTGGTGAAGTTCGCGGACACGGAGAAGGAGCGGGGGCTGCGCAGGATGCAGCAGGTGGCCACTCAGCTGGGAATGTTCAGCCCCATCGCGCTCCAGTTCGGAGCCTACAGCGCCTACACACAGGCGGTATGGGGACATTGGGGACATCCTGGGGACATTGGGGACACTGGGGACATTGGAGACACTGGGGACATTGGGGACATTGGGGACATTGGGGACACCGGGGTCATTGGGGACATTGGGGACAGTGGGGGCACTGGGGACAGTGGGGACATTGGGGACACTGGGACACTGGGGACATTGGGGTCATTGGGGGCATTGGGGACATTGGGACACTGGGGACAGTGGGGACACTGGGGGCACTGGGGACATGGGGACATTGGAGTCATTGTGGACATTGGGGACACCGGGGACATTGGGGACATTGGGGACACTGGGGACATTGGGGACATTGGGGGCACCACTCAGCTGGGAATGTTCAGCCCCATCGCCCTCCAGTTCGGAGCCTACAGCGCCTACACACAGGCAGTATGGGGCATGGGGACATCCTGGGGACATTGGGGACACTGGGGACAGTGGGGACACTGGGGACACTGGGGACATTGGGGACACTGGGGACATTGGGGACATTGGGGACATTGGGGACATTGGGGACACTGGGGGCATTGGGGACACTGGGGACACTGGGGACACTGGGGACATCGGGGACATTGGGGACATTTGGGACATTGGGGACACTGGGGACACTGGGGTCATTGGGGACACTGGGGACACTGGGGACACTGGGGACACTGGGGACATTGGGGGCACTGGGGACATTGGGGACATTGGGGACAGTGGGGACACTGGGGACACTGGGGACATTGGGGGCACTGAGGGCACGGGGGACATTGGGGACATTGGGGACATTGGGGCACTGGGGACACTGGGGACATTGGGGACATTGGGGACATTGGGGACATTGGGGCACTGGGGACATTGGGGACACTGGGGACACTGGGGTCATTGGGGTCATTGGGGACACTGGGGACATTGAGGGGGTCAAAGGGAAGAGGTGGGACCCCCCCAAAATCCAGCCTGAGCTGGTTGGGGTGATGGGTGACAGGTGACAGAGGGGACAGGCACTGGGGTGACATTCAGGCTGAGGTGACACTCCCAAATCCTGTGACGGGACATCCATGGGGACACCATGTCCCCAGTGTCCCCGGGTGTTGGTGGCACTGTGGTGACATCTGTGGGGACATGCTGGTCCCTGATGGGACACGGGGGTGACATCCATGGTCCCATGTCCCAGGGTGTCGGTGGCACTGGGCTGGGCTCGCTGGGGGGGTGGTGGCCTTGGTGACAGGGTGACAGGGCTGTCCCCACAGCTGATGCAGCAGCAGGTGGCCCTGGTGGCACTGGGGCAGTGATGACAGTGGCACTGGGGGGGTGGTGTTGGTGGCACTGGGGGGGTGGTGTTGGTGGCACCGGTGGCCCGGGGTGACAGACACAGTGTCCCCACAGCTGATGCAGCAGCAGGCCGCCCTGGTGGCACTGGGGCAGTGGTGACAGTGGCCCTGGGGGGGTGATGTTGGTGGCCCTGGTGGCCCAGCGGTGACAGAGGTGTCCCCACAGCTGATGCAGCAGCAGGTGGCCCCGGTGGCACTGGGGCAGTGGTGACAGTGGCACTGTGGGGGGTGGTGTTGGTGGCACTGGGGGTGGTGTTGGTGGCACTGGGGGGGTGATGTTGGTGGCCCTGGTGGCCCGAGGTGACAGACACAGTGTCCCCACAGCTGATGCAGCAGCAGGCCGCCCTGGTGGCACTGGGGGGGTGATGTTGGTGGCACTGGGGGGGTGATGTTGGTGGCACTGTGGGGGTGGTGTTGGTGGCACTGGGGGGATGTTGGTGGCCCCGGTGGCCCGAGGTGACAGGGCTGTCGCCACAGCTGATGCAGCAGCAGGCCGCCCTGGTGGCCCTGGGGGGTGGTGTTGGTGGCCCCGGTGGCCCGAGGTGACAGACACAGTGTCCCCACAGCTGATGCAGCAGCAGGCCGCCCTGGTGGCACTGGGGCGATGATGACAGTGGCACTGGGGGGGTGATGTTGGTGGCCCTGGGGGGGTAGTATTGGTGGCCCTGGTGGCCCAGTGGTGACACAGTGTCCCCACAGCTGATGCAGCAGCAGGTCGCCCTGGTGGCACTGGGGGGTGATGTTGGTGGCCCTGGTGGCCCGAGGTGACAGACACAGTGTCCCCACAGCTGATGCAGCAGCAGGCCGCCCTGGTGGCACAGGGAGGGGTGGGTGTGGTGGCCCGAGGTGACAGGGCTGTCCCCACAGCTGATGCAGCAGCAGGCCGCCCTGGTGGCACTGGGGGGGTGGTGTTGGTGGCCCTGGGGGGTGGTGTTGGTGGCCCTGGTGGCCCGAGGTGACAGAGGTGTCCCCACAGCTGATGCAGCAGCAGGCCGCCCTGGTGGCACTGGGGGGTGGTGATGTTGGTGGCCCTGGGGCAGTGATGACAGTGGCACTGGGGGGTGATGTTGGTGGCACTGGGGGGTTGGTGTTGGTGGCACAGGGAGGGATGGGTGTGGTGGCCCGAGGTGACAGAGGTGTCCCCACAGCTGATGCAGCAGCAGGCCGCCCTGGTGGCACTGGGGGGTGGTGTTGGTGGCCCTGGTGGCCCGGGGTGACAGACACAGTGTCCCCACAGCTGATGCAGCAGCAGGCCGCCCTGGTGGCACTGGGGGGTGGTGTTGGTGGCCCTGGTGGCCCGAGGTGACAGACACAGTGTCCCCACAGCTGATGCAGCAGCAGGCTGCCCTGGTGGCACTGGGGCAGTGGTGTTGGTGGCACTGGGGGGTGGTATTGGTGGCCCTGGTGGCCCAGCGGTGACAGAGGTGTCCCCACAGCTGATGCAGCAGCAGGCCGCCCTGGTGGCACTGGGGGGGTGGTGTTGGTGGCACTGGGGGGGTGATGTTGGTGGCCCTGGTGGCCCGACGTGACAGAGGTGTCCCCACAGCTGATGCAGCAGCAGGCCGCCCTGGTGGCCCTGGGGGGGTGGTGTTGGTGGCCCTGGTGACCCAGCGGTGACAGAGGTGTCCCCACAGCTGATGCAGCAGCAGGCTGCCCTGGTGGCACTGGGGGGGTGGTGGCCCTGGTGGCCCGAGGTGACAGGGGTGTCCCCACAGCTGATGCAGCAGCAGGCCGCCCTGGTGGCCGCGCACTCGGCATACCTCAGCCCCATGGCCACCATGGCCGTGCAGATGCAGCACATGGGCACCGTGAACCCCAACGGCATCATCGCCACACCCCTGCCACCGTCCTCAGGTAACGGGACACGGGACGGGGACGGGGACAGGGGGGATCGGGGGGGATGGGGGGGCCGGGGGGGGATGGGGGGGCCGGGGGGGACAGAGGGACAGAGGGGACAGAGGGACGGGGGGACAGGGGGGTGGAGGGGATGGAGGGGACAGGGGACAGAGGGACAGGGGGACAGGGGGGACGGAGGGGATGAAGAGGATGGAGGGACAGAGGGACAGAGGGACAGAGGGGACGGGGGGACGGGGGGATGGAGGGGACAGAGGGGACAGGGGGACAGAGGGGACAGAGGGGACAGGGGAGACGGAGGGGATGAAGAGGACGGAGGGGACAGAGGGGACAGAGGGGACAGAGGGGACAGAGGGGACGGGGGGACGGGGGGGTGGAGGGGATGGAGGGGACAGGGGACAGAGGGACAGGGGGACAGGGGGGACAGGGGGGATGAAGAGGATGGAGGGACAGAGGGGACAGTGGGGGTGGAGGGGACAGAGGAGACAGCAGGGAGAGGGGAGACGGGGGGACAGCGGGGACAGTGGGACAGAGGGACACAGGGACAGAGGGACAGAGGGGACAGAGGGACAGAGGGTGGAGAGGACAGAGGAACGATGAGGACAGAGGGGACAGGGGGGATGGAGGGGACAGGGGGACAGGGGGACGGGGAGGATGGGGAGGATGAAGGGGACAGAGGGGACAGGAGGACAGCGGGGACAGTGAGACAGAGGGACGGGGGGACAGAGGAGACAGTGGGACAGAGGGACGGGGGGACAGAGGGACGGGGGGACAGAGGGGACAGGCAGGACAGAGAGGGTGGATGGGACAGAGGAGACAGTGGGGAGAGGGGAGAGGGGGACAGTGGGGATGGAGGGGACAGAGGGACAGAGGGGACAGAGGGACAGAGGGACAGAGGGACAGAGGGGACAGAGGGGACAGAGGGAGTGGAGGGGACAGAGGGACAGAGGGGACAGAGGGGACAGAGGGGTCAGAGGGGACAGAGGGAGTGGAGGGGACAGAGGGACAGAGGGGACAGAGGGGACAGAGGGAGTGGAGGGGACAGAGGGACAGAGGGACAGAGGGGATGGGAGTGGGGGACGGACATGGGGTATGGGGACAGGGATGGGGACACAGGGTTGGGGACACAGGAATGGGGGACCCCAGGGACAGGGACAGTGGGGAGGGACACCTGGAATGGGGAGCAGTGGAGCTGGGGACATCAGGAATGTTGGGGACACAATGGCCGGGGACAACTGGGACATCGGTGCATGGGGACACCATGGGTGGGCCATGGGATATGGGGGGACACCAGGGAGGGGGACATCAGGGACGAGATGGGGACACCAGGGATGGGGACACCATGGGATGGGGACACCAGGGATGGGGACACCAGGGATGGGATGGGGACACCAGGGATGGGGACACCAGGGATGGGGACACCAGGGATGGGGTGGTGACACAAGGGATGGGATGGGGACACCAGGGACGGGGACACCAGGGACGGGGTGGGGACACTGCAACCACCACGGGACTCGTGGGGGGTTCCCCACCCTCTGCCACAGTTGGGCCCCCCCGGGGTCACAGTCCTGGTGACCCAGGGGTGACCTGGGATGACCCCATGGTGACCCGGGATGACCCAGCGATGTCCCGCTGGTGACCCATGTGTGACCCCGTGGGTGACCCCGTGGGTGACCCCGCGGTGACCCCGCGGTGTCCCTGCTGTGTCCCTGTGATGTCTTGTGGGTGCAGTGGGGGGATCACCCAGTTGTGACCCTCTGGTGACCCTTGGGTGTGACCCATGGGTGACCTGGGGCTGACCCCAGGGCTGACCTGATGGTGACTCGGGGTTGTCCTGGGCCTGACCCATGGGTGACCCCACGGTGTGACCCATGGGTGACCCAAGGCTCTGACCCATGGGTGACCCCTGGATGTGACCCCTGTGTGTCCCCTGTCTGTGCCCCTGTCTGACCCTGCGGTGTGACCCATGGGTGACCCTGTCTGACCCCGCGGTGTGACCCTGCGGTGTGACCCATGGGTGACACCGTGGTGTGACCCCTGGGTGCCCCGTGTCCGTGCCCCCCGTGTGACCCGGCGGTGTGACCCATGGGTGACCCTGTGTGACCCCCGTGTGTCCCCTGTCTGTGCCCCTGTGTGACCCCTGTGTGACCCCGCGGTGTGACCCCTGTGTGACCCCCGTGTGACCCCACGGTGTGACCCATGGGTGACCCTGTGTGACCCCGCGGTGTGACCCCTGTGTGCCCCCTGTGTGCCCCCTGTGTGACCCCCGTGTGTCCCCACGGTGTGACCTATGGGTGACTCCTGTGTGACCCCACGGTGTGACCCATGGGTGACCCTGTGTGACCCCCGTCTGACCCCGCGGTGTGCCCCCCGTGTGACCCCTGTGTGACCCCTGTGTGACCCCTGTGTGACCCCTGTGTGACCCCTGTGTGCCCCCCGTGTGACCCCTGTGTGCCCCCTGTGTGCCCCCTGTGTGACCTATGGGTGACTCCTGTGTGACCCCGCGGTGTGCCCCCCGTGTGACCCCTGTCTGACCCCTGTGTGCCCCCTGGGTGCCCCCTGTGTGCCCCCTGTGTGCCCCCTGTGTGACCCCTGTGTGACCCCGCGGTGTGACCCCTGGGTGCCCCCTGTGTGTCCCCGTGGTGTGACCCCTGTGTGACCCCTGTGTGACCCCTGTGTGCCCCCTGGGTGCCCCCTGTGTGACCCCTGTGTGACCCCGCGGTGTGACCTATGGGTGACCCCTGTGTGACCCCCGCGGTGTGACCCGTGTGACTCCTGTGTGACCCCCGCGTGTCCCCGTGGTGTGACCCCTGTGTGCCCCCTGTGTGCCCCCCGTGTGACCCCGCGGTGTGCCCCCTGTGTGACCCCGCGGTGTGACCCCTGTGTGACCCCTGTGTGCCCCCTGTGTGCCCCCTGTGTGCCCCCTGTGTGACCCCTGTGTGCCCCCTGTGTGCCCCCCGTGTGACCCCGCGGTGTGCCCCCTGTGTGACCCCGCGGTGTGACCCCTGTGTGACCCCTGTGTGCCCCCTGTGTGCCCCCTGTGTGCCCCCTGTGTGACCCCTGTGTGCCCCCTGTGTGCCCCCTGTGTGACCCCGCGGTGTGACCTATGGGTGACCCTGTGTGACCCCGCGGTGTGCCCCCTGTGTGACCCCCGTGTGTCCCCTGTCTGTGCCCCTGTGTGACCCCTGTGTGACCCCTGTGTGACCCCTGTGTGACCCTGCGGTGTGACCCCGTGTCCGTGCCCCCTGTGTGACCCCGCGGTGTCCCCTGTCCGTGCCTCCTGTGTGACCCCCATGCGTCCCCACGGTGTGACCTATGGGTCACCCTGTCTGACCCCGCGGTGTTCTCCCTGTGTGACCCCCGTGTGTCCCCGCGGTGTGACCCCTGTGTGACCCCGCGGTGTGACCTATGGGTGACCCTGTGTGACCCTGCGGTGTGACCCCTGTGTGCCCCCTGTGTGACCCCCGAGTGTCCCCGCGGTGTGCCCCGTGTGCCCCCTGTGTGACCCATGGGTGCCCCCTGTGTGCCCCCTGTGTGCCCCCTGTGTGCCCCCTGTGTGCCCCCCGTGTGCCCCGTGTCTGTGCCCCCTGTGTGACCTCCGCGTGTCCCCGCGGTGTGACCTATGGGTGACTCCTGTGTGACCCCGCGGTGTGCCCCCTGTGTGACCCCCGTGTGTCCCCTGTCTGTGCCCCTGTGTGACCCCTGGGTGACCCTGCGGTGTGACCCATGGGTTATGTCGTGGTGTGACCCCTGTGTGCCCCCTGTGTGACCCCTGTGTGTCCCCTGTCCGTGACCCCTGTGTGTCCCCGCGGTGTGACCCCTGTGTGCCCCCTGTGTGACCCCTGTGTGTCCCCGCGGTGTGACCTATGGGTGACTCCTGTGTGACCCCGCGGTGTGCCCCCTGTGTGACCCCCGTGTGTCCCCTGTCTGTGCCCCTGTGTGCCCCCTGTGTGCCCCCTGTGTGATCCCGCGGTGTGACCTATGGGTGACCCTGTCTGACCCTGCGGTGTGACCCATGGGTGACCCCGTGTGCCCCCTGTGTGCCCCGTGTCCGTGCCCCCAGTGTGACCCGTGTGTGTCCCCGCTGTCCCCAGGAAGCAGCACGCCCCCGGCCATGGCGGCCACCCCGGTCCCGGCCATCGCGGCCCCGCTCAGCGTTAACGGCTACAGCCCGGTGCCCGCGCAGCCCGCGGGACCCCCCGCCCCCGACGCCGTCTACACCGGGGGGGTCCCCCCGTTCCCAGGTGCCCCCCGAGACACCCCCAGACCCCCCGTAACCCCCCCTGTGCCCCCCGTAACCCCCCTGTGCCCCCCCGGGCCCCCCGTAACCCCCCCTGTGCCCCCCAGCCCAGAGCCCCGCCGCCCCCGGGGACCCCCTGCAGCAGGCGTACGCCGGGATGCAGCACTACACTGGTGAGCGCTGGGGACACTGGGGACACTGGGGACACTGGGGACATTGGGGGGACTGGGGACACTGGGGACACTGGGGGGACACTGGGGACACTGGGGACATTGGGGACACTGGGGACACTGGGGACACTGGGGACACTGGGGACACTGGGGGGACTGGGGGGACTGGGGACACTGGGGACATTGGGGACACTGGGGGGACTGGGGGGACTGGGGACACTGGGGACACTGGGGGACTGGGGGGGACTGGGGACACTGGGGACACTGGGGACACTGGGGACACTGGGGACACTGGGGACACTGGGGGGGACTGGGGACATTGGGGACACTGGGGACACTGGGGACACTGGGGGGACTGGGGGGGACTGGGGACACTGGGGGGACTGGGGACACTGGGGGGACTGGGGACATTGGGGACATTGGGGACACTGGGGACACTGGGGGGGACTGGGGACACTGGGGGGACTGGGGACACTGGGGACACTGGGGGGACTGGGGACACTGAGGGGACACTGGGGACACTGGGGGGGCTGGGGACACTGGGGGGACTGGGGACACTGGGGGGGCTGGGGGGACTGGGGACACTGGGGACACTGGGGACACTGGGGACACTGGGGGGACACTGGGGACACTGGGGACACGGGGGACACTGGGGACACTGGGGACACTGGGGACACTGGGGGTCTGGGGACACTGGGGACACTGGGGGGACACTGGGGACACTGGGGGGACACTGGAGGGACACTGGGGACACTGGGGGGACACTGGGGACACTGGGGGGACTGGGGGACACTGGGGGGGACTGGGGACACTGGGGGGACACTGGGGACACTGGGGACACTCGGGGGGACTGGGGACATTGGGGACACTGGGGACACTGGGGACACTGGGGGGACTGGGGGGGACTGGGGACACTGGGGGGACTGGGGACATTGGGGACATTGGGGACACTGGGGACACTGGGGGGGACTGGGGACACTGGGGGGACTGGGGACACTGGGGACACTGGGGACACTGGGAGGACACTGGGGACACTGGGGGGACACTGGGGACACTGGGGGGGCTGGGGACACTGAGGGGACACTGGGGACACTGGGGGGGCTGGGGACACTGGGGGGACTGGGGACACTGGGGGGGCTGGGGGGACTGGGGACACTGGAGACACTGGGGACACTGGGGACACTGGGGACACTGGGGACACTGGGGACACTCGGGGGGACTGGGGACATTGGGGACACTGGGGACACTGGGGACACTGGGGGGACTGGGGGGGACTGGGGACACTGGGGGGACTGGGGACACTGGGGGGACTGGGGACATTGGGGACATTGGGGACACTGGGGACACTGGGGGGGACTGGGGACACTGGGGGGACTGGGGACACTGGGGACACTGGGGGGACTGGGGACACTGGGGACACTGGGGACACTGGGAGGACACTGGGGACACTGGGGGGACACTGGGGACACTGGGGGGGCTGGGGACACTGAGGGGACACTGGGGACACTGGGGGGGCTGGGGACACTGGGGGGACTGGGGACACTGGGGGGGCTGGGGGGACTGGGGACACTGGGGACACTGGGGACACTGGGGACACTGGGGGGACACTGGGGACACTGGGGACACGGGGGACACTGGGGACACTGGGGACACTGGGGACACTGGGGGTCTGGGGACACTGGGGACACTGGGGGGACACTGGGGACACTGGGGGGACACTGGAGGGACACTGGGGACACTGGAGGGACACTGGGGACACTGGGGGGACTGGGGACACTGGGGACACTGGGGGGACTGGGGGACACTGGGGGGGACTGGGGACACTGGGGGGACACTGGGGACACTGGGGACACTCGGGGGGACTGGGGACATTGGGGACACTGGGGACACTGGGGACACTGGGGGGACTGGGGGGGACTGGGGACACTGGGGGGACTGGGGACATTGGGGACATTGGGGACACTGGGGACACTGGGGGGGACTGGGGACACTGGGGGGACTGGGGACACTGGGGACACTGGGGACACTGGGAGGACACTGGGGACACTGGGGACACTGGGGGGACTGGGGACACTGGGGACACTGGGGACACTGGGGGGAATGGGGGGACTGGGGGACACTGGGGGGGACTTGGAGGGACTGGGGACACTGGGGACACTGGGGGGGACACTGGGGGACAGTGGGGGGGACTGGGGGGGCACTGGGGACACTGGGGGGACACTGGGGACACTGGGGACACTGGGGACACTGGGGACACTGGGGACACTGGGGGACACTGAGGACACTGGGGGGACTGGGGACAATGGGGACACCGGGGACACTGGGGGGACTGGGGACACTGGGGACACTGGGGGGACTGGGGACACTGGGGACACTGGGGGGACTGGGGACACTGGGGGGGACTGGGGACACTGGGGACACTGGGGACACTGGGGGGGCTGGGGACACTGGGGGGACTGGGGACACTGGGGGGACTGGGGACACTGGGGACACTGGGGACACTGGGGACACTGGGGGGACTGGGGACACTGGGGGGACTGGGGACACGGGGACACTGGGGACACTGGGGACACTGGGGACACTGGGGACACTGGGGGGACTGGGGACACTGGGGACACTGGGGACACTGGGGGACACTGGGGACACTGGGGACACTGGGGACACTGGGGACACTGGGGGGAATGGGGGGACTGGGGGACACTGGGGGGGACTTGGAGGGACTGGGGACACTGGGGACACTGGGGGGGACACTGGGGGACAGTGGGGGGGACTGGGGGGGCACTGGGGACACTGGGGGGACACTGGGGACACTGGGGACACTGGGGACACTGGGGACACTGGGGACACTGGGGGACACTGAGGACACTGGGGGGACTGGGGACAATGGGGACACCGGGGACACTGGGGGGACTGGGGACACTGGGGACACTGGGGGGACTGGGGACACTGGGGACACTGGGGGGACTGGGGACACTGGGGGGGACTGGGGACACTGGGGGGACTGGGGACACTGGGGACACTGGGGACACTGGGGACACTGGGGACACTGGGGGGACACTGGGGGACACTGGGGACACTGGGGACACGGGGGACACTGGGGACACTGGGGGACACTGGGGACACTGGGGACACTGGGGACACTGGGGGGACACTGGGGGACACTGGGGGGACTGGGGACACTGGGGACACTGGGGGGACACTGGGGACACTGGGGGGACACTGGGGGGGACTGGGGACACTGGGGGGACACTGGGGGACACTGGGGGACACTGGGGGGACTGGGGACACTGGGGACACTGGGGGGACACTGGGGACACTGGGGGGACACTGGGGGGGACTGGGGACACTGGGGGGACTGGTGAGCGCTGGGATGGCACTGGGGGGACTGGGGGGACACTGGGGGGACTGGGGGGGTGTTGTGGTATTGGGGGGACACTGGGGTGGTACTGGGAGGGGACTGGGGTGGCGCTGGGGTATCCCCGGTGTCACTGGTGGCCTTGGGGGGGGCACCGGTGGCACTGGGGTGGCACTGGGAGGGCACGGGGGTGTCCCCGGTGACCCCGTGACCCCTGTCCCCGTGTCCCCTGTCCCCAGCCGCGTACCCGGCCGCCTATGGGCTGGTCAGTCCGGCCTTCGCCCCCCCGGGACCCCTGCTCGCCCCCCCGCCCCCCCCGCAGCAGCAGCAGCGCGAAGGTGAGACCCTCCCCCCCAAAAAAACCTCCAAACCCCCCGGGACCCCCCAAAACCCCCCGGGACCCCCCAAAACCCCCCGGGACCCCCCAACCCCCCCCCGGGATCCCCCATAAAACCCGGGACCCCCGAGAACCCCCCCCGGGGCCACCCAAATGTCCTGGGACCCCCAAGACCCCCTGGGACCCCCCCCCGGGAGGGACTTTGGGGTGTCCCAAGAAATTGGGGGGGCCGGAGGGGCCCTGGGGGTATTTGGGGTCATCCTCCTGGAATTTGGGGTGTCACGGGGGGGCGGGGGCAGGTTTGGGGTCACAGGGGCAGGTTTGGGGTCACAGGGACAGGTTTGAGGTCACAGGGACAGATTTGGGGTCTCAGGGCCGCTTTTGGGGTCACAGGAACAGGTTTGGGGTCACAGGGACAGATTTGGGGTCTCAGGGCCGCTTTTGGGGTCACAGGAACAGGTTTGGGGTCACAGGGACAGATTTGGGGTCTCAGGGCCGCTTTTGGGGTCACAGGAACAGGTTTGGGGTCACAGGGACAGGTTTGGGGTCACAGGGGCAGATTTGGGGTCTCAGGGCCGGTTTTGGGGTCACAGAGACAGGTTTTGGGGTCTCATGGCTGGTTTTGGGGTCTCAGGGCCGGTTTTGGGGTCACAGGGACAGGTTTGGGGTCACAGGGGCAGATTTGGGGTCACAGGGGCAGATTTGGGGTCTCAGGGGCAGGTTTGGGGTCACAGGGACAGATTTGGGGTCACAGGAACAGGTTTGAGGTCACAGGGGCAGATTTGGGGTCACAGGGGCAGGTTTGGGGTCACAGGGGCAGATTTGGGGTCTCAGGGCCGGTTTTGGGGTCACAGGGACAGGTTTGGGGTCACAGGGACAGATTTGGGGTCACAGGGGCAGGTTTGGGGTCACAGGAACAGGTTTGAGGTCACAGGGACAGGTTTTGGGGTCACAGGGGCAGGTTTGGGGTCATAGGGACAGGTTTGGGGTCTCAGGGCCGGTTTTGGGGTCTCAGGGTCACTTTGGGTCCTGGGTCGGGTTTTGGGGTCCCGGGTCATGTTTTGGGTTCACAGGTTCAGTTTTGGGGCCCTGGGCTGGGTTTTGGGGGCTCAGGTTGGATTTTGGGGTCCCGGGTCAGGGCTGTCCCCCCGGCCGTGGGGTGCGGCGCTGTTTTGGGGCAGGTTTTGGGGTCCCAGTCTGGGTTTTGGGGTCCCAGGTCAGGTTTGGGGTCTCAGCCTGAGTTCGAGGTCCCAATCTGGTTTCGGGGTCCCAGTCCGGCGGGGTGGCGCCATTCAGGGTCATAGGTCAGGTTTTGGGGTCCCAGTCCAGGTTTGGGGTCCCAGGCCAGTTTCGGGGTCCGAGCCCGGTTTCGGGGTCCCGGCCTGGCATGGTTCGGGGTCAGAGGTCAGGTTTTGGGGCCAGAGGTCAAGTTTTGGGGTCCTAGCCGGGTTTCGAGGTCTCGGCCGGCACGGTTCGGGGTCAGAGGTCAGGTTTCGGGGTCAGAGGTCAGGTTTTGGGGTCCCAATCTGGGTTTGGGGTCCCGGCCCGGTTCGGGGTCCCAGCCGGCGCGGTTCGGGGTCAGGGGTCAGGTTTCGGGGTCCCAGGTCAGGTTTCGGGGTCCCAGGTCAGTTTTGGGGTCCCGGCCCGGTTCGGGGTCAGAGGTCAGGTTTCGGGGTCCCGGCCGGCGCGGTTCGGGGTCAGAGGTCAGGTTTCGGGGTCAGAGGTCAGGTTTTGGGGTCCCAGGTCAGTTTTGGGGTCACAGGTCAGGTTTCGGGGTCAGAGGTCAGGTTTCGGGGTCCCGGCCCGGTTTTGGGGTCCCAGGTCAGTTTTGGGGTCCCAGCCCGGTTTTGGGGTCCCGGCCTGGCGTGGTTCGGGGTCAGAGGTCAGGTTTCGGGGTCAGAGGTCAGGTTTCGGGGTCCCAGGTCAGTTTTGGGGTCCCAGGTCAGGTTTCGGGGTCCCAATCTGGGTTTGGGGTCCCAGCCCGGTTTTGGGGTCCCAGGTCAGTTTTGGGGTCCCAGGTCAGTTTTGGGGTCCCGGCCCGGTTTCGGGGTCCCGGCCGGCGCGATTCGGGGTCAGAGGTCAGGTTTCGGGGTCAGAGGTCAGGTTTCGGGGTCCCAATCTGGGTTCGGGGTCAGAGGTCAGGTTTTGGGGTCCCAGGTCAGTTTTGGGGTCCCATCCCGGTTTTGGGGTCCCAATCTGGGTTTGGGGTCCCAGGTCAGGTTTCGGGGTCCCGTCCGGCGCGGTTTGGGGTCAGAGGTCAGGTTTTGGGGTCCCAGCCCGGTTTTGGGGTCCCAGGTCAGGTTTGGGGTCCTGGCCTGGTTTCAGGGTCAGAGGTCAGGTTTTGGGGTCCCGGCTGGCACGGTTCGGGGTCAGAGGTCAGGTTTCGGGGTCAGAGGTCAGGTTTTGGGGTCCCAGGTCAGTTTTGGGGTCACAGGTCAGGTTTCGGGGTCAGAGGTCAGGTTTCGGGGTCCCGGCCCGGTTTTGGGGTCCCAGGTCAGTTTTGGGGTCCCAGCCCGGTTTTGGGGTCCCGGCCTGGCGTGGTTCGGGGTCAGAGGTCAGGTTTCGGGGTCAGAGGTCAGGTTTCGGGGTCCCAGGTCAGTTTTGGGGTCCCAGGTCAGGTTTCAGGGTCAGAGGTCAGGTTTCGGGGTCAGAGGTCAGGGTTCGGGGTCAGAGGTCAGGTTTCGGGGTCAGAGGCCAGGGTTCGGGGTCCCAGGCCAGGTTTCGGGGTCAGAGGTCAGGGCTCGGGGCCGCGGCCCCCGGTGTGACCCCGCTCCCTCCGCAGGCCCCGAGGGCTGTAACATCTTCATCTACCACCTGCCCCAGGAGTTCGCCGACACCGAGATCCTGCAGATGTTCCTCCCCTTCGGCAACGTCATCTCCGCCAAGGTCTTCGTGGACAGGGCCACCAACCAGAGCAAGTGCTTCGGTACCGCAGGGGACACGGGGACACGGGGACATTGGGGACATTGGGGACATTGGGGACATTGGGGACATTGGGGACATCGGGGACATTGGGGACAGTGGGGACAGTGGGGACAATGGGGACAGTGGGGACAATGGGGACATTGGGGACATTGGGGACAGTGGGGACATTGGGGACAATGGGGACAGTGGGGACAATGGGGACATGGGGACATTGGGGACAGTGGGGACATGGGGACATTGGGGACAGTGGGGACATTGGGGACATTGGGGACATTGGGCCACCAACCAGAGCAAGTGCTTCGGTACCGCAGGGGACACGGGGACATTGGGGACAGTGGGGACAATGGGGACATTGGGGACATTGGGGACATTGGGGACAATGGGGACAGTGGGGACATTGGGGACAGTGGGGACATTGGGGACAATGGGGACATTGGGGACATTGGGGACATTGGGCCACCAACCAGAGCAAGTGCTTCAGTACCGCAGGGGACAGTGGGGACATTGGGGACATTGGGGACAATAGGGACATTGGGGACAATGGAGACACTGGGATATGGGATAGGGGACACTGGGGACATTGGGATATTGGGGACAATGGGGACACTGAGGACACTGGGGACATTGGGATATTTGGGACACTGGGGACACTGGGGACACTGGGGACATGGGCTGTGGGAGATGGGGGGACAAGGAGGGACAGCAAGGACAGGGGCGGGAGCACCGTGATCAGCCCTTGGGGACAGCATGGCCAGGGACACCATTACCTGATGTCCCCAATGTCCCCAATGTCCCCCCATCTCCCCTCTGTCCCCTCTGCCCCTCATCCCCTGTGTCACGTCTGTGTCCAATGTCCCCTCTGTCCCCCACATCCCTGTGCTCCAATGTCCCCCATGTCCCCGTGATGTCCCCATGTCCCCATGATGTCCCCATGTCCCCCATGTCCCCATGTTCCCCTGTCCCCATGATGTCCCCATACACCCCAATGTCCCTGCTGTTCCTGCTGTCCCTGCTGTGCCCACTGTCCCCAATGTCCCCGCTGTCCCCAATCCCTTCAATGTCCCCGTGGCCCCAATCCTCCAATGTCCTTGTGTCCCCACTGTCCCCAATGTCCTCGTGTCCTCGTGTCCCCATGTCCCCGTGTCCCCATTGTCCCCGTGTCCCCAATCCGCCCAATGTCCCCAATCCCCCCACTGTCCCCATGTCCCCACTGTCCCCGTGTCCCCGTGTCCCCATGTCCCCATGTCTCCGTGTCCCCATGTCCCCATGTCCCCGTGTCCCCGTGTCCCCGTGTCCCCGTGTCCCCATGTCCCCATGTCCCCGTGTCCCCGTGTCCCCATGTCCCCGTGTCCCCGTGTCCCCACTGTCCCCGTGTCCCCGTGTCCCCATGTCCCCATGTCCCCGTGTCCCCGTGTCCCCATGTCCCCGTATCCCCGTGTCCCCGTGTCCCCATATCCCCATGTCCCCGTGTCCCCGTGTCCCACTGTCCCCGTGTCCCCGTGTCCCCATGTCCCCATGTCCCCAATGTCCCCCTGTCCCCGTGTCCCCGTGTCCCCATGTCCCCGTGTCCCCAATGTCCCCGTGTCCCCGTGTCCCCGTGTCTCCACTGTCCCCGTGTCCCCATGTCCCCGTGTCCCCGTGTCCCCGTGTCCCCATATCCCCGTGTCCCCGTGTCCCCGTGTCCCCATGTCCCCGTGTCCCCACTATCCCCACTGTCCCCGTGTCCCCGTGTCCCCGTGTCCCCATGTCCCCATGTCCCCGTGTCCCCCTGTCCCCGTGTCCCCATGTCCCCCTGTCCCCATGTCCCCAATTCCCCCACTGTCCCCATGTCCCCTGTGTCCCCAATGTCCCCAATCCCCTCAATGTCCCCGTGTCCCCATGTCTCCGTGTCCCTGTGTCCTCAATTCCCCCAATGTCCCCACTGTCCCCATGTCCCCACTGTCCCCACTGTCCCCACTGTCCCCGTGTCCCTGTGTCCCCAATGTCCCCGTGTCCCCGTTTCCCCAATGTCCCCCTGTCCCCATGTCCCGTGTCCCCATATCCCCATGTCCCCGTGTCCCCATGTCCCCGTGTCCCCGTATCCCCCTGTCCCCGTGTCCCCGTGTCCCCGTGTCCCCAGGCTTTGTGAGCTTTGACAACCCCGCCAGCGCTCAGGCCGCCATCCAGGCCATGAACGGCTTCCAGATCGGGATGAAGCGGCTCAAGGTGCAGCTCAAGAGGCCCAAAGACGCCAACCGGCCCTACTGAGCCCGGTGAGCCCGGGGACGGGCGGGGACAGGCGGGGACAGCCTGGGGACAGCCCTGGGGACAGCTGGGGACAGCCTGGGGACAGCCCCGGGGACAGGCGGGGACAGCTGGGGACAGCCTGGGGACAGGCGGGGACAGGCGGGGACAGTGCGGGGACAGTGCGGGGACAGCTGGGGACAGTGCGGGGACAGCCTAGGGACAGTGCGGGACAGCCTGGGGACAGTGCGGGGACAGGCGGGGACAGGCGGGGACAGTGCGGGGACAGGCGGGGACAGCTGGGGACAGCTGGGGACAGGCGGGGACAGGCGGGGACAGTGCGGGGACAGCCCCGGGGACAGCTGGGGACAGGCGGGGACAGGCGGGGACAGGCGGGGACAGCCCCGGGGACAGGCGGGGACAGGCGGGGACAGTGCGGGGACAGTGCGGGGACAGTGCGGGGACAGCCTGGGACAGCCTGGGGACAGGCGGGGACAGCCCCAGGGACAGGCGGGGACAGCTGGGGACAGCCCTGGGACCCCGGGGACAGCTGGGGACAGGTGGGGACAGGCGGGGACAGCCCCAGGGACAGCTGGGGACAGCCCTGGGACCCCGGGGACAGCTGGGGACAGTCTGGGACAGCCTGGGGACAGCCCCGGGGACAGCTGGGGACAGCCCGGGACAGCCCGGGACAGCCTGGGACAGCCTGGGATAGCCTGGTGAGCCCCGGGGACAGGCGGGGACAGCTGGGGACAAGCGGGGACAGCCCTGGGACCCCGGGGACAGCTGGGGACAGCCTGGGGACAGTCTGGGGACAGTCTGGGGACAGCTGGGGACAGCCCTGGGGACAGCCTGGGACACCCTTGGGTCACCCCCGGGATCCCCGGGAGAGCCTGGGGACAGCCTGGGACAGTGTGGGGACAGCTGGGGACAGCCTGGGGACAGCTGGGGACAGCCTGGGGACAGCCTGGGTCACCCCTGGGACCCTCTGGGACCCCCCAGGGCTGAGAAAGCCCCCCCAGGAACCCCCGGTTGGGATGTCCCCCATTGGGGTTTGGGGTGTCCCCACTGGGGTTTGGGGTGTCCCCATTGGGATTTGGGGTGTCCCCATCGGGATTTGGGGTGTCCCCACTGGGATTTGGGGTGTCCCCATCGGGATTTGGGGTGTCCCCATTGGGATTTGGGGTGTCCCCATCGGGATTTTGGATGTCCCCCACTGGGATTTGGGGTGTCCCCATTGGGATTTGGGGTGTCCCCATTGGGGTTTGGGGTGTCCCCATTGGGATTTGGGGTGTCCCCATTGGGATTTGGGGTGTCCCATGGGTTGGGGGGGGGGGCTGGCGGTGCCCCCCCAACTCCATTTAACCCCTTCATCCCCCAATTTTCCCTCCCCAGGTCCGGAGGCTCCGGAGCAGCACCTTTGGGTGCCCCCCTCGCCCCGCCCCCATTGCAGAGCAGCCCCTCCCCCAACCCCAGCGGTGCCCCTGGGGGGGGGCTCGGTCCTGCTGGGGGGGGACCCCAGACCCCCCCACGCTCAGGAAGGATGGACCCCCCCTCCAGGCCCCATCCGACCCCCCCCAGTCCATCCCAGTTCATCCCAGTCCATCCCAGTCCATCCCAGTCCATCCCAGTCCATCCCAGTCCAGCCCAGTCCAGCCCAGTGCAGGGTGCCAGCGCCCACCACCCCACTCTGGTTTTTTTTGGGGGGTCGTGCCCACCCTGGGGGTCCCCAAAAGGACCCCCCCCATTTCCCCACCCCCCCCGGGGACCCTTTTTGGGGCTTTTCTCACCAAACAGGACCAAAAGCAGCTCCAAACTGGGGGGGGTCTCTGGGGGGGGGGGTCCCGGGGGGCCTTTGGGGGGTCCCAAAGGGGGGGACACGGCCCCTCCCCCCCAATCCTCCCGGGGGTGCAGCGGGACCCCAACACTGCCACTGCCACCCGCTCCGCCCCCACGCTGCCTCAGTTTCCCCTGGGGCTGGGCTGGGACTGGGATAAACTGGGACTGGGGTGGGCTGATACTGGGATAAACTGGGACTGGGATAAACTGGGACTGGGGTGGGCTGATACTGGGATAAACTGGGACTGGGGGGGGCCGGGACTGGGATGCTCCATTACTGGGATAAACTGGCACTGGGATAAACTGGCACTGGGATGGATTTGTACTGGGATGGATTTGTACTGGGATGGACTGGTATTGGGATAAACTGGTACTGGGATGGACTGGTACTGGGATAGACCAGTACTGGGACATTCCATCACTGGGTTGGACCAGCACTGGGATGCTCCGTTACTGGGATAAACTGGTACTGGGATGGATTCGTACTGGGATGGATTTGTACTGGGATAAACTGGTACTGGGACATTCCATCACTGGGACATTCCATCACTGGGACGTTCCGTCACTGGGATGTTCCGTCACTGGGATGGACTGGTGCTGGGATGGATTTGTACTGGGATGTTCTGGCACTGGGATGGATTTGTACTGGGATGGACTGGTACTGGGACGTTCCATCACTGGGACGTTCCGTCACTGGGATGTTCCGTCACTGGGATGGACTGGTGCTGGGATGGATTTGTACTGGGATGGATTTGTACTGGGATGGATTTGTACTGGGATGGATTTGTACTGGGATGATTCAATACTGGGATGTTCCAGCACTGGGATGTTCTGTCACTGGGATGTTCCACCATGGGATGCTCCGACACCGGAACACTCCAGCCCCGGGATGGTCCCGCACTGGGACGGTCCCAGATCGGGATTCTCGGATCCAGGAGTGGCACTGGGATGTTCCGGCACTGGGATGGACTGGTGCTGGGATGGACTGGTACTGGGATGGACTGGTGCTGGGATGGATTTGTACTGGGATGTTCCAGCACTGGGATGTTCAGACACTGGAGTTTTTGGACACTGGGATGTTCCGGCACTGGGATGTTCTGGCACTGGGATGGACTGGTGCTGGGATGTTCCGGCCCTGGGATGTCCCAGCTCTGGCACCGGGATGCTCCGATCCCGGAATGTTGCACCGTGAGGATGCTCTGATCCTGAGGCGATCCCACAGCGGGATGGGGATCCCACGGCACCGGAATGCCCTGACCCCTGGAAGTCCCCACTCCACGATGTCCCCACTCCACGATGTCCCCACTCTGGGATTGTCACCACTCCAGGACTGTCACCACTCCGGGATTGTCACCACTCCGGGATTGTCACCACTCTGGGACTGTCACCACTCCGGGATTGTCCCCACTCCACGATGTCCCCACTCCGGGATTGTCACCACTCTGAGATTGTCCCCACTCTGGGACTGTCACCACTCCGAGATTGTCACCACTGCAGGATGTCCCCACTCTGGAATGTTCCCACTCCGGGGTGTCCCAATTCCGGGATTGTCACCACTCCAGGACTGTCCCAATTCCGGGATTGTCCCCATTCCAGGATTGTCCCCACTCCAGGACTGTCCCCACTCGAGGATGTCCCCACCAGGAGCCGGATGGGGACAGAGTGACTGATCCTGGGAATTCCTGGAACTCCAAACCAGCCAAAGCCGGGGGACACTGGGGACACTGGGGGACACCGGGAGCGGGGACAGGGACACGGACATGGACACGCAGCTCTGGCTCTGCTCATCCCCAAATCCCAAACGATCCCAAATCCAGGGCCCCACCTGGGGCCAAACCGGGGCGTGTCCGGCCTGGAGCTGCCCTGGCCCCAACCCAGTGACCCCAGTGACCCCAGTGACCCCAGTGACCCAAACTGGGACAGTGCCCCCAAACCAGTGACCCCAGTGACCCAAACTGGGACAGAGCACCCCCAAACCAGTGACCCAAACATCCCAAACCAGTGACCCCAGTGACCCAACCCAGTGACCCCAGTGACCCAAACCAGTGACCCCAGTGACCCAAACTGGGACAGTGCCCCCAAACCAGTGACCCAAATGACCCAACCCAGTGCCCCCAAACTGGGACAGTGCCCCCAAACTGGGACAGAGCACCCCCAAACCAGTGACCCAAACATCCCAAACCAGTGACCACAGTGACCCAAACCAGTGACCCCAGTGACCCAAACTGGGACAGCGCACCCCAAACTGGGACAGTGACCCAAACTGGGACAGTGCCCCCAAACCAGTGACCCAAACATCCCAAACCAGTGACCCCAGTGACCCAAACCAGTGACCCCAGTGACCCAAACTGGGACAGTGCCCCCAAACTGGGACAGTGCCCCCAAACTGGGACAGTGCCACCCCAGTCCCCCCAAACTGGGTCAGGTCCCCCCCAAACTGGGTCATTTCCCCCCAGCCCCCCCAACCCGGGCTCGGCGCCCCCCCTCCCCCCCCCAGTGCCCCCATCCCCCCCAAACCAGCGCCCCCCATCCTCCCCCCCGCCCCCGCTGTACATAAGGGGCCCCCTCCGTGTCCCCCCCATTTCGGGGGGCTTTGGGACCTGCTGGGTTGATTTTTTGGGGGGTGGGGGGTTGGTTTTGGGGGGCGATGAAGCCCCTCCCCCGGGCTCAAGGCTTTATTTATTTGCTATTTATTGCAGTTCCTTTCAGAATCGACTTTTTTTTGGTTTCTCTCTTTCTTTTTTTTTTTTTGGTTTTTTTTTTTGATTTTTTTTTTTTTTTTCTGTCAAAATAAATTTAAAAAAATAATAAAAAAAATTAAAAAAAAAAAGAAAAGAAAAGAAAATCCCCCATCACCTTAAAAAACAAAACCCAAACCTCACCAGAGAATTCCCAAAATGCAGAAATTTGAAAACCCATCCCTGGATTCTCTCCCAGGGTTGTTTTTTTTTGGGGGGGGGGAGGGGTTTTTGGGGTTTTTTGGGGTTTTTTGGGATTTTTGGGGGTTCACCAGGGGAAGGAGCACGGCCACGGCCCTCCAGCATTTCCTCAATAAATCAATTTATTTAAAAGAATATGTTACAATTAATTACACTAAAGGGGCTTTTTTTCCCCCGGCGGGGATGGGAACGCTGGGAGAGGGAAAATTGGGGGGAAAAAAAGGGATAAAATTTAAATTTTTTGGGTTTTTTGGGGTTTTTTTTTGACCAATTTTTCCCTTTTCTGGGTTGTTTTTGGATGAAAAAAAAAAAATCCACAGGAAGATGGTTCAGCTCTTGATCCTTTGGAATTTGAGGGAAATTGGGATTAAAATCGGGTTTTTTTCCCGGGATTTTGGGGGGATTTTAGGGATCCCAAACCTCTCCCAGTTTTCCCCCTCGTCCCATTCCTGGGTTTTCTCCACGGCTCAGGAAAAAAGGGAAATCCAATTAATGACAGGGAGCCAATTAATTATTGCAATTAATTAATTCCCGGCTTCTCAGCTGCTCCAGAGCCGAGGATTTGGGATTTTTTTTTCCTCCCCACCCCAAAAAATTTCCCCAGTCCCGGCTCCAGGGGGAGGAACAGGGAAAAAAATGGGAATTTTGGGGAAAAAACCTTCCCCCTCCCCCAAAAAAATGGAATTTTTTTTGGGAAATCCCATTTTGGAGCGATTCCAGAGGTCGGGAATGTGGATGGGATTTCTCCTGCTGGGTTTGGATCCAAAAATTCCCAAATCCACCCCAAAACTCCGGTGGAACTGGCTCCAGGCCAGCCCAAAAAATGGGGAAAAAAACCGGATTTTCCAGGTGATTTTTGCCTCCCAAAACATGGAAAAATCCCATTTAAATCCAGGGAAAAAAAGACTTTTCCAGGTGATTTTTTTCCACTCAAATCCAGGGAAAAAATCCCATTTAAACCCAGGGGAAAAAAAGACTTTTCCAGGTGATTTTTTTCCACCCAAAACATGGAAAAATCCCATTTAAATCCAGGGGAAAAAAAAAGACTTTTCCAGGTGATTTTTTTCCACCCAAAACATGGAAAAATCCCATTTAAATCCAGGGAAAAAAACGGATTTTCCAGGTGATTTTTGCCTCCCAAAACATGGAAAAATCCCATTTAAATCCAGGGGGAAAAAAAGACTTTTCCAGGTGATTTTTTTCCACTCAAAACATGGAAAAATCCCATTTAAATCCAGGGAAAAAAAAAGACTTTTCCAGGTGATTTTTGCCTCCCAAAACATGGAAAAATCCCATTTAAATCCAGGGAAAAAAAGAGTTTTCCAGGTGATTTTTTTCCACTCAAATCCCGGGAAAAAAAGACTTTTCCAGGTGATTTTTTTCCACTCAAATCCAGGGAAAAAAAAGACTTTTCCAGGTGATTTTTGCCTCCCAAAACATGGAAAAATCCCATTTAAACCCAGGGAAAAAAAAGACTTTTCCAGGTGATTTTTTTCCACCCAAAACACGGAAAAATCCCATTTAAACCCAGGGAAAAAAAAGACTTTTCCAGGTGATTTTTTTCCACTCAAATCCAGGGAAAAAAACGGATTTTCCAGGTGATTTTTTTCTACTCAAAACATGGAAAAATCCCATTTAAATCCAGGGGAAAAAAAAAGACTTTTCCAGGTGATTTTTGCCTCCCAAAACATGGAAAAATCCCATTTAAATCCAGGGAAAAAAAAGACTTTTCCAGGTGATTTTTGCCTCCCTAAACATGGAAAAATCCCATTTAAATCCAGGGAAAAAAACGGATTTTCCAGGTGATTTTTTTCCACTCAAATCCAGGAAAAAAAAGACTTTTCCAGGTGATTTTTGCCTCCCAAAACATGGGAAAATCCCATTTAAACCCAGGGAAAAAAAGACTTTTCCAGGTGATTTTTTTCCACTCAAATCCAGGGAAAAATCCCATTTAAATCCAGGGAAAAAAAAAGACTTTTCCAGGTGATTTTTTTCCACTCAAATCCAGGGAAAAATCCCATTTAAATCCAGGGAAAAAAAAAGACTTTTCCAGGTGATTTTTTTCCTCCTGGGAACATCCCAGCCACTGGATTTGTGGAAAAATCCCGTTCAAAACCAGGGAAAATGTTTTTTTTTCCTCCAGAACTGTGGGAAAAATCCTGCTCAAAACGAGGGAAAAACCCGGGTTTTTTTTTTTCCAGGTTATTTTTTTCCTGCTTGGACACTCAAGGCATGGATAAAAAAAGTGCTCAAAAATAGGGAAAAAACGGATTTTCCAGGCGATTTTTTTTTTTTTCCCTCCTGGGAGCTGCTCATCCATGGAAAAATCCCGTTCAAAAATAGGGAAAAATGGATTTTCCAGGTGATTTTCTTTTTTTTTCCTCCTGGGAGCAGCTCATCCATGGAAAAATCCCGTTCAAAAATGGGGAAAAATGGATTTTCCAGGCGATTTTCTTTTTTTTTTTCCTCCTGGGAGCTGCTCATCCATGGAAAAATCCCGTTCAAAAATGGGGAAAAATGGATTTTCCAGGCGATTTTCTTTTTTTTTTCCTCCTGGGAGCAGCTCATCCATGGAAAAATCCCGTTCAAAAATATGGAAAAATGGATTTTCCAGGCGATTTTCTTTTTTTTTCCTCCTGGGAGCTGCTCATCCATGGAAAAATCCCATTAAAAAATAGGGAAAAATGGATTTTCCTGCATTTTTTTTCCCCTATTTTTCCACCTCTGACCCGCCAGAAATAACAACAATTTTTTTTTCCTTAAATTCCAGTGGTAAAATTAAAAAAAAAAATTCCCAAATTTTCCCATCCTGAAGCTGGATCCGAGTGGGAAAAACGGAGCCCCTCAGGTGGATTTTTCCCCAATTTTTTTTTTGTTGTTTTGTTTTGTTTTTTTCCCCCTCTGGAATTCCCTAAAGATGACGGGGGCACGGATGGATTTGGAATTAATGAGATTTAGTTTTGGGGCGGGGCTTTAATACAATAATGGATAATTATTTTTTTGGGGGGGGGGTTGAAGGGAAAGGTGCCGGGGTTAAGTGGCAGCGTCCCTCTGCTGTGACCTGACCAGCTGGAAAAGGTTCTGGAAAAGAAGGAGAAGGGACAAGGTGAAGGTGGCAGAACTCCCCACCCTGGGATTCCCAGAGGGAAAAGGGGCAGAATTCCAGGCAAAGAGGGGCTGAGGAGAGGCCGGGAATGGCTCCAGCACGAGCTGGGACACACCTGGAGAGTCCCAACCCCAAATCCCAAATCTGATTTCAATCCCAATCCCAATCCCAAATCCAAATCCCAATCCCAATCTCAATTCCCATTCCAATCCCAATTCTGATTTCAATCCCAATCCCAAATCCAAATCTCAACTGCAATCCCAATTCCCATTT
Source organism: Sylvia borin (assembly GCA_014839755.1). Lineage (NCBI taxonomy): Eukaryota > Metazoa > Chordata > Aves > Passeriformes > Sylviidae > Sylvia > Sylvia borin. The sequence continues at coordinate 2,818,293 of CM025987.1, read as the reverse complement.
CAATCCCAATTCTGATTTCAATCCCAATCCCAGTTCCCATTTCAATCCCAATTGCAATCCCAATCCCAATCTCAATTCCCATTTCAATCCCAATCCCAAATCCAAATCCCAATCCCAACTGCAATCCCAATTCCAATCTCAATTCCCATTTCAATCCCAATTCTGATTTCAATCCCAATCCCAATTCCAATTCCAATCCCAATCCTCATCCCAATCCCAGTTTCAATTCTGATCCCAGTTTCAATCCCAATTTAAATCCCAATCCCAATTCCGATTTCAATCCCAATTCCAATCCCAATTCCCATTTCAATCCCAATTCCCATTTCAATCCCAATTCCAATTCCAGTTTCAATCCCAATTTCAATTCCAATTCCAATCCCAATTTAAATCCCAATCCTGATCCAAATCCCAATTTCCATTCCAACCCCAATTCCAATCCCAATTCCCATTTCAATCCCAATTCCAATCCCAATTCCCATTTCAACCCCAATCCCAATTCCAATCCCAACGCACATTTCAATTCCAGTTTCAATCCAAATTTAAATTCCAGTTCCAATCCCAATTTAAATTCCAGTTCCAATCCCAATTTCAATTCCAGTTCCAATCCCAACCCCAATCCCAATCCCCCTGGGGCGTTCCCGGATCTCCCCCGCTCTGGGATGGGGAGGGGATTCCCTGCCCTCGGGATCCCGGGATGAGGAGGAAGGGTTTTCCCAGAAAAAAACAGGAGCAGCCGGGATTTAAAACATCCCAAATGTCACTGGGGAGATCCCAGTCCGGGAATGGCCACGTCATCCCGACTCCCCAGATTTATCCCAGATTTATCCCAAATTTATCCCAGGTCATCTCAACTCCTCAAATTTATCCCAGATTTATCCCAGGTCATTCCCAGGTTTATCCCAGGTCATTCCCAATTCCCCAAATTCATCCCAAATTTATCCCAGGATTATCCCAGGTCATCCTGACTCCCCAAATTTATCCCAGATTTATCCCAAATTTATCCCAGATTTATCCCAAATTTATCCCAGATTTATCCCAAATTTATCCCAGGTTTATCCCAGGTCATTCCCAGGTTTATCCTGGTCATTCCCAACTCCCCAAATTCATCCCAGGTTTATCCCAGGCCATTCCCAAATTTATCCCAGATTTTTCCTGGCCATTCCCAGGTTTTTCCCAGATTTTTCCCAGGTTTATCCCAGGCCATTCCCAGGTTTATCCCAGGCCATTCCCAGGTTTATCCCAGGTTTATCCAGGTTTTTCCCAGGTTTATCCCAGGTTTTTCCCAGATTTTTCCTGGCCATTCCCAAATTTATCCCAGGTTTTTCCCAGGCCATTCCCAGGTTTATTCCAGATTTTTCCCAGGTTTATCCCAGGCCATTCCCAGCTCCAGGAGCCTTTTCCCAGCCCCTGCAGCTCCTTTTTCCAGCCATTCCATGAACCTTCCCCATTCCCGGCGGGATTCCCCATTCCCGGAGCAGGAGGAGCATCTCCCGCCAGGAAAAGGGAAAAGTTTGGGAATTCTCACCTCCTTCCTCCACTTGAGCTCGCAGAACACTCGCTCGAAGCACTCGTGCATGTAATTGAACTGCCGGGGGGAAAAACAACGGGAATCGGGGAAAATCCCGGGAAAAACGGGAGATTCAGGGCGGAATCGGGAATTCTGGGCACCCCAGGGAGGGATCAGGAACTCCAGGAAAGGATTAGGAATTCCAGGGAGGAATCTCGAGTTCCAGAGAGGGATCAGGAGCTCCAGGGAGAAGCCAGAGGCTCCAGGGAGGGATCAGGAATTCCAGGGAGGAATCAGGAATTCCAGGGAGGGATCAGGAATTCCAGGGAGGAATGAGGAGCTCCAGGGAGGGATCGGGAATTCCAGGGAGGAATCAGGAATTCCAGGGAGGGATCCGGAGCTCCAGGGAGGAATGAGGAATTCCAGGGAGGGATCAGGAATTCCAGGGAGGGATCGGGAATTCCAGGGAGGAATTGGGAATTCCAGGGAGGGATCAGGAATTCCAGGGAGGAATTGGGAATTCCAGGGAGGGATCGGGAATTCCAGGGAGGGATCGGGAATTCCAGGGAGGAATCGGGAATTCCAGGAAAGGATTAGGAATTCCAGGAAGGAATCGGGAATTCCAGGGAGCAATTGGGAATTCCAGGGAGGGATCAGGAATTCCAGGAAAGGATTAGGAATTCCAGGGAGGGATCAGGAATTCCAGGGAGGGATCGGGAATTCCAGGGAGGGATCAGGAATTCCAGGGAGGAATGAGGAGCTCCAGGGAAGAACCAGCAGCTCCAGGAAGGAGCCAGAAGTTCCAGGGCAGGATCAATCTCTGGGATCAGTTCCCAGGGAATTCCAGGGACACTCCCGATCCCATTCCTGAGGAATTCCAGGTGGGATTTAAGGGAAATCTGGGCGGGATCTGAGGGAGTTCCGGGCAGCACAGAGACACTCACATATCCCATTCCTGAGGGAATTCCAGGATTTGAGGGAATTCCAGGATTTGAGGGAATTCCAGGATTTAAGGGAATTCCAGGCAGGACTGGGACACTCTCACATCCCATTCCCCAGGGAATCCCAGGTGGGATTTAAAAGGAATTCTGGGCAGGATCTGCAGGAATTCTGGGTGGGATCTGTGGGAATTCTGGGTGGGATCTGTGGGAATTCCGGGCAGGATTTGAAGGAATTCCAGCCAGGATCTGATTGAATTCCTGATGGGACCTGAGTGAATTCCTGATGGGATCCGTGGAAATTCCTGATGGGATCGGAGGGAATTCCTGGGTGGAATCCATGGGAATTCCTGATGGGACCTGAGGGAATTCCTGATGGGATCTGAGGGAATTCCTGATGAGATCTGAAGGAATTCCTGATGGGATCTGAGTGAATTCCTGATGGGATCTGAGGGAATTCCTGATGGGATCTGAGTGAATTCCTGATGGGATCTGCGGGAATTCCTGATGGGATCGGAGGGAATTCCTGATGGAATCTGAGTGAATTCCTGGGTGGAATCTGAGTGAATTCCTGATGGGATCTGCGGGAATTCCTGATGGGATCTGAGGGAATTCCTGATGGGATCTGAGTGAATTCCTGATGGGATCAGAAGGAATTCTGGGCGGGATTTGAAGGAATTCCAGCCAGGATCTGGGTGAATTCCTGATGGGATCTGAGTGAATTCCTGATGGGATCTGAGGGAATTCCTGATGGAATCTGGGTGAATTCCTAATGAGATCTGAGGGAATTCCTGATGGGATCTGTGGGAATTCCTGGGTGGAATCTGTGGGAATTCCTGATGGGATCTGAATGAATTCCTGATGGGATCTGAGTGAATTCCAGCCAGGATCTGAGGGAATGCTGGGTGGGATCTGAGTGAATTCCTGATGGGATCTGAGGGAATTCCTGATGGGATCTGAGTGAATTCCTGATGGGATCTGCGGGAATTCCTGGGTGGAATCCATGGGAATTCCTGACGGGATCTGAGGGAATTCCTGATGGGATCTGAGTGAATTCCTGATGGGATCTGAGGGAATTCCTGATGGGATCTGAGGGAATTCCTGATGGGATCTGTGGGAATTCCTGATGGGATCTGCGGGAATTCCTGATGGGATCTGAGGGAATTCCTGATGGAATCTGTGGGAATTCCTGGGTGGAATCTGTGGGAATTCCTGATGGGACCTGAATGAATTCCTGATGGGATCTGAGGGAATTCCTGATGGGATCTGCGGGAATTCCTGATGGGATCTGAGGGAATTCCTGACGGGATCTGAGTGAATTCCTGATGAGATCTGAGGGAATTCCTGATGGGACCTGAGGGAATTCCTGATGAGATCTGAGGGAATTCCTGATGGGATCTGCGGGAATTCCTGGGTTGAATCCATGGGAATTCCTGATGGGATGTGAGGGAATTCCTGGGTGGAATCCGCGGGAATTCCTGGGTGGGATCTGAGGGAATTCCTGGTGGGATCTGAGTGAATTCCTGATGGGATCTGTGGGAATTCCTGATGGGATCTGAGGGAATTCCTGATGGGATCCGCGGGAATTCTGGGTGGGATCTGAGTCAATTCCTGATGGGATCTGAGTGAATTCCTGATGGGACCTGAGTGAATTCCTGATGGGATCCGCGGGAATTCCTGATGGGATCTGAGTGAATTCCTGGGTGGGATCTGTGGGAATTCCTGATGGGATCTGAGGGAATTCCTGGGTGGAATCCGCGGGAATTCCAGCCAGGACCTGAGTGAATTCCTGATGGAATCTGCGGGAATTCCAGCCGGGATGCTCAGCACACTCACGTAGGGGGTGAAGATCTTGACCCAGCGCGGTTTCTTCTCGGCGCGCGCGTACTCGAAGCAGAAGGCCATGCCCTCCTCGTCCGTGTCCCAGCGCTGCATCTCCTCCCACTGGAACGCGATCACCTGGTTCTGGAATCCCAACAGATCAGCCGGGATCACCCGGGAATTCCCACCCCAAATCAGCCGGGATCACCCGGGAATTCCCACCCCAAATCACCCGGGAATTCCCACCCCAAATCACCCGGGAATTCCCACCCCAAATCACCCTGGATCACCCGGGAATTCCCAACCCCAAATCAGCCGGGATCACCCGGGAATTCCCACCCCAAATCAGCCTGGATCACCCGGGAATTCCCACCCCAAATCAGCCTGGATCACCCGGGAATTCCCACCCCAAATCAGCCTGGATCACCCGGGAATTCCCAACCCCAAATCACCCTGGATCACCCGGGAATTCCCACCCCAAATCAGCCGGGATCACCCGGGAATTCCCAACCCAAATCAGCCGGGAATTCCCACCCCAAATCAGCCGGGATCACCCGGGAATTCCCACCCCAAATCAGCCCGGATCACCCGGGAATTCCCACCCCAAATCACCCGGGAATTCCCACCCCAAATCAGCCGGGATCACCCGGGAATTCCCACCCCAAATCAGCCGGGGTCACCCGGGAATTCCCACCCCAAATCAGCCGGGATCACCCGGGAATTCCCACCCCAAATCAGCCGGGATCACCCGGGAATTCCCACCCCAAATCACCCGGGAATTCCCACCCCAAATCAGCCAGGATCACCCGGGAATTCCCAACCCAAATCACCCGGGAATTCCCACCCCAAATCAGCCGGGATCACCCGGGAATTCCCACCCCAAATCAGCTGGGATCACCCGGGAATTCCCACCCCAAATCAGCCGGGGTCACCCGGGAATTCCCAACCCAGATCAGCCGGGATCACCCGGGAATTCCCACCCCAAATCAGCCTGGATCACCCGGGAATTCCCGACCCAGATCACCCTGGATCACCCGGGAATTCCCACCCCAAATCAGCCGGGATCACCCAGGAATTCCCACCCCAAATCAGCCGGGATCACCCGGGAATTCCCACCCCAAATCAGCCAGGATCACCCGGGAATTCCCAACCCAAATCACCCGGGAATTCCCACCCCAAATCAGCCGGGATCACCCGGGAATTCCCACCCCAAATCAGCCGGGATCACCCGGGAATTCCCACCCCAAATCAGCCTGGATCACCCGGGAATTCCCACCCCAGATCAGCCGGGATCACCCGGGAATTCCCACCCCAAATCAGCCGGGATCACCCGGGAATTCCCACCCCAAATCAGCCGGGAATTCCCACCTCAAATCAGCCGGGATCACCCGGGAATTCCCACCCCAAATCAGCCGGGAATTCCCACCTCAAATCAGCCGGGATCACCCGGGAATTCCCACCCCAAATCACCCGGGAATTCCCACCCCAAATCACCCTGGATCACCCGGGAATTCCCAACCCAAATCAGCCGGGATCACCAGGGAATTCCCAACCCCAAATCAGCCGGGGTCACCCGGGAATTCCCAACCCAAATCACCCTGGATCACCTGGGAATTCCCACCCCAAATCAGCCGGGATCACCCGGGAATTCCTACCCCAAATCAGCCGGGATCACCCGGGAATTCCCACCCCAGTCAGATCCCAAAGGTTTGGGGGCGTGGGGCCCAAAGGTGTGAGGCCAGGGATGGTCCCAGGGTGAATTTCTGGGAATTGGGATGGTCCCAGGGTGAATTTCTGGGAATTGGGATGGTCCCAGGGTGAAGTCCAGGGAGTTGGGATGATCCCAGGGATCTGGGGACACATTCCAGGTGCAGATCAAGGTGGGAGACCAAGAACGATCCCAGGGATTTGGGAACACAGCGATGGTCAAAAACCCAGGCTGTGAGCTCGGGGACAGTCCCGGGGCTCTGGGGACAATCCCAGATCTTTGGGGACAATTCCAGATCTTTGGGGACAATCCCAGAGCTTCGGGGACAATCTCAGAGTTTCGGGGACAATTCCAGAGCTTTGGGGACAATCCCAGAGCTTTGGGGACAGTCCCAGAGCTTTGGGGACAATCCCAGAGCTTTGGGGACAGTCCCAGAGCTTTGGGGACAGTCCCAGAGTTTCGGGACAATCCCAGAGCTTTGGGGACAGTCCCAGAGCTTTGGGGACAGTCCCAGAGTTTCGGGACAATCCCAGAGCTTTGGGGACAGTCCCAGAGCTTTGGGGACAGTCCCAGAGCTTTGGGGACAGTCCCAGAGCTTTGGGGACAATCCCAGAGCTTCGGGGACAATCCCAGAACTTTGGGGACAATTCCAGAGCTTTGGGGACAATCCCAGAGCTTTGGGGACAATCCCAGAGCTTCGGGGACAATTCCAGAGCTCTGGGGACAATCCCAGAGCTTTGGGGACAGCCCCAGAGCTTTGGGGACAGTCCCAGGGCTTCGGGAGGGCGCAGCTCCAAGGTGGTGGGGCTCAGGACAGGGTGAGACCTGTGGGATTTGGGATCAGGCTGGGGTGACAACTCCAGGATTTGGGATCAGGACGAGTTGATAATTCCAGGATTTGGGATCAGGGTGGGGTGACAACTCCAGGATTTGGGATCAGGATGAGGTGACAACTCCAGGATTTGGGATCAGGACAGGGTGACAACTCCAGGATTTGGCTCAGGCTGGGGTGGGCACTGCGGGATTTGAGATCAGGACGAGGTGATAACTCCAGGATTTGGGATCAGGACAAGGTGATAACTCCAGGATCTGGCCCAGGACAGGGTGACAGCCCCAGGATTTGGGATCAGCACAGGGTGACAGCCCCAGGATTTGGGATCAGGACAGGGTGACAGCCCCAGGATTTGGGATCAGGACAGGGTGACAGCCCCAGGATCTGGCCCAGCACAGGGTGACAGCCCCAGGATCTGGCCCAGCACAGGGTGACAGCTCCAGGATTTGGGATCAGCACAGGGTGACAGCCCCAGGATTTGGGATCAGCACAGGGTGACAGCTCCAGGATCTGGCCCGGCACAGGGTGACAGCCCCAGGACAGCCCCCAGCACAGGGTGACAGCCCCAGGATTTGGGATCAGCACAGGGTGACAGCCCCAGGATCTGGGATCAGCACAGGGTGACAGCCCCAGGATCTGGCCCAGCACAGGGTGACAGCCCCAGGATCTGGGATCAGCACAGGGTGACAGCCCCAGGATTTGGGATCAGGACAGGGTGACAGCCCCAGGATCTGGGATCAGGACAGGGTGACAGCCCCAGGATCTGGGATCAGGACAGGGTGACAGCCCCAGGATCTGGGATCAGCACAGGGTGACAGCCCCAGGATCTGGCCCAGCACAGGGTGACAGCCCCAGGATCTGGGATCAGCACAGGGTGACAGCCCCAGGATCTGGCCCAGCACAGGGTGACAGCCCCAGGATTTGGGATCAGGATGAGGTGATAACTCCAGGATCTGGGATCAGCACAGGGTGACAGCCCCAGGATCTGGCCCAGCACAGGGTGACAGCCCCAGGATCTGGGATCAGGATGAGGTGACAGCCCCAGGATCTGGCCCAGCACAGGGTGACAGCCCCAGGATCTGGCCCAGCACAGGGTGACAGCCCCAGGATCTGGGATCAGCACAGGGTGACAGCCCCAGGATCTGGGATCAGCACAGGGTGACAGCCCCAGGATCTGGCCCGGCACAGGGTGACAGCCCCAGGATCTGGGATCAGGACAGGGTGACAGCTCCAGGATCTGGGATCAGGACGGGGTGACAGCCCCAGGACAGCCCCCAGCCCCGGGCTCACCTCCAGCTGCCCCTCCTCGGTGCAGGCGTGCAGTTTGAAGTGGCGGATGCTGATGGCAGAGATGACGTGTCCCTTGCGGCGCGAGTCGCACGAGCAGTGAGGGAAGGTGATCTCGTTGTAGCCTTCACACGTGCGCAGCATCGTCAGGTACTGCGGGGAGACGGGGATCCCAGGGGGTCACAGGGATCCACCGGGATCCCAGCGGGGCATCCCAGGGGGTCACAGGGATCCACCAGGATCCACGGGGGTCACCAGGATCCACTAGGATCCCAGGGGGTCACAGGGATCCCAGGGGGTCACAGGGATCCACCAGGATCCACCAGGATCCCAGGGGGTCACCGGGATCCACCGGGATCCCAGAGGGTCACAGGGATCCCAGGAGGTCACCAGGATCCACCGGGATCCCAGGGGGTAACAGGGATCCACCGGGATCCCAGGGGGTCACCGGGATCCCAGGGGGTCACCGGGATCCACTGGGATCCACGCGGGTCACCGGGATCCACGCAAGTCACAGGGATCCACCAGGATCCCAGAGGGTCACAGGGATCCCAGGGGGTCACAGGGGGTCACCGGGATCCCAGTGGGTCCCAGGGATCCACCAGCTTATCCCAGCGGGTCACAGGGATCCCAGGAGGCCACCAGGATCCACCGGGATCCACTGAGATCCCAGCGGGGTCACCAGGATCCCAGCGGGTCACCGGGATCCCAGGGGGTCACCACGATCCACCGGGATCCACCGGGATCCCAGAGGGTCACAGGGATCCCAGGAGGTCACCAGAATCCACCGGGATCCACCGGGATCCCAGGGGGGTCACCAGGATCCCACGGGGTCATCGGGATCCACCAGCTTATCCCAGCACGGGATAACTCACCATGACCATCTTCCTCTGCTCGCAGAGTTTCTGCAGCTGGTAGGATTTCTCCTCGGCTTTGATGTAGCCTTTCTTCACGTCGTCAACGGCCTGGGAATGAGGGGAAAAACAGGGAAAAATTCGGGAAAAATCCGGGAAAAATCTGGGGAAAAACTGGGGAAAATCCGGGAATGATTCAGGAAAAGATCTGGAAAAAAAATCCGGGAAAAATCTGGAGAAGATTTGGGAAAAATCCGGGAAAAATCTGGGGAAAGTCCGGGAAAAAAATCTGGGGAAAAACCTGGGGAAAATCCGGAAATAATTCAGGAAAAAATCTGGAAAAAAAATCCGGGAAAAATCTGGAAAAGATTCGGGAAAAATCTGGGGAAAAACCTGGGAAAAATCCGGGGAAAATCTGGGGAAAAATCCGGGAAAAAAATCCAGGAAAAAATCCGGGAAAAAATCTGGGGAAAAACCTGGGGAAAATCCGGAAATGATTCAGGAAAAAAATATGGAAAAAAAATCCGGGGAAAATCTGGAAAAGATTTGGGAAAAATCTGGGGAAAATCTGGAGAAGATTCGGGAAAAGATTCAGGAAAAATCCGGGAAAAAATCCGGGAAAAAAATTCGGGAAAAATCTGGGAAAAAATCTGGGGAAAAACCTGGGAAAAATCCGGGAAAAAATCCGGGAAAAATCTGGGAAAAAATCTGGGGAAAATCCGGTGAAAATCCGGTGAAAATCCGGAAAAGATTCAGGAAAAGATCTGGAAAAAAAATCCGGGGAAAATCTGGAAAAGACTCGGGAAAAATCCAGAAAAAATCCGGGGAAAAATCCGGGAAAAATATGGGGAAAAATCCGGGAAAAAACTGGGGAAAATCTGGGAAAAATCCAGGAAAAAGCTGGGGAAAAACCTGGGAAAAAACCTGGGAAAAATCCGGGGAAAATCTGGGGGAAAAACCTGGGAAAAATCCGGGAAAAATCTGGAAAAGATTCAGGAAAAAATATGGGAAAAAAATCCGGGAAAAATCTGGAAAAGATTTGGGAAAAATCTGGGAAAAAATCTGGGAAAAATCTGGGGAAAAATCTGGGAAAAAATTCGGGAAAAATCCGGGAAAAAATCCGGGAAAAATTCGGGAAAAAATCTGGGGAAAATCCGGGAAAATCCGGAAATTATTCAGGAAAAAATATGGGAAAAAAATCCGGGAAAAAATCTGGGAAAGATTCGGGAAAAATCTGGGGAAAAATCTGGGAAAAATCCGGGAAAAACCCGGGAAAAAATTCAGGAAAAATCCGGGAAAAAATCCAGGAAAAAATCCGGGAATAAATCTGGGGAAAAACCTGGGGAAAACCCGGGGAAATTCTGGGGAAAATCCGGGAAAAATCCGGGAAAAATCCGGGAAAGATTCAGGAAAAAAAATCTGGAAAAAAAATCCGGGAAAAATCTGGAAAAGATTTGGGAAGAATCTGGGGAAAAATCTGGGAAAAATCCGGGAAAAATCTGCGGAAAAATCTGGGGAAAAATCCGGGAAAAATCTGGGGAAAAATCCGGGAAAAAATCCAGGAAAAAATCCGGGAAAAAATCTGGGGAAAAACCTGGGGAAAATCCGGGGAAAATCTGGGGAAAATCCGGGGAAAATCCGGGAAAAATCCGGGAAAAATCTGGGAAAAATCTGGAAAAGATTCAGGAAAAAAAATCTGGGAAAAAAATCCGGGAAAAATCTGGAAAAGATTTGGGAAGAATCTGGGGAAAAATCTGGGAAAAATCCGGGAAAAATCTGCGGAAAAATCCGGGAAAAATCCGGGAAAAATTCGGGAAAAATCCAGGAAAAAATTGGGGGGAAATCCGGGAAAAAATCCGGGAAAAAATCTGGGGAAAAATCGTGGAAAAATCCGGGGAAAATCTGGGGAAAATCCAGGAAAAATCCGGAAATGATTCAGGAAAAAATCTGGGAAAAAAATCCGGGAAAAATCTGGAGAGGATTCGGGAAAAATCTGGGGAAAAATCTGGGAAAAAATTCGGGGAAAATCCAGGAAAAACTGGGGAAAAATTCGGGAAAAATCCAGGCTGAGAGATGAAATATTGGATAATCCCAGATTTTCCATCTGTTTTATATCCGTTTATCCCAGAGGCTCAGCTCAGGGAAGGAGGGAATTGGGAATTTCCCAAGAGAAAACGGCTCCAAGTTGTTCCAGGTGGGAAAATTGGGACAATTCCTCCTTGGGAAGGGGGAAACTGCTGCAATTCTGGAATCATCATTCCTGGAATTCTCCAAATCTGGGATTTGGGATCCAGCTGGATTCACCTCTGGAATTCCCACCCCAATGCCAAAGGACTGAGGTTTGGAGTGCTTCCAGGAGTGCCTCAATCCCAGAAAAATCAGCTGGAATTCCCAACGTTGGGATCAAGCAGCTCCCAGTGACTCGTCCCAACCTGAACGGGGATTCCAGAGGAATTCCAGCTGGGAATTCTTCACCTCCTGGAGCCTTTCTGGGGACCTTGGGGTGCCCCAATCCCATAAAAACGTGTGGAATTCCCAACGTTGGGATCAACCCTTGGACCCAACCCCCTTCTGAGGACTTTTCCTGCCCCGGAATGGGAATTCCAGCTGGGAATTTCTCACTTGGGGAGAATTCCTCTGGGGAATTCCTCACCTGAGAACTTTGGGGTGCCCCAATCCCATAAAAACAGGCAGAATTCCCAACGTTGGGATCAACCCTTGGACCCAACCCCCTTCTGAGGACTTTTCCTGACCTGGAATGGGAACTCCAGAGGAATTCCAGCCGGGAATCCCTGACCTGGTGGAGCCTTTCTGGGGACTTTGGGGTGCTCCAATCCCATAAAAACAGGCAGAATTCCCAACGTTGGGATCGACCCTTGGGCCCAATCCCCTTCTGAGGACTTTTCCTGACCGGAGTGGGAATTCCAGCTGGGAATTTCTCACTTGGGGACCTTGGGGTGCTCCAATCCCATAAAAACAGGCAGAATTCCCAACGTTGGGATCAACCCTTGGGCCCAACCCCCTTCTGAGGACTTTTCCCGCCCCGGGTGGGAACTCTAGAGGAATTCCAGCCGGGAATCCCTGACCTGGTGGAAGAAGTAGGCCACGGCCAGGTCGTTGTCGTTGAGCAGCGCCTCCTCCTCGGTGGTGAAGAGCCACTTGCGCAGCGTCAGGCACGTCCCCGGCACGGCCGAGGTGTAATTCTGCACGTACAGCTTGTGGGGGAACTCGTTGGGAGCCAGCTTCCGCACTGGGGAAACACGGGGATGTCATGGGAAAAGTCATGGAATGTCATGGAATGTCACGGAATGTCGGGGGCGGGGAGTGGGAGGGAGGAGAGGGAAAAAAAAGGGCGTTGAAATGGGGTTTTGTTACAGGGAACGGTGAAAAATTGTCCCAAAAGTGACCCCAAATGCTCCAGATTTATCCCCAAATCCTCCAGAATGGCTCCAGAACGGCTCCTAAATCCTCCACATTCATCCCAAAACCTTTAAAAATGATCCCAAATACTTCAAAAGTGACCCCAAATCCCCCAGAATGGATCCAAAATGGCTCTTAAATCTTCCAGGATGATCCCAAAACCTTTAAAAATTATCCCAAATACTTCAAAAGTGACCCCAAATCGTCCAGAATGGCTCCAAAATGGCCCCTAAATCCTCCAAATGTATTCCAAAACCTTTAAAAATTATCCCAAATCTTTCAAAATGATGCCTAAATACTTCAAATTTATCCCAAATCCTCCAGAATGGCTCCAAAATGGCTCCTAAATGCTCCAAATGTATCCCAAAACCTTTAAAAATTATCCCAAATCCTCCAAAATGGCTCCTAAATCCTCCACATTCATCCCAAAACCTTTAAAAATTATCCCAAATCCTCCAAATGTATCCCAAAACCTTCAAAAATGATCCCAAATACTTCAAAAGTGACCCCAAATCCACCAGAATGGCTCCAAAATGGCTCCTAAATCCTCCAAATTTGATTTTGGGAGTCCAAAAGCCCCAAAATTTGGGGTTTTCCCATTCCCAATCCCATTTTTTTCCCCCCCAAACCCCTCAGGAATCCCGGGCTCACCAAAGTTGTGGTTGATGACCTTGAAGACTCCTTAAGTTAAGAGTCAAAAAACCCCAAAAATTCGGGGTTTTCCCATATTAGGAGTCCTAAAAACCCCCAAAACCCCCAAAATTCGGGATTTTCCCATTCCCAATCCCATTTTTTCCCCCCAAACCCCTCAGGAGCCCCGGGCTCACCGAAGGAGTGGTTGATGACCTCGAAGAGGGCGAAGTAATTGTCAAACACCTTAAATTAGGAGTCCAAAACCCCCAAATTTGGGGTTTTCCCATTCCCATTCCCATTTTTTCTCCCTAAACCCCTCAGAATTCCAAAGCAGCGGTTGATGACCTCCAAGAGCATGAAGCAATTTTCAGACCCCCTGATGCTGGGAGTCCTAAAAACCCCAAAAATCCCCCAAAATTCGGGATTTTCCCATTCCCAATCCCATTTTTTCCCCCCAAACCCCTCAGGAGCCCCGGGCTCACCGAAGGAGTGGTTGATGACCTCGAAGACACCTTAAGTTAGGAGTCCAAAAACCCCAAAAATTCAGGGTTTTCCCATATTAGGAGTCCTAAAAACCCCAAAACTCCCAAAATTCGGGATTTTCCCATTCCCAATCCCATTTTTCCCCCCCCCCAAACCCCTCAGGAGCCCCGGGCTCACCGAAGGAGTGGTTGATGACCTCGAAGAGGGCAAAATAATTGAAAGACACCTTAAGTTAGGAGTCCCAAAAACCTCAAAAATTCGAGGTTTTCCCATATTAGGAGTCCTAAAACCCCCCAAAACCCCCAAAATTCGGGTTTTTCCCATTCCCAATCCCATTTTTTTCCCCCCAAACCCCTCAGGAGCCCCGGGCTCACCGAAGGAGTGGTTGATGACCTCGAAGAGGGCAAAATAATTGAAAGACACCTCAAGTTAGGAGTCCAAAAACCCCAAACATTTGGGGTATTCCCATTCCCATTTTCCCCCCTAAACCCCTCAGAATTCCAAAGGAGTGGTTGATGACCTCCAAGAGAGTGAAGTAGTTGGTGGATCCCCTGATGTTTGGAGTCTTAAAAACCCCCAAAATTCGGGATTTTCCCATTCCCAATCCCATTTTTTTCCCCCTAAACCCCTCAGGAATTCTGGGCTCTTCAAAGTTGTGGTTGATGACCTCAAAGAGGGTGAAGTAATTGGCAGACCCTTTAAGTTTGGAGTCTTAAAACCCCCAAAATTCGGGTTTTTCCCATTCCCAATCCCATTTTTTCCCCCCCAAACCCCTCAGGAGCCCCGGGCTCACCGAAGGAGTGGTTGATGACCTCGAAGAGGATGAAGTAATTGGCAAACACCTTAAATTAGGAGTCCAAAAACCCCCAAATTTGGGGTTTTTCCCAAGTTAGGAGTCCTAAAAACCCCAAAACCCCCCAAAATTCCGGATTTTCCCATTCCCAATCCCATTTTTTTCCCCCAAACCCCTCAGGAGCCCCGGGCTCACCGAAGGAGTGGTTGATGACCTCAAAGAAGCCAAAGTAATTGGCAAACACCTTAAATTAGGAGTCAAAAAACCCCCAAATTCGGGGTTTTCCCATCCCCATTCCCATTTTTTTCCCCTAAACCCCTCAGAATTCCAAAGGAGTGGTTGATGACCTCGAAGAGCATGAAGCAATTTTCAGACCCCCTGATGCTGGGAGTCCAAAAACCCCCAAAATTCGGGTTTTTCCCATTCCCAATCCCATTTTTTTTCCCCAAACCCCTCAGGAGCCCCGGGCTCACCGAAGGAGTGGTTGATGACCTCCAACAGGATGAAGTAATTGGCAGACCCCTTAAGTTTGGAGTCTTAAAAACCCCCAAAATTCGGGTTTTTCCCAAGTTAGGAGTCCTAAAAACCCCAAAAACTCCCAAAATTCGGGATTTTCCCATTCCCAATCCCATTTTTTTCCCCCCAAACCCCTCAGGAACCCCGGGCTCACCGAAGGAGTGGTTGATGACCTCGAAGAGGGCAAAATAATTGAAAGACACCTTAAGTTAGGAGTCCCAAAAACCTCAAAAATTTGGGTTTTTCCCAAGTTATGAGTCCTAAAAACCCCAAAAACCCCCCAAAATTTGGGTTTTCCCATTCCCAATCCCATTTTTTTCCCCCTAAACCCCTCAGGAATCCCGGGCTCACCGAAGGAGTGGTTGATGACCTCGAAGAGGGCGAAGTAGTTGGCGGTGACGCTGTCCATGCCCACCTTGGCAGCCACCGCCTGGAAAACGCCGGGAAAACGGGATCAGCGCCATTCCCGGGAATTCCCTGACCACGGAAAACCCGGTTGGAATTCTGCCAAGCAAAAATAAAACCCCCACCAACCCCCAGATGGGCTTCTCCTTCCCCTGTCGTGGTTTTTGGTGTCTCCAGAAATTCCAACTTGGGGTTGTTTTTTATTTATTTTCCTCTCCTCGATTTCCAAGAAAAATATTGGAAATGTTTTGGAAATTCTCGTCTGGGATCTTCCCCCAAAGCCAAAACTTGGTGTGGAATTCCATGAGGTGTGTCCTGAGCACACCCAAATCCTTGTTTATCCCCAAGGGTTTGGAATTCCTGCTCTTTTCTGGCGGGAATTTTTTCATCTGTTTTTTTTATAATTCCCCTGGGGTGGTTTGTTCCCCGTAAATCCACGGAGGCAGTGGAAAAACGGGGAGAAATCCAGGTGGGAAAGAGGAGGAATGAGGTGAGGGGAAGGGAATTCCAGGTGGGAAAGAGAAAAATGCAGATGGGAAAAGAAAATCCAGGTGGGAAAGGAAAATTGAGATGAGGGGAAGGAAATTCCAGGTGGGGAAAGAAAAATTGAGGTGAGAAAATGGAAATTCCAGGTGGGAAAAGGAGGAAAATCCAGGTGAAGGAGGAGGAAAATCCAGAGGGAAAGGTGGAAATTCCAGAGGGGAAAGGTGGAAAATCCAGGTGGGAAAAGAGAAAAATGCAGGTGGGAAAAGGAGAATTGAGGTGAGAAAATGGAAGTTCCAGGAGAGAAAGGTGGAAAATCCAGGTGGGAAAAGGAAGAAATTCCAGGTGGGAAAAAGGAAATTCCCGGTGGAAAAAGGAAGTTCCAGATGGGAAAAGGAGGAAAATCAAGGAGGGAAAAGAGGAAATTCCAGGTGGGAAAAAGGAAAACCCAGAGGAAAAGATGGAAAATCCAGGTGGGAAAGGAGAATTGAGGTGAGAGGATGGAATTTCCAGGTGGGAAAAGAGGAAATTCCATGTGGGAAAAGGAGGAAAATCAAGGAGGGAAAAGGAGGAAACTCCAGGTGGGAAAAAGGAAAAGCCAGAGGAAAAGATGGAAAATCCAGGTGGGAAAGGAAAATCCAGGTGGGAAAGAGGAGAATTGAGGTGAGAAGATGGAAGTTCCAGGTGGGAAAAGAGAAAAATCCAGATGGGAAAAGAAAACTGAGGTGGAAAAAGAGGAAATTCCAGGTGGGAAAAAGGAAAACCCAGAGGAAAAGATGGAAATTCCTGGTGGGAAAAGAGGCAATTCCAGGTGGGAAGGGGCAGCTCCAGGTGGGAAGGGGCAGTTCCGGGTGGGAAGGGGCAGCTCCAGGTGGGAAGGGGCAGCTCCAGGTGGGAAGGGGCTCACCTGGTACACCTGGTCCGTGGTGCTGTTCTTCTTCACCCTGACCGTGACCGTGGTGACGTCCGGCAGCGCCACCCGCAGCTCCACGTCCGAGACCCCGTTGTAATTCTGGGGGGAAAGGGGAAAATTATCCACACTCATAAAAAAAGGGGGAATTATCCACAGTCCCAAAAAAAGGGGGAATTATCCACACTCACAAAAAAATAGGGGAAATTATCCCTCCCTCCTAAAAAAAAATAGGGGAAATTATCACCCCTCTCCCAAAAAAAGGGGAAATAAAAGGGGAAAATTATCTCCCCCCCCAAAAAAGGGGAAAATTATCCCCCTCCTCCCAAAAAAAGGGGAGAATTATCCACACTCCCAAAAAAAGGGAAAATTATACACAGTCCCAAAAAAGGGGGAAATTATCCACTTCTCTCAAAAAAAAAGGGGAAATTATCCCTCCTCCTTCCAAAAAAAGGGGAAATTATCCAACCTCCCGAAAAAAGGGGAAAAAAAAGGGGGAAATTATCCACCCCTCCCAAAAAAGGGGAGAATTATCCAACCTCCCAAAAAAAGGGGAAATTATCCACCCCTCCTAAAAAAAAGGGTTAAATTATCCACACTCCCAAAAAAGGGGGAAATTATCCCTCCTCCTCCCAAAAAAAAGGGGAAATTATCCACTTCTCCCAAAAAAATGGGAAAATTATCACCCCTCCTCCCAAAAAAGGGGGAAAATTATCCACAGTCCCAAAAAAAGGGGAAAATTATCACCCCTCTCCCCAAAAAAAGGGGAAAAAAAGGGGAAAATTATCCCTCTCCCAAAAAAAGGGGAAATTATCCACAGTCCCAAAAAAGGGGAAAATTATCCACCCCTCCCAAAAAAGGGGAAATTATGCACTTCTCCCAAAAAAGGGGAAATTATCCAACCTCCCAAAAAAAAGAGGGAAATCATCCACACTCCCAAAAAAAGGGGAAAATTATCTCTCCTCCTCCTAAAAAAAGGGGAAATTATCCCTCCTCCTTCCAAAAAAAGGGGAAATTATCCACCCCTCCCATAAAAAAAAGGGGAAAATTATCCAACCTCCCAAAATAAGGGGAAATTATCCACACTCCTAAAAAAAGGGGAAATTATCCACTTCTCTCAAAAAAAAGGGGAAATTATCCACACTCCCAAAAAAAGGGGGAAATTATCACCCCTCTCCCCAAAAAAAAGGGAAAATTATCCACCCCTCCAAAAAAAAGGGGAAATTATCCAACCTCCCAAAAAAGGGGGAAATCATCCACTTCTCTCAAAAAAAAAGGGAAAATTATCTCCCCTCCCAAAAAAAGGGGAAAAAAAGGGGAAAACTATCCACACTCCCAAAAAAAGGGGAGAATTATCCCTCCTCCTCCCCCCCAAAAAAGGGGAAAATTATCCACCCTCCCCCCCAAAAAATCAGGAAAAAACTAAAAAATCAGGAATTTCCGGGTGTTTTTTTTCCCGGTGTTTCAATTCCTCCCGCGGTGGGAATTTTCCGGGCGGGAGGAGGGACGAGGCCGGAGCCTCCCACTGAGGGACGGGATAAAGGGAATGGGGAAAGGCTCAATCCCATCAAATCGGGTGGAATTGTCCCCAAACCCCCGTGGGTGTGGCACTTGGGGACAGGGATTGGGTGGCCTTGGGGACAGTTGGGGTTTTCCCACCTTGGAGATCCCATGGAAGCTTTTGGGGATTTTTTTCCACGGAATTCTGTTGGATCAAGCCTCAATCCCACCAAAATCAAGTGGAATTGTCCCCAAACCCCCGTGGGTGTGGCACTTGGGGACATGGTTCAGGGGTCATTGGGGACAGGGATTTGGTGGCCTTGGGGACAGTTGGGGTTTCCCCACCTTGGCCATTCCATGGAAGGTTGTTTTCCATGGAATTCTGTTGGATCAAGCCCCAGTCCCACCAAAATCAGGTGGAATTGTCCCCAAACCTTGTGGATGTGGCACTTGGGGACAGGGATTTGGTGGCCTTGGGGACAGCTGGGGTTTTCCCACCTTGGCCATTCCATGGAAGGGATTTTTCCATGGAATTCTGTTGGATCAAGCCTCAATCCCATAAAAATCGGGTGGAATTGTCCCCAAACTCTGTGGATGTGGCACTTGGGGACACGGATTTGGTGGCCTTGGGGACAGGGATTTGGTGGCCTTGGGGACAGTTGGACTGAGGAGCTCCAAGGGCTTTTCCAGCTTTGGCCAATCCTTCGAAGACTTTGGGGATTTTTCCATGGAATTCTGTTGGATGAAGCCTCAATCCCATAAAAATCAGGTGGAATTGTCCCCAAAACCCCCGTGGGTGTGGCACTTGGGGACAGGGATTGGGTGGCCTTGAGGACAGGGATTTGGTGGCCTTGGGGACAGTTGGGGTTTTCCCACCTTGGCCATTCCATGGAAGGGATTTTTCCATGGAATTCCGCGGGATGACGTCACCCACCTCGTCCGACTCCGACAGGAATTCCTGCATGATGTCACTCTCGCCGATGACGCGGATGGAGCACACTGCGGGACACACGGGGTGACACAGGTGTCACACGGCGTCACACGGGTGTCACACAGGTGTCACAGGTGTCACACAGGTGTCACACGGGGTGTCACGGTGTCACATGGGGTGTCACATGGGGTGTCACACGGGGTGTCACACGGGATGTCACACGGGGTGTCACACGGGGGGTCACATGGGTGTCACATGGGGTGTCACACGGTGTCATACAGCGTGTCACAAGGGATGTCACACGGGGTGTCACACGGGGGTGTCACACGGGGCATCACACAGTGTCACATGGGTGTCACACGGGGTGTCACACGGGGTGTCACACGGGGTGTCACATGGGACGTCACACGGGACGTCACACGGGGTGTCACATGGGTGTCACACGGTGTCACATGGGTGTCACATGGGGTGTCACATGGGTGTCACACGGAGTGTCACACGGAGTGTCACACAGGGTGTCACACGGGTGTCACCCGGGGTGTCACACGGTGTCACACAGGGATGTCACATGATGTCACAGGGTGTCACGCAGGGTGTCACATGGTGTCACACGGAGTGTCACACGGTGTCACATGGTGTCACAAAGGGTGTCACACGGGGGTGTCACATGGGGTGTCACACAGGGTGTCACACAGGGATGTCACACAGTGTCACACGGGTGTCACACGGTGTCACACATGGGGTGTCACATGGGGATGTCACGGGGGTGTCACATGGTGTCACACGGGGTGTCACAGGGGGTGTCACACGGGGATGTCACACACAGGTGTCACACAGGGTGTCACATGGGTGTCACACGGGTGTCACATGGACTGTCACCCGGGCTGTCACACGGGGATGTCACAAAGGGTGTCACACGGGATGTCACATGATGTCACAGGGTGTCACACGGGGGTGTCACACGGGGATGTCACATGGTGTCACACGGGGTGTCACACGGGATGTCACACGGGGATGTCACACAGGGTGTCACAGGGGGTGTCACACAGGGTGTCACACGGGGGTGTCACAGATGTCACACGGGGTGTCACACAGGGTGTCACAGATGTCACACGGTGTCACAGGAGGTGTCACCCTGTCCCCTC
The DNA here is from genome assembly GCA_014839755.1 of Sylvia borin. Classification (NCBI taxonomy): domain Eukaryota; kingdom Metazoa; phylum Chordata; class Aves; order Passeriformes; family Sylviidae; genus Sylvia; species Sylvia borin. The sequence continues at coordinate 2,798,127 of CM025987.1, read as the reverse complement.
AGGGCCACCCCAGCAAAGCCCTTCCCATCATCCCGAGTGTTCTGAGGGCGATTCCTGCACCTGGGTCACCTCCTGTCCCCTGGGTCCCCTGGGTCCCCTCTGTCACCTCTTGTCCCCTGGGTCCCCCTCTGTCACCTCCTGTCCCCTCCAGTGTCACCATTAACCCCGTGTTCTCCATGTCCTGGTGTCCCCTCATGGATCCAGACCCTCTGTAAGGTGACTGAGTGTCCCCTGGGTCACCTCCTGTCCCCTGGTTCCCCTCTGTCACCTCCTGTCCCCTGGGTCACCTCCTGTCACCTCCTGGGGTGAGGGTTTGGGATTTGGGGTGAGGGTTTGGGGTGAGGAGGGATTTTGGGATAAGGAGGGATTGAGGTGAGGGATTTTGGGATGAGGAGGGGTTTTGGGATGTGGGATTTGGGTGAGGGGTTTTGAGGTGAGAGATTTTGGGATGAGGAGGGAATTCAGGGTGAGCAGGGATTTTGGGATGAGGGATTTTGTGATGAGGAGGGAATTCAGGGTGAGGAAGGATTTTGTGATGAGGGATTTGGGATGAGGGATTTCGTGCCAAGGACTGACTTTGTGACGAGCAACTCATTCTGAGCTGAGGGATTTTGGTCCGAGGAGTGAACTGAGGATGAGGAAGGATTTTGTGACGAGGGATTTGGGATGAGGAGGGATTTTGGGACGAGCAGGGATTTTGAGGTAAGGGATTTTGAGATGAAGAATGAATTGAGAATGAGGAAGGATTTTGGGATGAGGGATTTTGTGATGAAGGATATTGGGATGAACAGAGATTTGTGATGAAGGGTTTTGGGATGAACACGGATTTGTGATGAAGGGGTTTGGGACGAGCAGGGATTTTGAGGTAAGGGATTTTGGGATGAACAGAGATTTCTGAGGAAGGATTTTGGGATGAGGGATTTTGGGATGAACAGAGATTTCTGATGAAGGGTTTTGGGACGAACAGGGATTTTGAGGTGAGGGATTTTGGGATGAAGAGTGAATTGAGGATGAGGAAGGATTTTGGAATGAGGGATTTTGTGATGAGCAGGGATTTGTGATGAAGGATTTTGGGATGAACAGAGATTTCCGATGAAGGGTTTTGGGACGAGCAGGGATTTTGTGATGAAGGGTTTTGGGACGAGCAGGGATTTCTGACAAAGGATTTTGGGATGAACAGAGATTTCTGATGAAGGATTTTGGGATGAACACGGATTTCTGATGAAGGATTTTGGGACGAGCAGGGATTTTGAGGTAAGGGATTTTGAGATGAAGAATGAATTGAGAATGAGGAAGGATTTTGGGATGAGGGATTTTGTGATGAAGGATTTTGGGATGAACAGAGATTTCTGATGAAGGATTTTGGGACGAGCCGGGATTTGTGATGAAGGATTTTGGGATGAACACGGATTTGTGATGAAGGATTTTGGGACGAGCAGGGATTTTGAGGTGAGGGATTTTGGGATGAACAGAGATTTCTGATGAAGGGTTTTGGGACAAACAGGGATTTTGAGGTGAGGGATTTTGGGATGAGGAGTGAATTGAGGATGAGGAAGGATTTTGGGATGAGGGATTTTGTGATGAAGGGTTTTGGGACGAGCAGGGATTTCTGATTAAGGATTTTGGGATGAACAGAGATTTCTGATGAAGGGTTTTGGGACGAGCAGGGATTTTGAGGTGAGGGATTTTGGGATGAAGAGTGAATTGAGGATGAGAAAGGGTTTTGGGATGAGGGATTTTGTGATGAAGGATTTTGGGATGAGGGATTTTGTGATGAAGGATTTTGGAATGAGGGATTTTGTGATGAAGGATTTTGGGATGAACAAAGACTTCCAATGAAGGGTTTGGGACAAGCAGGGATTTGTGATGAAGGATTTTGGGACAAGCAGGGATTTGTGATGAAGGGTTTTGGGATGAACAGAGATTTCTGATGAAGGATTTTGGGATGAACAGAGATTTCTGATGAAGGATTTTGGGATGAGGGATTTTGTGATGAAGGATTTTGGGATGAACACGGATTTGTGATGCAGGGTTTTGGGACGAGCAGGGATTTGTGATGAAGGATTTTGGGACGAGCAGGGATTTTGAGGTAAGGGATTTTGGGATGAACAGAGATTTCTGATGAAGGATTTTGGGATGAACACGGATTTGTGATGAAGGGTTTTGGGACGAGCAGGGATTTTGAGGTAAGGGATTTTGAGATGAAGAATGAATTGAGAATGAGGAAGGATTTTGGGATGAGGGATTTGTGATGAAGGATTTTGGGATGAACAGAGATTTCTGATGAAGGGTTTTGGGACGAGCAGGGATTTGTGTGGAGGGATTTTGGGATGAACAGAGATTTCTGAGGAAGGATTTTGGGATGAGGGATTTTGTGATGAAGGGTTTTGGGACGAGCAGGGATTTTTGATGCAGGATTTTGGGACGAGCCGGGATTTTGAGGCGAGGGATTTGGTCCAAGGAGTGAATTCAGCACGAGCACAGATCCGTGACGAGCGATTTCGTGCCGAGGACCGACCCCGTGACTCCCTCCTCCCCGTGAGCTGAGGGATTTTGACCCCAGCACACGATTTTTGACCCCCCAGGCCCGTACCCTTCTCCAGGTACTCCTCCAGGCCCCTCCTGCGGGCGTCCAGCTGCTGCTCCGACAGGGAGAAGGGCCATTTCCCGGGCAGCCGAGGGAAGGTGAAGTTGGCGAACTCCCGCTTCAGGTTCTGGTGCAGGATGGCGAATTCGCGGTAGCGCTTGGAGCACAGCTGGCGCCCGGCCATGTAAACGTTGTACACCTGGGGGGAGGCAGGAAACGCCACCGAAAGGTCACAGAAGTTACCAGGGAAAGTTCGCAAAAATTCCCACAAAAATGTTCCCGGAAATTCCCAAAAAATGTTCCCAGAAATTCCCACCAAAATTCCCCAAAAATTCCCACAAATGTTCTCACCAAAAGTTCCCAAAAAATTCCCAAAAATTTCCTCCAAATGTTCCCAAAAATTCCCCCCAAAAGTTCCCAAAAATCCCTACGAAAAGTTCCCAAAAATTCCCACCAAAAGTTCCCAAAAATTCCCACCAAAAATTCCCACCAAAAGTTCCCAAAAATTCCCAAAAAAGTTCCCAAAAATTCCCCCAAAAAGTTCCCAAAAATTCCCACAAAATGTTCCCAAAAATTCCCACCAAAAGTTCCCAAAAATCCCTACGAAAAGTTCCCAAAAATTCCCACCAAAAGTTCCCAAAAATTCACCCGAATAGTTCCAAAAAAATCACACAAAAAGTTCCCTGAAATCCCCACGAAAAGTTCCCAAAAATTCCCACCAAAAGTCCCCAAAAATTCCCACCAAAAGTCCTCAAAAATTCCCATGAAAAATTCCCACCAAAAGTTCCCACAAAAAGCTCCCAAAAAATTCCCACCAAAAGTTCCAAAAATTCCCACCAAAAGTTCCCAAAAATTCCCACCAAAAGTTCCCAAAAATTCCCAAAAAAGTTCCCAAAATTTCCCCCAAAAAGTTCCCAAAAATTCCCACAAAATGTTCCCAAAAATTCCCACCAAAAGTTCCCAAAAATTCCCATGAAATGTTCCCAAAAATTCCCACAAAAAATTCCCACCAAAAGTTCCCAAAAATTCCCAAAAAAGTTCCCAAAAATCCCCAGGAAAAGTTCCCAAAAATTCCCCACAAAAAGTTCCAGAAAATTCCCCCAAAAAGTTCCCAGAAATTCCCATGAAAAGAACCCAAAAATTCCCACCAAAAGTTCCCAAAAATTCTCCCAAAAAATTCCTAAAAATTCCCACAAAAGTTCCCAAAAATTCCCACAAAATGTTCCCAAAAATTCCCAAAAAGGGCTTCAGGAACCCCAAATCTTGGGATTCAGGATCGTGGGTCCATCCCAGGAGACACTGAGAGCAAAATCCTGCCATTTTAGGGTAAAACTCTGCCATTTTGGGGTAAAACTCTGCCATTTTGGGGTAAAACCGACCATTTTAGGGTAAAACATGCCATTTTGGGGTAAAATCCTGCCATTTTGGGGTAAAATCCTGCCATTTTGGGGTAAAATCCTGCCATTTTAGGGTAAAACCTACCATTTTGGGGTAAACTGCCATTTTGGGGTAAAATCACGTCATTTTCGGGTAAAATCCTGCTATTTTTGGGTAAGACTCTGCCATTTTGGGGTAAAACTCTGCCATTTTGGGGTAAAAATCCTGCCATTTTTGGGTAAAACATTGCCATTTTTGGGTAAAACCTACCATTTTCAGGTAAACTCTGCCATTTTAGGGTAAAACCTACCATTTTGGGGTAAAAATCCTGCCATTTTTGGGTAAAAACTTTGCCATTTTAGGGTAAAACCTGCAATTTTGGGGTAAACCCTGCTGTTTCAGGGCAAATTCTGCTATTTTAGGTTAAACACACGCCATTTCAGGGCAAACTCTGCCATTTCAGGGCAAATCCTGCTATTTTAGGGCAATCCCCTGCCATTTTGGGGTAAAACCCTGCCATTTTGGGGTAATACCCTGCCATTTTTGGGTAAAATTCTGCCATTTTAGCATAAAACCTACCATTTTGGGGTGAAACCCTGCCATTTTGGGGTAAAACCTACCATTTTAGGGTAAAACCCTACCATTTTGGGGTAAAACCTACCATTTTCAGGTAAACTCTGCCATTTTAGGGTAAAACCGACCATTTTGGGGTAAAAATCCTGCCATTTTCAGGTAAAACCCTGCCATTTTCAGGTAAAACCTGCCATTTTCGAGCAAACCCCCCCTTATTTACCCCCACCCACCCCCTGTACCCCCACAAACCCACCAACCCCTTCAGGAACTGCCCCCAAACCCCCCGTTTTTTCCCCCCCCTCGTTCCCCCAGAGCTCTCACCACGAACTTCTCCCCGCTCTGCTCCACGTGTTTGTAGGTGGGGATGGAGATGGGCACGGCCTGCTTCTCGCTGTAGTCGTAGAAGGGGGGTCCCAGGGGCTCCTCGGGGGGCTCCAGGCTCTCGGCCTCGTGCGGGGGCACCGACAGCACCGTCAGCACCAGCTCCTTCTCGCCGGCGCGGATCAGGTCCACCACCTGCTTGTGGGTGGCCCCTTCCACGTTCACCCCGTTCCTGCAGGGAGAAATATCCCGAATTCCCATGGAATTCCCGTGGATCAGACCCACCATCTGCTCCTTCCACGCTCACCCTGTTCCTGAGGACAGAAAACCCCAAATTCCCATGGATCAGACCCACCACATGATTGTGGGTGGCCCCTTCCATGTTCACCCCGTTCCTAAAGGGAGAAACATCCCAAATTCCCATGGAATTCCCATGGATCAGACCTATCACATGATTGTGGGTGACCCCATTCCCAAAGGAAATAGATCCCAAATTCCCATGAAATTTCCATGGATCAGATCCACCACATGATTGTGGGTGCCCCCTTCCACGTTCACACCATTCCTGAAGAGAAAAACCCCAAATTCCCATGGAATTCCCATGGATCAGACCCACCACCTGCTTGTGGGTGGCCCCCTCCACGTTCACCCCGTTCCTGAAGAGAAAATACCCCAAATTCCTGTGGGATTCCCATGGAATTCCCATGGATCAGACCCATCACATGATTGTGGGTGGCCCCTTGCACGTTCACCCCGTTCCTGGAGGGAGAAATATCCCAAATTCCCGTGGATCAGACCCACCACGATTGTGGGTGATTCTTTCCAAGTTCACCCCGTTCCTGAAGACAAAAAACTCCAAATTCCCGTGGAATTCCCGTGGATCAGACCCACCACATGACTGTGGGTGGCCCCTTCCACGTTCACCCTGTTCCTGGAGGGAGAAACATCCCAAATTCCCATGGAATTCCCAGAAAAGATCCCAAAATTGGGGCGGGATTGGCCCTGTCCAACAGAATTCCCAACAATGAATCAGACCCACCCACCTGCGTGTGGGTGACTCCTTCCACGTTCACCCCATTCCCAAAGGGAACAGATCCCGAATTCCCATGGAATTCCCACGGATCAGACCCACCACCTGCTCCTTCCACATTCACCCCATTCCAGCAGGGAAAAATATCCCGAATTCCCATGGATCAGATCCACCACATGATTGTGGGTGGCCCCTTCCACGTTCACCCCGTTCCTGCATGGAAAACATCCCAAATTCCCATGGAATTCCCGTGGATCAGACCCACCACCTGCTTGTGGGTGGCCCCCTCCACGTTCACACCGTTCCTGGAGGGAGAAACATCCCAAATTCCCGTGGAATTCCCGTGGACCAGGTCCACCACCTGCTTGTGGGTGACCCCATTCCCAAAGGGAACAGATCCCAAATTCCCACGAAATTCCCATGGATCAGGTCCACCACCTGCTCCCTCCACGTTCACCCCGTTCCTGAAGGGAGAAACATCCCAAATTCCCGTGGAATTCCCGTGGATCAGACCCACCACATGATTGTGGGTTGCCCCTTCCACGTTCACCCCGTTCCTGGAGGGAGAAATATCCCAAATTCCTGTGGAATTCCCAGAAAAGATCCCAAAATTGAGGCGGGATTTGCCCTGTCCAACAGAATTCCCAACAATGAATCAGACCCACCACCTGCGTGTGGGTGGTCCCTTCCACGTTCACCCCGTTCCCAAAGGGAACAGATTCCAAATTCCCGTGGAATTCCCGTGGATCAGACCCACCACCTGCTCCTTCCACATTCACCCCATTCCAGCAGGGAAAAATATCCCGAATTTCCATGGATCAGATCCACCACCTGCTTGTGGGTGGCCCCTTCCACGTTCACCCCGTTCCTGGAGGGAGAAATATCCCAAATTCCCATGGAATTCCCGTGGATCAGACCCACCACCTGCTCCTTCCACATTCACCCCGTTCCTGAGGACAGAAAACCCCAAATTCCCATGGGATTCCAAAGGAATTCCCATGGATCAGACCCACCACCTGCTTGTGGGTGGCCCCCTCCACGTTCACCCCGTTCCTGAAGGGAGAAACATCCCAAATTTCCATGGATCAGACCCACCACATGACTGTGGGTGATTCTTTCCACGTTCACCCCGTTCCTGAAGAGAAAAAACCCCAAATTCCTGTGGGATTCCCATGGATCAGACCCACCACCTGCTCCTTCCATGTTCACCCCGTTCCTGAGGACAGAAAACCCCAAATTCCTATGGGATTCCAAAGGAATTCCCACGGATCAGACCCACCACCTGCTCCTTCCACATTCACCCCATTCCAGCAGGGAAAAATATCCCAAATTCCCATGGATCAGACCCACCACCTGCTTGTGGGTGGCTCCTTCCACGTTCACCCCATTCCCAAAGAGAACAGATCCCAAATTCCCATGGAATTCCCATGGATCAGATCCACCACCTGCTTGTGGGTGGCCCCTTCCACGTTCACCCCGTTCCTGGAGGGAGAAACATCCCAAATTCCCATGGAATTCCCGTGGATCAGACCCACAACCTGCTCCTTCCACGTTCACCCTGTTCCTAAAGGGAGAAATATCCTGAATTCCCATGGATCAGACCCACCACATGATTGTGCATGGCCCCTTCCACATTCACTCCATTCCCAAAGGGAACAGATCCCAAATTCCCATGAAATTCCCATGGATCAGGTCCACCACCTGCTCCTTCCACGTTCACCCTGTTCCTGGAGGGAGAAACATCCCAAATTCCCATGGAATTCCCATGGACCAGGTCCACCACCTGCTTGTGGGTGACCCCATTCCCAAAGGGAACAGATCCCAAATTCCCATGAAATTCCCGTGGATCAGGTCCACCACCTGCTTGTGGGTGGCTCCTTCCACGTTCACACCATTCCTGAAGGGAGAAACATCCCAAATTCCCATGGAATTCCCATGGACCAGGTCCACCACCTGCTTGTGGGTGACCCCATTCCCAAAGGGAACAGATCCCAAATTCCCATGAAATTCCCATGGATCAGACCCACCACCTGCTTGTGGGTGGCCCCTTCCACGTTCACACCATTCCTGAAGGGAGAAACATCCCAAATTCCCATGGAATTCCCGTGGATCAGACCCACCACCTGCTCCTTCCACGTTCACCCCCTTCCTGAGGACAGAAAACCCCAAATTCCCATGGGATTCCAAAGGAATTCCCATGGATCAGACCCATCACATGATTGTGGGTGGCCCCTCCACGTTCACCCTGTTCCTGAAGGGAGAAACATCCCAAATTCCCATGGAATTCCCATGGATCAGACCCATCACATGATTGTGGGTGGCCCCCTCCACGTTCACCCCGTTCCTAAAGGGAGAAATATCCCGAATTCCCATGGAATTCCCGTGGATCAGACCCACCACCTGCTCCTTCCACGCTCACCCCGTTCCTGAGGACAGAAAACCCCAAATTTCTATGGCATTCCAAAGGAATTCCCATGGATCAGACCCACCACCTGCTTGTGGGTGACTCCTTCCACGTTCACCCCATTCCCAAAGGGAACAGATCCCAAATTCCCATGGAATTCCCGTGGATCAGACCCACCACCTGCTCCTTCCACATTCACCCCATTCCAGCAGGGAAAAATATCCCAAATTCCCATGGATCAGACCCACCACACGATGTGGGTGGCCCCTTCCACGTTCACCCCGTTCCTGGAGGGAGAAATATCCCGAATTCTCATGGAATTCCCATGGATCAGACCTATCACATGATTGTGGGTGACCCCATTCCCAAAGGAAACAGATCCCAAATTCCCATGGAATTCCCGTGGATCAGACCCACCACACGACTGTGGGTTGCCCCTTCCACGTTCACCCCGTTCCTGGAGGGAGAAACATCCCGAATTCCCGTGGATCAGACCCACCACATGACTGTGGGTGATTCTTTCCACGTTCACCCCGTTCCTGAAGAGAAAAACCCCAAATTCCTGTGCGATTCCCATGGATCAGACCCACCACCTGCTCCTTCCAGGTTCACACCATTCCTGAAGGGAGAAACATCCCAAATTCCCATGGAATTCCCAGAAAAGATCCCAAAATTGGGGCGGGATTGGCCCTGTCCAACAGAATTCCCAACAATGAATCAGACCCACCACCTGCGTGTGGGTGGCCCCCTCCACGTTCACCCCATTCCCAAAGGGAACAGATCCCAAATTCCCGTGGAATTCCCGTGGATCAGACCCACCACCTGCTCCTTCCACATTCACCCCATTCCAGCAGGGAAAAATATCCCGAATTTCCATGGATCAGACCCACCACCTGCTTGTGGGTGGCCCCCTCCACGTTCACCCCGTTCCTGGAGGGAGAAATATCCCAAATTCCCATGGAATTCCCGTGGATCAGACCCACCACCTGCTCCTTCCACATTCACCCCGTTCCTGGAGGGAGAAATATCCTGAATTCCCATGGATCAGACCCACCACATGATTGTGCGTGGCCCCTACCACGTTCACCCCGTTCCTGAGGACAGAAAACCCCAAATTCCCATGGAATTCCCACGGATCAGACCCACCACCTGCTCCTTCCATATTCACCCCATTCCAGCAAGGAAAAATATCCCGAATTTCCATGGATCAGACCCATCACATGATTGTGGGTGGCCCCTTCCATGTTCACCCCGTTCCTAAAGGGAGAAACATCCCAAATTCCCATGGAATTCCCATGGATCAGACCCATCACATGATTGTGGGTGACCCCATTCCCAAAGGAAACAGATCCCAAATTCCCATGGAATTCCCATGGATCAGACCCATCACATGATTGTGCATGGCCCCCTCCACGTTCACCCCGTTCCTGAGGACAGAAAACCTCAAATTCATGTGGGAATCTCATGGAATTCCCGTGGACCAGGTCCACCACCTGCTTGTGGGTGACCCCATTCCCAAAGGGAACAGATCCCAAATTCCCATGAAATTCCCATGGATCAGGTCCACCACCTGCTCCTTCCACGTTCACACCATTCCTGAAGGGAGAAATATCCCAAATTCCTGTGGAATTCCCAGAAAAGATCCCAAAATTGAGGCGGGATTGGCCCTGTCCAACAGAATTCCCAACAATGAATCAGGTCCACCACCTGCGTGTGGGTGACTCCTTCCACGTTCACCCCATTCCCAAAGGGAACAGATCCCAAATTCCCATGGAATTCCCACGGATCAGACCCACCACCTGCTCCTTCCACATTCACCCCATTCCAGCACGGAAAAATATCCCGAATTTCCATGGATCAGATCCACCACATGATTGTGGGTGGCTCCTTCCACGTTCACCCTGTTCCTGCACGGAAAACATCCCAAATTCCCATGGAAGTGCAGAAGACAATCCCAAGCCGCCTCCAGAAAACATTCCTGACATTCCCAAGAGCTCCAGGGAAAGGATCCGGCTTTGCCCAGAAAACACGGATCACTCCTGCTGAGGAAAACTCATCCAAACAATCCCAAACCTCCCAGAAACTCCGGGAAATCCCACGGAAACACAGAAAATATTCCCAAGCCACATCTAGAACATTCCTGGCATATGGGGAATCACTCTGGAAGGGAATCACTCTGACCAGTCCCATCCATCCATTTTTATGGAATTTTTTCCTTACAGGAATCACCCTGGAAGGGAATCACTCTGACCAATCCCATCCATTTTTATGGAATTTTTCCCTATGGGAATCACTCTGGAAGGGAATAACTGAACCAGTCCCATCCATTTTTATGGAATTTTTCCCTATGGGAGTCACTCTGGAAGGGAATAACTGAACCAGTCCCATCCATTTTTATGGAATTTTTCCCTATGGGAGTCACTATGGAAGGGAATCACTCTGACCAATCCCATCCATCCATTTTTATGGAATTTTTTCCTTACAGGAATCACCCTGGAAGGGAATAACTGAACCAGTCCCATCCATCCATTTTTATGGAATTTTTCCCTATGGGAATCACTCTGGAAGGGAATCACTCTGACCAGCCCCATCCATCCATTTTTATGGAATTTTTTCCTATGGGAATCACTCTGGAAGGGAATCACTCTGACCAATCCCATCCATCAATTTTTATGGAATTCTTCCTTACAGGAATCACCCTGGAAGGGTCAGCTCTCCCCCTCCTCACAAACCCAGGCAAGAAGATCCAGGTTTGAAAACTCCAACTTTTCCAGCAGCTGGAAAAGTTTCCTGCAGCTCCGACGTTACCCAAGGCTATCCAAACCCGTCAGGAGCTCCCGTATCATTCCAGGGAAAAGGGAAAACGGAGCAACCCTCAGAGATTCCAGGGAAAGCGGCACGGAGAGGACCCAGAATTCCCAAAAAAGGCATCGTTCCATTCCCAAAAATCCCGGCTCCCATCGCTCCCAGAGGGTCTGGCCAAGCTCGGATGTTTCCCTGCTCGTGTCTCCAAGGAGCAGGAGGAGTCGGAACTTTGGGATAAATCACCATGGCAACCGAGGCTGGAATCCAGGAATGTTCAGTCCAGGAGGGAAGAGCGGCAGCCGCGGGATCCAGGAGAGGAAATCTGGGATGTTTTGCTCCTCGAGCTTCTGGAGCTGGAGGATGGATGCAGGTGTGGGAATGGGAGGGGAGCAGGGTCCCTCGGGAAAGGACACTGAGATCCAGGAGGTGACACCAGATCCAAGGGGGTCAGAGGCCAGGGCGGCCCTCGGGAGGTCACAGACCTCGGTGGAGATGTCTGGAACCGGAGCTGGAGGGTCTGGGGTCCCTCTGGAGGGTCTGGGGTCTGGGGTCCATCCAGAGGGGTCTGGGGTCCCGCTGAAGGGTCTGGGGTTTGTCCAGGGGGTCTGGGGTCTGTCCAGAGGGGTCTGGGGTCTGTCCAGAGGGGTCTGGGGTCCATCCAGGGGGTCTGGGGTCTGTCCAGAGGGTCTGGGGTCCCTCCACAGGGGTCTGGGGTCTGTCCAGGGGGTCTGGGGTCCATCCAGAGGGTCTGAGGTCCATCCAGAGGGTCTGGGGTCTGTCCAGGGGGGTCTGGGGTCCATTCAGGAGGGTCTGGGGTCTGTCCAGGAGGGTCTGGGGTCTGTCCAGGGGGTCTGGGGTCCATCCAGGGGGTCTGGGGTCCATCCAGAGGGTCTGGGGTCTGTCCAGGGGGGTCTGGGGTCCCTCTGAAGGGTCTGGGGTTTGTCCAGGGGGTCTAGGGACTGTCTAGGAGGGTCTGGGGTCCATCCAGGGGGGTCTGGGGTCTGTCCAGGGGGTCTGGGGTCCCTCTGGAGGGTCTGGGGTCCCTGTGGAGGGTCCGGGGTCCCTGTGGAGGGTCCGGGGTCCCTGAGGAGGGTCCGGGGTCCATCCAGAGGGTCTGGGGTCCCTCGGGAGGGGTCTGGGGTCCCTGAGGAGGGTCTGGGCTCCCTGAGGAGGGTCTGGGGTCCCTGAGGAGGGTCTGGGCTCCCTGAGGAGGGTCCGGGGTCCCTGTGGAGGGTCCGGGGTCCCTGAGGAGGGTCCGGGGTCCCTCTGGAGGCTCTGGGGTCCCTGAGGAGGGTCTGGGGTCCCTCTGGAGGGTCCGGGGTCCCTGTGGATGGTCCGGGGTCCCTGTGGAGGGTCTGGGGTCCCTCTGGAGGCTCTGGGGTCCCTGAGGAGGGTCCGGGGTCCCTGAGGAGGGTCCGGGGTCCCTGTGGAGGGTCTGGGGTCCCTGAGGAGGGTCCGGGGTCCATACAGAGGGGTCTGGGGTCCCTCCAGCACGTTGCAGACCCCGGCACAGAGCCCGGGGTCTCAGCGTGGCTCTGGTCGCAGCCCCGGCGGAGGCGCCCAGCGCTGGGGAGCTGCAGGGCGCCCAGGGGTGACGGGGAGGAGCTCAGCCCAGCACGGGGAGGGAACCTGCAGTCTGGGGCCAGAACCGAGGGGATGGGGACAGGATGGGGGATTCTGGAGGTGCCCTGAGTTGTGGTTCTTCTTCATCTGCTTCTTCTTCCTCTCCATCTTCTTCCTCTCCTTCTTCTTCTTCTTCCTCTTTTCCATCTTCTTCTTCCTCTCCATCTTCTTCTTCTTCCTCTCCATCTTCTTCATCTTCTTCTTCCTCTCCATTTTCTTCTTCCTCTCCATTTTCTTCCTCTCCACCTTCTTCTTTTTCTTCATCATCTTCATTCTCTTCTTCCTCTCCATCTTCCTTTTCTTCATCTTCTCCTTCCTCTCCATCTTCTTCTTCTTCCTCTCCATCTTCTTCTTCCTCTCCATCTTCTCCTTCCTCTCCATCTTCTTCCTCTTCCTCTCCATCTCCTTCTTCTTCCTACCCTTCTTCTTCTTCTTCTTCCTCTTCATCTTCTTCCTCTCCATCTTCTTCTTCCTCTCCATCTTCTTCTTCATCCTCTCCATCTCCTTCTTCTTCCTATCCTTTTTCTTCTTCTTCCTCTCCATCTTCTCCTTCTTCCTCTCCATTTTCTTCCTCTCCTCCTTCTTCTTCCTCTCCACCTTCTTCTTCTTCCTCTCCATCTCCTTCTTTTTCTTCTTCACCTTCATCCTCTTCTTCATCTCCATCTTCATCTTCTTCTTCCTCTCCATCTTCTTCATCCTCTTCATCTTCTTCATCCTCTTCTTCATCTCCATCTTCATCTTCTTCTTCCTCTCCATCTTCTTCATCCTCTTCATCTTCTTCATCCTCTTCTTCATCTCCATCTTCTTCTTCTTCATCATCTTCTTCTTCTTCCGCTCCATCTTCTTCATCTTCTTCTTCCTCTCCATTCTCTTCTTCCTCTCCATTTTCTTCCTCTCCTTCTTCTTCTTCCTCTCCACCTTCTTCTTTTTCTTCTTCATCTTCATCCTCTTCTTCATCTCCATCTTCCTCTTCTTCATCTTCTTCTTCCTCTCCATCTTCTTCCTCCCCTTCCTCCTCTCCCTCTCCCTCTCTGACGGCGGCACAAAGTCGTTCAAGGCACGGGCTCAGGGCGGAGACGACCCCTTTGGCCCAGATAATTAGCGCTGCCCCGTCGTTACGAATTAGAGACACGTAATTAATTATCTGCACAAGGAGGCAGCACCGTGGGGGGAGTCGCAGCAGCCGAACAGACCTCGGAGGAAACGTTAAGGTAAGAACTAATAAACAACAAGAAATAATTAATAAACAACACAAGAAAGGTTGGAAAACGAGAGCTTGGAGCCTCCGTTCCACTCCCACGTCTGGCTCGGGGCCTTCGGAGGGCAAAAGGCTCCCAAACACCTGAACCACGGGTGAAGAAACACCGGAGACGAGGGATCCTTCCCGCTGGGAAGGCGGATTCCCGGCCACGCCTCTTCCGTGGGACGGGAAATCGACGGGAAGCCATTCCCAGCGGCATTCCAGGAGAAACTTCCTCCGATAAATCCCTGGTTTTTGGGGAATGTGGAAGGGTCTCCAGGCACAGCAGGAGGTCCTGGCACTCCTGGCAGGTCGGAGGAGCCTCACTGCCCGTCGTTCCACGGGAAGTTACAGCGGGAAAAGCTCGGGATTCAACGGGCGGGGTTTGGATTTCTCAGGGAATTCCTCTCCCAGGGGCTTCCAACAGGGAGCAGGGAAGGAACTCCTCAGCCCAGAGCGATATTCCCTGGAATTATCAGAGGCAGTGCGGAAAACATCTCATCCACCAGCTGGGCTGGGATCTGGGAATCTTCCATTGGGATCTGGGAATCTTCCCCTGGGAAGAACAGAGCAGCTGGGAACGGCTGGGAGATCCCGGGATCTGGGAATCTTCCACTGGGATCTGGGAATCTTCCATTGAGATCTGGGAATCTTCCATTGGGATCTGGGAATCTTCCATTGGGAAAGGCTGGGAGATCCCGGGATCTGGGAATCTTCCATTGGGAAAGGCTGGGAGATCCTGGGATCTGGGAATCTTCCACTGGGATCTGGGAATCTTCCATCAGGAAAGGCTGGGAGATCCCGGGATCTGGGAATCTTCCACTGGGATCTGGGAATCTTCCACTGGGATCTGGGAATCTTCCATTGGGAAAGGCTGGGAGATCCTGGGATCTGGGAATCTTCCACTGGGAAAGGCTGGGAGATCCTGGGATCTGGGAATCTTCCACTGGGATCTGGGAATCTTTCATTGGGATCTGGGAATCTTCCATCAGGAAAGGCCGGGAGATCCCGGGATCTGGGAATCTTCCATTGGGATCTGGGAATCTTCCACTGGGATCTGGGAATCTTCCATTGGGATCTGGGAATCTTCCACTGGGATCTGGGAATCTTCCATTGGGATCTGGGAATCTTCCATTGGGATCTGGGAATCTTCCATCAGGAAAGGCTGGGAGATCCTGGGATCTGGGAATCTTCCATTGGGATCTGGGAATCTTCCATCAGGAAAGGCTGGGAGATCCCGGGATCTGGGAATCTCCCATTGGGAAAGGCTGGGAGATCCCGGGATCTGGGAATCTTTCCAGGAAGAACAGAGCAGCTGGGAAGAGCCGAGGATGAAGAAGAATTCCCACCACGCCGACAGGATGAGCGAGGCCCCGTGACACGGAAAACACTCCGGGGTTCCTGTTCCGAAGGGATTCATTGAGTCATTGCCCGCCAGGAGCTCGGAAAATTCCCTGACTCGGGAATTCAGGGTGAGGAGCTGGGCAAGGAGACGGAGATCCTCGGGATGGGATTGATGAAGGATCCCAGAAATTCCAGAGGGAAGGGAAGGGAAAGGAGGAAAGGGGGAAAAAAGGGGGGAAAAGGGGGGAAAAAGGGGAAAAAAAGGGGGAAAAAGGGGGGAAAAAGGGGGGGAAAAAAGGGGGAAAAAAGGGGGGAAAAAGGGGGATAAAAGGGGGAAAAAGGGGGGGAAAAGGGGGGAAAGGGGCGGAAAAGGGGATAAAAGGGGGATAAAGGGGGATAAAGGGGGGAAAAGGGGAAAAAAAGGGGGGAAAAGGGGGAAAAAGGGGGAAAAAGGGGGAAAAGGGGGGAAAAGGGGGGGGAAAGGGGGGGAAAAAGGGGGGGAAAAAGGGGGGGGAAAGGGGGGAAAAAGGGGGAAAAAGGGGGAAAAAGGGGAAAAAGGGGGGAAAAGGGGGAAAGGGGAAAAGGGGAAAAGGGGGAAAAGGGGAAAAAGGGGAAAAGGGGAAAAAGGGGAAAAAGGGGAAAAAGGGGAAAAAGGGAAAGAAATGGGGAAAGAAATGGGGAAAGAAATGGGGAAAGAAATGGGGAAAGAAATGGGGAAAGAAATGGGGAAAGAAATGGGGAAAGAAATGGGGAAAGAAACGGGGAAAGAAACGGGTTTGGTGAGCAGGACACCAGGAATGTGCCGAGCCAGCAGCTCCCACCGCGGCACAGAGACCATTCCCGACTTTTCTGAGGCAGAGCCGGCCTCTCCCATCCCAAAAAAATGGGAATTGAGCCCATGGAGAGAGGGAGAGTCCAACCCCCTGAGGGAAAAGTCTTTGGCAACACAAAATGTGCCGATTCCGGGGGTTATTCCATCAAAACCTGCCACACTTCCGGTGCTGCGCCTGTTCCAGTGGGAATGGAACCTCCACATCCCAAATATCCCACGGAAATATCAGCAGGAATTCCTCAGGAAAGGAGTAGAACAAGCTCCACATCCCAAATATCCCACAGAAATCCCAGTAGGAATTCCCTGGGAATGGAACCTCCACATCCCAAATATCCCACGGAAATCCCAGCAGGAATTCCCTGGGAATGGAACCTCCACATCCCAAATATACCACGGAAATCCCAGTAGGAATTCCCTGGGAATGGAACCTCCACATCCCAAATATCCTCCAGAAATCCCAGTGGGAATTCCCTGGGAATGGAACAAGCTCCACATCCCAAATATCCCATGGAAATCCCCGCAGGAATTCCCTGGGAATGGAACCTCCACATCCCAAATATCCCACGGAAATCCCAGCAGGAATTCCCTGGGAATGGAACCTCCACATCCCAAATATCCCACGGAAATCCCCACAGGAATTTCCTGGGAATGGAACCTCCACATCCCAAATATCCCATGGAAATCCCCACAGGAATTCCCTGGGAATGGAACAACCTCCACATCCCAAATATCCCCCCAAAATATCAGCAGGAATTCCCTGGGAATGGAACCTCCACATCCCAAATATCCCATGGAAATCCCCGCAGGAATTCCCTGGGAATGGAACTTCCACATCCCAAATATCCTCCAGAAATCCCAGTAGGAATTCCCTGGGAATGGAACCTCCACATCCCAAATATCCCACGGAAATCCCCACAGGAATTCCCTGGGAATGGAACAACCTCCACGTCCCAAATATCCCACGGAAATCCCCACAGGAATTCCCTGGGAATGGAACTTCCACATCCCAAATATCCCACGGAAATCCCAGCAGGAATTCCCTGGGAATGGAACTTCCACATCCCAAATATCCCACGGAAATCTCAGTAGGAATTCCCTGGGAATGGAACCTCCACATCCCAAATATCCCACGGAAATCCCAGCAGGAATTCCTCAGGACTGGAACTTCCACATCTCAAATATCTCACGGAAATCTTGGAATGTAGAAAAACAGGGATATTGGAATATAGGGATGTGGGATTAAGGGAATATGGGAATACTGGAATATTGGAATATTGGAATATTGGAAATGGGAACAGAGCAGCGTCGGGCCACCGGGATATTGCAACACTGAAATACTGGAATATGGAAATATTGGAATATGGAAGCATCAGAATATTGAAATATTGGAATGCAGGAATAGTGAAACACGGAAATATTGGAATATTGAAATATGGAATACAGGGCTGTTGGGAAATTGGAATACTGGAGTATTGAAATATTGGAATATCGAAATATTTCGATACAGGGCTATTGGGAATTTGAAACATTGGAATATTGAAATATTTGGATACAGGGCTGCTGGGAAAATTGGAATATTGAAATACTGGAATATTAAAATATTGGAACCCAGGGCTATTGGGAAATTGAATACTGGAGTATTGAAATATTGGAATATTGAAATATTTCGATAGAGGGCTATTGGGAAAATTGGGAAATTGGAATATTAAAATATTGGAACCCAGGGCTATTGGGGAATTGGAATATTGGAATAATGGGAAATTGAAATATTGGAATATTAAAACATTGGAATCCAGGGCTATTGGGGAATTGGAATATTGGAATATTAAAATATTGGAATCCAGGGCTATTGGGAAATTGGAATATTGGAATATTGAAATAACGGGAAATTGAAATATTGGAATATTAAAATATTGGAATCCAGGGCTATTGGGGAATTGGAATATTGGAATACAGGAACACCAGATTATTGAAATGCTGGGATACACAAACCCAGGACCGTGGCAGGAGCCAGCCTGGCAGCCCTACGGGACACACTAAAGCCACTTCTCCCAGGAAATCCATGGAGAAACCAAGAGGAAATTCCCAATCCTTCCAGCTCCCATAGGGATTGGGAGACCCCCCAGCAGATCCCCTTCATTAACCATCATTAACACCAGGGCTTAATTATTTCACACACCAGTCCTCACCTGGCACCGGCCACTGAATCCCAAAATTCCAGCACCGAGCTCCAAACTTCCCTCTGACGCCAAATGCAGCGTTTTAAATGCTCAAAACTGAGGGAAAAATTTCATCCCAGTGCCCACAAAAAAAACCCCTCCCCTCTGTGCCTGGGAGAGCTGCTCCTTCAACTGGATCATCCATGGGGAAAAAAACCTCAGAAAAACCGGGAATTTGGGTCAGCTGGGACAGAGCCAAACCTCCAGCAGGCTCCTCACACCCCCTTGGACTTCCAGAGCTGGCAGCAAAACCACTCCTGCAGCTCGGAAATGCCGGGAATTAATCAGTAATTGGACTTAACCCCGACCCAAAGGAGCGAAGGGCGGCGGTGGGAGGATCCCGAGGGATCCCTGAAAACCAACCCCCCCCCACGCTGGGATTTCAGGGATTTCAGCCTTCCCCCTACCCAAAAACAAACCAGCCACGAAGTTTAAAGGGGTTTTTGTTGTTGTTGTTTGGGGGAGGAAAGGGAGATGAGTTTGCACAGGGCAGGGATATTCCCCCCCGGGAAGGCGTTTTCTGGGTCAGGAGTTACGATTTTGGGTGTCAAAAAGCAGCAGCTGGAGGACACGAGACGTGGAGGAAAGGGAAGGAAGTGTCTAAGGGTTGGGATTTATCTCTGAAAATGCTGCTTCGCCCTCCCCAGGAGGATCTTCCCGTGGAAATCCAAGTCTCTGATCCCTAAAATGCCCCCCTGAGCTCCCCAGGAGGATCCTCAGGTTAAAATCCAAGGGTTTATCCCTAAAAATGCTGCTTTGCCCTCCCCAGGAGGGTCCCCCTGTGGAAATCCAAGGATCTGACCCCTAAAAATGCCCCCCTGGCCTCCTCAGGAAGGTCCTCAGGTTGAAATCCAAGGCTTGATCCCTAAAAATGCCCCCCTGAGCTCCCCAGGAGGGTCCTCAGGTTAAAACCCAAGGGTTTGATCCCTAAAAACGCCCCCCTGAGCTCCCCAGGAGGATCCCCCTGTGGAAATCCAAGGGGTTGATCCCTAAAAATGCTGCTTCGCCCTCCCCAGGAGGGTCCTCAGGTTAAAATCCAAGGGTTTATCCCTAAAAATGCCCCCCTGAGCTCCCCAGGAGGATCCTCAGGTTGAAATCCAAGGGTTTATCCCTAAAAATGCCCCCCTGAGCTCCCCAGGAGGATCCTCAGGTTAAAATCCAAGGAATTTATCCCTAAAAATGCCCCCCATAGTTCCCCAGGAGGGTCCTCAGGTTGAAATCCAAGGGTTTATCCCTAAAAATGCCCCCCTGGCCTCCCCAGGAGGATCTTCCCGTGGAAATCCAAGGATCTGATCCCTAAAAATGCCCCCTGAGCTCCCCATGAGGATCCTCAGGTTAAAATCCAAGGGTTTATCCCTAAAAATGCCCCCCTGAGCTCCCCAGGAGGATCCTCAGGTTAAAATCCAAGGGTTTATCCCTAAAAATGCTGCTTTGCCCTCCCCAGGAGGATCCTCAGGTTGAAATCCAAGGGTCTGATCCCTAAAATGCCCCCCTGAGCTCCCCAGGAGGGTCCCCCCTGTGGAAATCCAAGGGTTTATCCCTAAAAATGCTGCTTCGCCCTCCCCAGGAGGATCTTCCCGTGGAAATCCAAGGGGTTGATCCCTAAAAATGCCCCCCCTGAGCTCCCCAGGAGGATCCTCAGGTTAAAATCCAAGGAATTTATCCCTAAAAATGCCCCCCATAGTTCCCCAGGAGGGTCCTCACATTGAAATCCAAGGATCTGATCCCTAAAATGCCCCCCTGGCCTCCCCAGGAGGGTCCTCAGGCTGAAATCCAAGGGTCTGACCCCTAAAAATGCCCCCCTGAGCTCCCCATGTTGACATCCAAGGATTCCCCCTTTAGAGGCTCATATAAGATCCCCCCCAAACCCCCAGTAAGGGCTGGGGGGGCTCAGGACCCCCAAAATCCCCACCAAGGGCTGGGGGGTCTCACCCCCTTCACGGCACCCTCAGCAAGGGACCCCCCAAATACCCCCTCAAACCTCACCAAGGGATCCTCAGGACCCCCCCAAAATCCCACCAAGGGACCTTCAGGATCCCCCCAAATCCCACCAAGGGATCCTCAGGATCCCCTCAAATCCCACCAAGGGATCCTCAGGATCCCCCAAATCCCACCAAGGGACCCTCAGGATCCCCCTAAATCCCACAAAGGGACCCTCAGGACCCCCCAAATCCCACCAAGGGACCCTCAGGATCCCCCCAAATCCCACCAAGGGACCCTCAGGATCCCCCAAATCCCACCAAGGGTTGGGGTCTCACCCTCCTCTCCAGTCACATCCTCACCAGGAGACCCTCAGAGCACCCTCAGGACCCCCAGAACCCCCCAAATGTCACCAGAGGACCCTCAGGATCCCCCAAATTTCCACCAAGGACTGGGGGGGTCTCAGCCCCCTCATGGCACCTTCACCAAGGGACCCTCAGGATCTCCCCAAATCCCACCAAGGGTTGGGGTCTCACCCTCCTCTCCAGTCACATCCTCACCAGGAGACCCTCAGGATCCCCAGAACCCCCCAAATGTCACCAGAGGACCCTCAGGATCCCCCAAATCCCACCAAGGGTTGGGGTCTCACCCTCCTCTCCAGTCACATCCTCACCAGGAGACCCTCAGGACCCCCAGAACCCCCCAAATGTCACCAGAGGACCCTCAGGATCCCCCAAATTTTCACCAAGGACTGGGGAGATCTCACCCCCCTCATGGCACCTTCACCAAGGGACCCTCAGGATCTCCCCAAATCCCACCAAGGGTTGGGGTCTCACCCTCCTCTCCAGTCACATCTTCACCAGGAGACCCTCAGGACCCCCAGAACCCCCCAAATGTCACCAGAAGACCCTCAGGATCCCCCCAAATCCCACCAAGGGACCTTCAGGATCCCCCAAAATCCCACAAAGGGACCCTCAGGATCCCCCCAAATCCCACCAAGGATTGGGGTCTCACCCTCCTCCCCAGTCACATCTTCACCAGGAGACCCTCAGAGTACCCTCAGGACCCTGAGAACCCCCCAAATGTCACCAGAAGGGCGCTCAGCCCCCTCAGGATCCTCCAAATTCACACCAAGGGCCGGGGGTCTCAGCCCCTGCTCACACAACACCCTTCATCACTCGATGCTCAGTCCCCACCAAGACACCCCAAAAACCCCCCAAAGGTGCGGGGTTCTCAACCCTCTTCATGACACCCTCAGCCAAGGCCCCTCAGAGCCCTCAGAGCCCCCAAAATCTCAGTGTCCCCTCAGCCAAGACCCCCCCAGACCCCTCAGCGCCCCCTCAGGACCCCCAAAGGCTCAGTGTCCCCTCAGCCAAGACCCCCCCAGACCCCTCAAGACCCCCAAAGGCTCCGTGTCCCCTCAGCCAAGACCCCTCAGAACCCCCTCAGTGCCCCCAGACCCCTCAGAGCCCCCTCAGGACCCCCAAAGGCTCAGTGTCCCTTCAGAGCCCCCAGACCCCTCAGGACCCCCAAAGGCTCCGTGTCCCCTCAGCCAAGACCCCCCCCAGACCCCCTCAGGACCCCCAAAGGCTCCGTGTCCCCTCAGCCAAGACCCCTCATCACCCCCTCATCGCCCCCATTCCCCTCTCCCCCGCCTGGGGACGGGCCGTTCCCGGGGCCGGGTGCCGGGGGGCTGTGGGTGGGCGGCCCCCCCGTACTCACACCTCCAGGATGCGGTCCCCCTTGCGCACCCCGGCGCGGTCGGCGGCCCCTCCGCCCAGCACGGCGCTGACGTGCTGCAGCGGCGCGTACAGCTCGCCGTTGATGCTGCGCAGCTGCCCGCCTTCGCTCACTTGCCCGCGGACGTTAAAGCCGTAACCGGACTCGGACTTGACGATGCGGACGACGCGGGGCCCGCCCGGGGGACCCTCCCCGGCCCCGTTCCGCGCCCCCGGCCGCGCTTCGCCCTCCTCGTCCGCCATCTTGGCCTCCGCGCACGGCGCGCGTCACGAGACCGGGCCCGCGCCGGCCGCCGTAGGGACACACCCCCCACCGCCCGCGCCGCGGGGCGCGATGGGAAATGGAGTCCGCCGAGCCGCCGAGCGCCGTTAGCGCGCCGCGGACCGCGGGGGGTGACGGGAAATGGAGTCGGAGACACGCAGAGGCGGGGTGAAGGCGGCGCATGCGCCGTGAGCGTGGGAATGGGGGTGTTGCCATGGGAACGGGGCTGTTGTCATGGGAAGGAGGGGCTGTTGCCATGGAAACCCAGAGGCTGTTGCCGTGGGAATGGGAGTGCGTGGGCGTGGGAACGGGGGTGACAGTCGCCGTGGGCTTGGGGGGCTGTTACCGTGGGAATGGGGGGGGGTGTAGACAAGGGAACGGGCTGTTGCCATGGTAACGAGGGGGTTGTGGGCGTGGCAACGGGCCGGGGCTGTTGCCATGGGAACAGGATGTTGTCACGGGATCGGGGGGCTGAGGGCGTGGGGACAGGGGCTTGCTGCCATCCCAACGGGGCCCCGTCGCCATGGAGATGGGATGCTGTCGCCATGGGAACGGGAGCGCGGTTTCCCTGGGAACAGGAAGGGGGCGCTGTTTGCCGTGGTGCAGTGACGTCACTCCTATGACGTCAGCAGCGGGCTGGGAGTTGTTGCGGGGGGGGTCCCTGGGGTTCACGGGTGGGCTGAGGGTCGATCCGGGGGTCCTCGGGGTCCATGAGCCTCATGGTCATTCCCAGGGCGTCCGTGAGTGTCACGGTCATCCCCAGGGGGGGTCTGTGATTTTGGGGGGTCCATGAGCCTCATGGTCATCCCCAGGGGGTCTGTGATTTTGGGGGTCCTGGGGGGGTCCATGAACCTCACGGTCATCCCCAGGGGGGGGTCTGTGGGTTTTTGGGGGTCCGTGAGTGTCATGGTCACCCCCAGGGATCACTTACAGGGCCACCCGTGCCCGGAGTGACTCCTGGGGTTGAGTGTCCAGTGGCTGTCCCCTCCCCATGTCCCTTGCTGTGTCCCCACCGTGTCCCCACCGTGTCCCCACCGTGTCCCCACCGCGTCCCTCCTGGGGAAAATAAACGGAGGAAAAACCCCCAGAGCGGGAGGGGCGGGGATGGGACGGACCCCAGAGTCCCCCAAAACCCCCGGGACCATTTTGGGGTGTCCCCAGGGTCCCCTAAAACCCCCGGGACCATTTTGGGGTGTCCCCAGGGTCCCCCAAAACCCCCGGGGTGGGGTCGGGGCAGGATTTTGGGGTCGCGGCAGGATTTTGGGGGGGATTTGTCGCGTTTATTGTCCATTGAAGTGACAAACGAGAAGGGAAACAAAGCTGGGAACTCCTGTCCCCATCCTGTCCCCATCCTGTCCCCAGAGTGTCCCCAGAGTGTCCCCAGAGTGTCCCCAGAGTGTCCCCAGTGTCACCCCGGGCTGTCCCCGGCCGCTCTGGGTCACTCTGGGCTGGTTCTTGGGATTTCCCCAAATCCCTGCGAGGGACAGAGGGACAGAGGGACAGAGGGACAGAGGGACAGAGGGACAGAGGGACAGAGGGACAGACGGGCGGTGGCCACGGGCAGGGGACAGGGACAGGGACAGGTCCCGGCGGCCACGGGCAGGGTGAGAACCCCCGGGTGACGAGGGGACACACGTGTGTGGGTGTCCCCAGTGTCACCGCACGTTCTCGTGGGTGTCACCGCTGTCCCCCGGGTGGCATTTGGGGACCTGGCAGCTCCCTGAGGGGTGGCACTTGGGGGACACAGGCGCCACCCCGTGTCACTCCGGTGTCACTGCGCGTTCTCGCGGATGTCACCGCTGTCCCCTGGGTGGCACTTGGGGGCGCAGCGCCATCCCCCGGTGTCACCGCGGTGTCACAGCACGTTCTCGTAGTCGCCGCTGTCCCCCGGGTGCCACCGCGGTCCCCGCAGCTCCGCGTAGGTCACCTCGGAGGTGGCACTCGAGGACCCTGCGGGAGACAGCGGTGCCACCCAGTGCCACCCACGGGTGACACGGCCCTGTCCCCAACCCCGCGCTCAGCCCCTGTGTCCCGGGTGGCATTTGGGGGACTGAGTGTTCCCCAATGCCACCCCCAGTGCCACCCCCAGTGCCACCTAGTGTCACCCAGTGTCACCCCCAGTGCCACCCGGTGGCCCCCCGTGCCTTCTAGTGACACCCAGTGTCACCCTCAGTGTCCCCCAGTGCCACCCAGTGTCACCCTCAGTGTCACCCAGTGCCACCGAGTGCCAGCCAGTGTCCCCTCGTGTCCTCCAGTGTCACCCTCAGTGCCACCCAAGTGTCACTCTCGATGTCACCCAGTGCCATCCGTGTCCCCCAGTGTCCTCCAGTGCCACCGAGTGCCACCCAGTGTCACCCTCAGTGTCTCCCAGTGCCACTCAGTGTCCCCCAGTGTCCCCCACAGGATCACCCAATGCCATCAAGTGCCACTCCCGGTGTCCTCTCTGTCCCTGTCCCTGTCGCTGTCACTGTCACTCACCCGCTGTCCCCTGGGTGGGCATCACGTGACTGTAGAGCACCTCCCCGTCCTCGGGGGACACCGCGGGGACCCTGAGGGGACAGAGGCGACATCAGAGTGGCCTCACGGTGACATTTGGGGACACGAGGAGACCCCCGGGCCCCTCCCGCACTCACCTGTCCTGGGGCGTCCTGGGGGCTGCGGGGACAGGAGGGTGACAATGGGGTGACAATGGGGTGACAATGAGGTGACAATGGGGGTGACAATGGGGTCAGCGCCGGGGGATCCCAAAATCCTCCCCCAGAAACCCCAAAAATATCCCAAAATTCCCGCCAAAACCTCCTGAAATCCCCAACCCGCCCCAGGACCCCAAAACGGCACGAAACTCCCCCCAAAATGTCTAAAATCCAAAAGCCTCCAAAAGTCCCCAAAGAGCCGAAAACCCCCAAATCCTAAAACCCCAAAAAGGCCCAAACGGCCCCAAAAATCCCCGAAATCCCAAATTCCCCCGGGACCCCCCCTGGATGTCCCCAGGAGCCCCCCGAGTGCCCCCAAAATGTCCCCAACCCCCCCCAGGACCCCCAGCCGAGGTCACTGCGGGCTCAGTTCAGAGTCCCTGGGTGTCACCCCCATTGTCCCCAAGCTCAGGGGGCGTCCCCGCCACCCCTGTGTCCTCATTGTCACCCACCCTGGGGGTCCCTGTCACCCCTGTGTCCCCATTGTCACCCCTGTGTCCCCATTGTCACCCACCCCGGGGGTCCCTGTCACCCCCGTGTTCCCATTGTCACCCCCGTGTCCCCATTGTCACCCACCCCGGGGGTCCCTGTCACCCCCGTGTCCCCATTGTCACCCCGTGTCCCCATTGTCACCCCCGTGTCCCCATTGTCACCCACCCTGGGGGGTCCTTGTCACCCCCGTGTCCCCATTGTCACCCCTGTGTCCCCCATTGTCACCCCGTGTCCCCATTGTCACCCACCCCGGCGGTGACAGCGGTACCAGCCCACGATGGCAGCCAGGAGCAGGGACAGGGACAGGAGGGACCCGCCAACCCCCGCGGCCACTGCTGGGGACAAAGGGGACACTTCGTGATCACCCGAGGGTGACCCTGTCCCCTTGCGGTGACACTGGCGGGTGCCACCTCTGCTGTGTCACCTCCGTGTCACCAAAGACAGAGCAGGGACAATCCCGGCTGCCCGAGCCCCTGGAGTGACCCCGAGTGACGTCACCTGTGTCGCGGTGTCGCCACGTTGTCACCTCCAGGGCCAGCTCGGGGCTGAACACCTGGAACACGCGGTGCCCGTCCTGTCCCAGCTGGTTGGTGGCCACGCACTGGTAGGTGCCTGAATGTCGCCTCTCGATGTCCCCAAGCTCCAAGAGGGGACCTCGGGCCACCACCTGCCCGTCACGCAGCCAGGTGAAGGTGACAGGGGCTGAGCCCACCTGCACTGAGCAGCGCAGGGTCACAGGGTCACCTGCGTACACCTGGTGTGACAGGGGACCGGGGGTGATGGTGGCATTGGCCACGGGCACTGTGGGGACACAGAGAGAGCTGACACCTGATGAGGCGGGATCAGGGATGCTGTGGGTGGGGTCACCCCCAGCCCGAGGGTCCCACTCACCCAGGACGGTGACATTCAGGGGGACACTCTCGGCCACGCTGTCCCCATCGCTGACCCGGCAGTGATAGTGGCCGCTGTCATTGTTCCCAACACGGCGCAGCTCCAGGCGGGGGCCGGTGCCCAGCGGTGTCCCTGAGTCCCCCCGGTGCCAGGTGAAGGACAGGGGACCTGTCCCCATGGCCACCTCACAGCTCAGCACCAGGCGGTCCCCCAGTGCCACCTGTCCCCCGGGGGGCTGCGCTGACAGGGACACCCCCGATGGCGGGACCCCTGTGAGAGAGGGGACACCAGGGGACAGTGAGGGACTGGGTGAGGCGACGGGGAGGGACAGGGGGACCTCAGTGAGGAAGAGGAGTCACAGAGCTGAGGAGTGGCTTGGAAAGGGACCCCGAGGAAGGACGGAGGGTTCAGGGAGGGGACACCTGGAGAGGGATGAGGGGACCCAGGGAGGGGTGAGGGGACCCAGGGAGGGGTGAGGGGACCCGGGACAGGGATGGAGGGACACCGAGGGACCCGGGCAGTGCTGGGGGGACCCGGGGATGGTGTCGGAGAGCGCTGCGGGTACCCTGGCAGGGCTGGGGGGACCCTGCGAGGGATCCAGGGAGGGCTGAGGGGACACGAGGTGGGATCAGGGAACAGAGGGGGAGATGGCGGCAGTAATGGGGGAACCTGGGAAACGCATCAGAGAGGGCTGGGGACCCCTGGCAGGGCTGAGTGTCCCCAAGCAGGACACCCCGGGAGGCCGTGGGGGCTCCCCGTGCCCATCCCCACACTCACTGCGCACCGTGACGTGGAGCTGGGTGCTGTTCTTCCACACTGTTCCCTCCTCGGTGCGCACCTGGCAGCTGTAATTCCCCGAGTGGGAGACCCCCACGGCGGGCACCAGGAGCTGTGGGGACACCTGTGGGCCCCCCAATAACCACCTGTCCCGGTAGAAGAGGTACCAGAGGCGGGTTTTGGGCCGCAGGGGGCTGAGGGTGCTGAGGCAGCTGAGCGTCAGGGGGGACCCCTCGGTGAGCTCGGAGGGACCCTTCAGCACCGGCACCGTGAAGAGCTCTGGGAAGGAGAGAGGAGGGGAATTGTGACCCCAAGTCCCTGGGGAGGGGCTGTGGGGGCACTGAGGTGTGAGATGTGGGGTGCTCACCGCGCACTGTCACTGTCACTGGCAGTGACTCCTGCCACTTATGTGATGACCAGCGCTTCACCCAGCCCCCGCAGCGGTAGCGGCCGCTGTGGTGCAGCTGCAGAGGGGACAGCGACAGCTCGGTGCCATCGTGGAGCCCCCTCAGTTGCTCCTTCTCGTGGTAGAATGACACCGTGACCGAACTGCGGTACCAGCTCCGGCAGCGCAGTGTCACCGTGTCCCCCTCCAGCAATGGCCACGCCGGCACCTGCAGCACCAGCCGGTCTGGGGGACAGGGGACACCTTATGTCACTGGACCCCCCATTGAGTCACACCCAGAGCACCAGGGGTCCCCTACTCCAAAAAGCGGATTCTCCCACACTGGGATGCTCTGGGATGTCCCCGTGTGCAGGGGACAGCCTCTGGTCACACCAGAGGTGACCCATGGAGTGGAGCCCACCCAGAGCCCTCGGGGTCCCACAGGTGCCAGGCTGGGGACACCCAAACCCCCCTCACCATTTGAGACTGTCACGGGGGGGCTGCGCCCACTGCCAGGTCTGTCACACGTGTAGGTGCCACTCTCGTAGACAGTGAGGTGATCGTGTCTGTTCTGCCCCCATCGCTGCCCATCCTTGTACCAGGTGGTGCCACCGGCGGTCCCCGAGCCCTGGCAGGTCAGTGTCACCTGGTCCCACTCCACCGCCGGTATCCAGCGGGGCTCCACCAGGAGCTGGGTGGTCTGGGCACCTGCGGGTGACAGGGGACACCAGCCTGCCAGGGCCACCGCGGGGCTGGGGACAGTGGGGTGGGGACATGGCATCCCCTGAGGACTCACCAGCGAGGCCGAGGGTCTGGGCTGGAAGGGAGAAGGGACAACGCTGAGTGAGGGTGGCCCTGTGGGGACAGCGAGACTCGGGGGCGGGGTGTGGGGCTGTCCCCAAGCTGTCCCCGTGGGGACATCTCTTCTCATGGGAAAGTGCTCGGGGACAGTCCCCGACAGGTCTGGAGGGACTCCCAGGGGACAGCTCGGTGTCACAGCCGCCCACGCGACACTTTCGGGTGGCGCGGACGCCACGGGGACAAGGACACTGCGGCCACCCAGGGCTGAGGCACGACATGGGGACACTGCAGATAGCCTGGGCATGGGGACAATGTGGCCACTCCATGCTGGCACAGGTCCCCCCCGCCAGTCCCATGGCCGTGTCCCCATGGTCCCATTCTGATGGCACCTGTCCCCATGGCCACACCTCCATGGTGCTTGTTGCCTTGTCCCTGTCCCTGCATCCTTGTGCCCCTGTCCCCACAGCTGTCACAGCCCCAAGGTGCCTGTCCCCAAACTCCAAATCCCTGTCCCCAAATCCCTGTCCCCATGGACATCCAACAACCCCAGTGTCACTGGGGGTCACTGGTTTTGTCCCCCACTGGCTCTGCTGGCCTTGGGGACCTCAGGGGACCCCACAGCCCCCCTGTGCCCCCTCCCCACCGGTCTCTCCCTCACCAGGGCCCATCCCCAGGGTGTCAGACCCGTGCCCGGGGCACTCACCCCACAGGAGCAGTGTCACCTTCCCGGCCATCCCCGTGTCCCCAGCCATGTGGACTGGCTGTCACTCGCTTCTGGGCCACCTGTCCCCTGGGTGGTGGGTCTTGAGATGAAAGGGGAAGGAAGAGAATTTACATCCCGTTCTCACATGATGGAGGCACAGCCTGGGGAGTGGGTGGGGACAGGCTGGGGACAAGGCTGGGTGGCACACGGTGGGACATGGGGGTCTCAGGAGTGGGGGGCTCAGGGGGTTTGGGGTCCCAGGGATGGGCTCCAGGGGAATGGGGAGTCACTGAGGATGGGGGTGTCATGGGAATGAGGGTCCCCATGTCTGGGGGGACTCAGGGATGGGTGTCCCAAGGGAATGTCGGCTCCAGGGCTTTGGGGTCATGGGATGAGTGTGCCAGGGATGGGCTGTGGGGGGATGGGGCAGGCCCGTGGGAATGGGAGGTCATGGGGGAATCAATGTCCTGGGAAAAGGGGAGTTGTAGGGGATGGAATTTGGGGGAGACGAGTCCCCTGATTGTGGGTCCTGGGCCATGGAAATCATGGGGAATGTGAGTACTGGGGTGGGGGGCCCAGAGAGGGTGGAAACATAAGGAGTGGGGGTCCCATAGTTGGGTTCCCAGGGCAATGGGGGTCCCAGGGGTGGGCAGTGGCTGGGTGGGCACAGGGGTCACAGCTCCTTCCCTGGGTGCCTCAGATTTTGGGGTGACCCAGGGCCCAGCGCTGTCCTCACAGCGCGTTCATGGTTTTGGGGGGGGTCACCCCAGGTGGATTCCGAGGTTCTCTCCCCGCCCCCGCCCTCCCCAGGGACTTTTTCCTCTCTTCATTTCCATTTCCTTCCTTTTTTTTTTTTTCTGCCACATTCGCACCCCCGCAGTTTCCTGCTCAGCGATCCTGGGGGGGGCTCCTGAGCAGGTACCGGGTGGGGGGACCCCAGGAAGGGGAAATGGGGTGCGGGGGGTGCAGGGAGAGGTGAGAGACTGTGGGGGCTGGGGGTGTCCGGCTGTGTCCCCAACACTTTCACTTTCTCTCTCCCGCAGCAGAAGGAAGAGGCCGTTTGTGCCGAGTGTCACACGGGGCGGGTTCTGTCCCGGGGATGGCACATCCAGGGTGTCCCTGTCCTGGGGGTGACACATCCTGGGGGTGGCACATCCAGGGGTGTCCCTGTCCTGGGGGTGGCACATCCAGGGTGTCCCTGTCCTGGGAGTGACACATCCTGGGGGTGGCACATCCAGGGTGTCCCTGTCCTGGGGACGAGCGTGGAAGGATCGAGCAGCGGCTCCGCAGCAGCTCCGGGGCTCCGACGCCGCTCGGGGAGCGCCGGGTGCGGGGCTTTGGGCACCGGGGGGCACCGGGGGGCTCCGGGCAGGGCTGGGCCGGGGATGGGCTGAGCTGAGGTGGGCCTGAGGGGCTCGGCAGCTGCGGGATCGGTGCCCGTGGCCACGGGGCGGCACCGCCGCAGCTCCCCGAGCCCTTGGCCGGTGTCACCGAGAGGGGACAAACAGGGAGCGGCAGCTCCTTCCCCTGTGCGGGGCAGCTGCCAGGGAACCAGTCCGGAAATGCCCCAAGGGATCATTTTGTCCCTGTCCCCAAGGGACTGAGAGAGCCCCAAAAATCCTGCAAATCCCACACGGATCTGCTCAACAACCTGACCGGGACCCTCCTGCATCCGAGCTGACGTGGCACAGCTGAACAAACAAGAACCATTGCTCCTGGTTTAATCAAAAAGCTGCTTTATGGGTATAATGGGGGGACAAGGGTCCTGTGCCCCCCTGGCACTGGGAGAGGGAATGGGGAGCCCCTGGGGGAACTGGGAGCACTGGGAGCACTGGTACAGGGAGCTGTGGGCAGCCCCACATGGGACCCCCCACTCGTGGCCACCCCTGGGTACGGTGGGCACCCACGGGAGCCGAGGGGGGACACACACGGGGGGTGCCCTCGGGCAGGGACCTCCAGTGCCCCCAGTGTCCCCAGTGTCACAGCACGTTCCCGTAGATGTCACTGAGGTCCCGCTGTCGCCTGTGGGGTCCCGCCAGCTCCGCGTAGGTCACCTGGGGGGATGTGGCACGGGGGGGCCCTGCGAGAGACACCAGTTGTGGGGACATGGGTGGGGGGTGACACCCGTGGGTGACGTGTCCGTGTGTCCCCCCTGTACTCACCCCCTGCCCGCTCGGTGCCCACGACGTGGGTGTACAGCACCTCCCCCTCCTCTGGGGGGGCCGGGGGATCCGGGGGGGCCCTGCGGGGACAAGGGGGTGTCTGTGGGGGCCGGGGGGGGTTTGGGGTGAGGGTAAAATGGGGGTCAGACCTGGAGACCCCGACTCACCTTTCCTGCTGCTTCCTGCGGGCTGCAAAGGGAAATGGGGAGGGGTGACTGTGGGGTCCTCAGGGGCCCTGACCAACCTGGGGACCCCTGACTGCCCCCGGGACCCTCGAGCATCCCTTAAAGCCCCAAAAAGCCTTGAACCACCCCTTGAACCCCCTGAGGCCCCAGAGCCCCCAAACTCCCCCCAAACACCTGAGAGAACCCCCGAACATCCCTGCACGACCCTCCAGGACCATCCCAAATCCCCCAGGACCCCCAGCCAACGTCTCTTGGGGCTCAGCTTCACCCAAGTCAGGAGCTGTTGGTGCCACCCTATGGCCCTCCTACTCTGGGGGGGCTTCACCCCAATCCCTGTGACCCCCATTCGCTCCCACTGTCACCCACCCCGGCGGTGCCACCAGTGCCAGCCCACGATGACAGCCACGAGCAGGACCAGGAACAGGAGGGACCCGCTGACCCCTGCGGCCACTGCTGGGGACAGAGAGGGACACATCCGGGTCACCCAGAACCCCGAGGGTCCTGAACACCCCAATGACCCCGTGTGACCTCACCTGTGACCCAGGGTGAGCCAGGGGTCACCTCCAGGGCCAGCTCAGGGCTGAGTGCCCGGAACACGCGGTGCCCGTCCTGTCCCAGCTGGTTGGTGGCCACGCACTGGTAGGTGCCCGAATGTCCCACATCGACGTCCCCAAGCTCCAGGACAGGACCCTGGGCCACCTCCTGCCCATTGTGCAGCCAGGTGAAGGTGACAGGGGCTGAGCCCACCTGCACTGAGCAGTGCAGGGTCACGGGGTCACCTGTGTGCACCTGGTGTGACAGGGGACTGGAAGTGATGGTGGCATTGGCCACTAACACTGTGGGGACAGAGAGGGAGCTGGCATCTGGCAAGGTGGGATGGGGATGCTGTGGGTGGGGTCACCCTCACCCCGACTGTGCCACTCACCCAGGACGGTGACAATTGTGGTGACACTCTCCTCCACGCTGTCCCCATCGCTGGCCCAGCAGTGATAGTGGCCGCTGTCATTGTTCCCAATGTGTCGCAGCTCCAGGTCGGGGCTGGTGCCCAGCGGTGCCCCTGAGTCCCCCCGGTGCCAGGTGAAGGACAGGGGACCTGTCCCTGTGGCCACTGCACAGCTCAGCACCAGGCGGTCCCCCGGTGTCACCTGTCCCCCGGGGGGCTGTGCCCAAATGGACACCCACAGGACCGGGATTTCTGCAGGGGAAGGGGACAGCAGGGGACAGTGAGGGACTTGGGGGGCTTGGAGAGAGGCAGGGGGACCCCAGTGAGGAAGAGGGGTCACAGAGCTGAGGGGTGCCTGGAGAGGAAGGCAAAGGAAGGATGGGGGGTTCAGGGAGGGGACACCTGCAGAAGGATGCAGCTGGGACCCCAGGGAGGGTGTGGGGACCCAGGGAGGGGATGGAGGGACCCAGGGACGGTGGGGGGAGATCAGAGAGGGGTGGGGTTGACTCAGGGATGGGTGAAGTGACCCAGTGAGGGATGAGAGGATCAGGAGGGGACTCGAGCAGTGATGAGGGGACATAGAAAATGTTTACAGGAAAGATGGGGGTGCCCACGTAGGGCTGGGGGACCCGGTGAGAGACCTGGAAATGGATGAGGGACCCGCGGCAGGGATGGGGGGTCTGGGCAGTAATGGGGGTCCACAGGCAGGGCTGGGGGTCCCCAGATGGGGCTGAGTGTCCCCAAGCAGGGGACCCAGGGAGGCTGTGAGGGGTGAGGCTCACCGTGCACTGTCACTGTCACTGGCGCCGAATTGTGCCAGTTCCATGATCCCCTGGAGTACACCTGGCCCTGGCAGTGGTAGCTGCCACTGTGGTTCAGCAGCAGAGGGGACAGGGACAGCTCGGTCCCAGGGATGGACATCCTCACCTCCTCGTCCCCATGGTAAAATTGCACCTCGTTGACCGACATGTTCCCCCAGCCCCGGCAGCGCAGTGTCACCGTGTCCCCTTCCAGCAGCGGCCATGCCGGCACCTGCAGCACCAGCCAGTCTGTGGGACACGGGGGTCCTGTCACACCAGGGGGGTCCTGTTTTCGTGGGGACCCCCCATTGAGTCACACCCAGAGCACCAGGGGTCCCCAATTCCAAAAAGCGGATTCTCCCACACTGGGATGCTCTGGGATGTCCCCGTGTGCAGGGGACGGCCTCTGGTCACACCAGGAGGTGACCCATGGAGTGGAGCCCACCCAGAGCCCTCGGGGTCCCACAGGTGCCAGGCTGGAAACACCCAAACCCCCCTCACCATGTGAGACTGTCACGGGGGGGCTGCGCCCACTGCCAGGTCTGTCACACGTGTAGGTGCCACTCTCGTTTACAGTGAGGTGATTGCGTCTGTTCTGCCCCCAGCGCTGCCCATCCTTGTACCAGGTGGTGGCACCGGCGGTCCCCGAGCCCTGGCAGGTCAGTGTCACCCGGTCCCACACCACCGCCGGTATCCAGGGGGGCTCCACCAGGAGCTGGGTGGTCTGGGCACCTGCGGGTGACAGGGGACACCAGCCTGCCAGGGCCACCACGGGGCTGGGGACAGTGGGGTGGGGACATGGCATCCCCTGAGGACTCACCAGCGAGGCCGAGGGTCTGGGCTGGAAGGGAGAAGGGACAGGGCTGGGTGGGGGTGGCCCCATGGAGAGAGGTCTGGGGGCACGGGGTGTGGGGGATGTCCCTGAACTGTCACCAGGGGGACACTGGAGTGCCACAGATGTCTTGGAGATTGGGGAACTGCAGCCACCCCATGCTCAGGCAGGACATGGGGACATTGTGGACAGCCCAGGCATGGGGACACTGTGCTGGCAGAGGTCACCCCCACCAGCCCCATGGCTCTGTCCCCATGGCCCATCTGCATGGTGGTTGTCCCCTTGTCCCTGTCCCTGTATCCCTGTCACCCTGTCCCTGTCCTCACAGCTGCACCAGCCCCATGACTCCTCTCCCCACATTCCCTGTCCCTCCAGTCCTGTCCCCACTCTCCTGTCCCCACAGCCACCCCACAACCCTGATCACCTCATGCACTGGCTCTGCTGGCCTTGGGGACCTCAGGGGACCCCACAGCCCCCCTGTGCCCCCTCCCCACCGGTCTCTGCCTCACCAGGGCCCATCCCCGGGGTGTCAGACCCGTGCCCAGGGCACTCACCCCACAGGAGCAGTGTCACCTTCCCGGCCATCCCCGTGTCCCCGGCCATCCAGGCTGGCTGTCACTCGCTGTCAGGGGTGGCTGTCCCCTGTGTGGCGGCTCTTCCGAAGAATAGGGAAGGAAGTGAGGTCAGGCCTCGTCCCCACCGTGGCTGTGGCCTTTGCTGGGGGCAGGGTGGCCACAAGCTGGGCACAGGCTGTGGGCAGGGTGAGGACAGGCTGGGGACAAGGCTGGGTGGCACACGGTGGGACATGGGGGTCTCAGGAGTGGGGGCCTCAGGGTGTTTGGGGAGCCAGGGATGGGTGTACAGGAGAATGAGGGTCCCGGGGAATTGGGGTCTCCCTGCCTTGCCAGGATATTTAGACAGTGGTCCTGTGGGAACATGGTGCTTAGCAATTTTGGGTCATGGGATGTGGGTCCCAGGGCTGAGGGCTCAGGGAGAAAAATGGGAACTCTTGGGAAGAGGAGTTCTGGGCAAAAAAGCAGCCCATGGGATGGGATCAAGGCAATGGTGGTCCTGGGCAATGGGAGTCCTGGGATGGGGGTCCCAGGGAGGAGAGACCAAGGGAATGGGGGTCCCAGGGTTGGGTTCCCAGGGGAATGGGGGTCCCAGGGATGGGCAGTGGCTGGGTGGGCACAGGGGTCACAGCTCCTTCCCTGGGTGCCTCAGATTTTGGGGTGACTCAGAGCCCAGCACAGCCCCCACAGTGTGCTCATGGCCAGGGGGCACCCCAGGGTTGAGGCTCTGGGTCTGTGCCCCACACACCCCGGGGCTTTTTCCCATCCCCCCATTTCCTGGCTCAGCCATCCCAGGGAACACCTGAGCAGGTAACGGTGGGGGGGTCCCAGGAAGGGGCAAAGGGGGTGGGGGGTGTAGGCAGTGGTTGGGGGGCTGTGGGGGATGAAAGATTTTCACTTTCTCTTTCCTGCAGCAGAAGGAAGAAGCTGTTTATACTGAGCTGAGGACATAGGTTCTTTCCTGGGGGGACACATCAAGAAGGGTCCTGCTCTAAGGAGAAAAGGCTCCTCTGGAGTTGTGACACCTGGGTCTTACTCCAGGGTCTTGTTCCATAGGGGTCCTGGTTCTGGGTTGCCACAACATTTAGAAACCCATTGGTGCATCCCACAGCAGTCTTTGCGTGTGGATAACACAGAGTGTGGAACCTCCCTGAGTGTCCAACAGCTCCATGGCATTGTTCCCTGCCTGCTGGGCAGCAACCCAGCCCATAGTGAAGGATTTGGCTGGGCCATATTTAGGAATTCTTCACATTTTTCTCATTCCCACCCTGGAATTTGAATTACTTCCTATGGCTTCTGCTGCCGAACAGGGAGAAACTCTGTCCATCCTTGGAACAGTGCACAGGAATCTGTGGAAATGCCCGTGTGTCCCTCAGGCTCTGCTTCCCTGGTAAATGCACTCCACCCTGCCCTGAATTCCCCTGCCTGGGCACTCCCTGCTCCTGCTGGGACACCCCTGTTCCCCAGATCCACGGGTGGAGCCCCTGCTCAATATTTCCACACTTTTCCCTCTCTTCTGGTGTCCACATCCAGAACCCAAACATTCTTTCTGGGCCATTCCAAGGGGGCCACATGTTTTGTTCAAGGGGGAGGGTCCAGGTCAGGTTGTAGAGCAGATGGGTGTGGGATTTGCAGAACTTCTGGGGCTCTCTCAGCCCCTTGCTGAGAGGGACAAAATGATCAATTGCTGCATTTCCGGACTGGTTCCCTCACAGCTGCCCCTGCAGGGGCCGTTTCCAGCCAGCCCTGCTCTGAAAACCATCAAAGGCCCTCACAGAGCCACTGCTTGGGCTCCCATTGGCTTTTGTGCTTCTTGCAGGGCTCAGCAAACCACAGCCACGCCTTTTTCCCCCACAGAATTCTCACCTTTGCAGCAGCTCTGAAGCTGCCAGAATCCAAGCCAAGGGGCAGGGGGGACCCTCAGGTCCTGGCTGCCCCCTGGGGCTGGCCAGAGCAGGGCTGGCCAATGCCCATCCCTGTGCCCTGGGGCTGGGCCATGGCTGGGCCCCACACTTGGATGGCCACTGGCTTCAAGGAGGAGGAGTTGGGGAGCTCCTTCCTGCCTGGGGCTCCATTCCCCAGCTGCTCTTGCTGCCTCAGATCCTGCAGGGGACGAGTGAGAATGGAGAAGTCTGGACCCCTCCTGGAGCTGCCATTCCCCAGGACAGGACCCCCTTGGCCACCATGTGTCCCTCTGGAACAGGATCCCCCCAGGACAGGACCCCCCTGGATGTGCCCCTGCAGTGGTTTTGGTTTGCTTATTTGAGTTATGGCACTATTTATGTGGTGATTTCATGTTTGCTGAATGTTGTTTACTAACTGGGAGACAGGATTTTAGGAGGAAAAGGCAAAACAGGCTTAACTTAAAATAAACAGATAGATTATTTATATACAGTAAGGGAAAAAGTGAGAGAAAAAAATGAAACTTTCAAAACCCTTCTCATCCCCCCACAAGTGTTCCCTTTTCCTGCAAACAACATAGAGACAAAACCTGAGACTTTCAGTCAGTTTCACCATTTAAATATAGTGTTTCATCAATTCTTTAGGAGAGGAGTCTCTTGTTTACTATGGAATTTCCCCCACTGACAACCTAGAACAGTTCTCTTGTGGCTCAGAACTTTCACAGGAACAGCCGCCTGAAAAAACCTGCTTCTATGTGCTTTCCTCCCATCAGCAGTTCCCCAAGCTGCTCATGGGTCATGGAACTCAGGCATCTAGGGAGTCACTTTTTAAAGATAAGCAACTTCAAAGGCAAAGAATTCTTCATCTCAAGGAGCTGAGATGTTTTCTCACTTCTCTCACTGGTGCAGGAGCTTCTCATTTTTCTTTCTCTGTTCAGGCATCTCATGGGATCACAAGAATCAGATTCTAATGCAGTATTACTCAGTCCATCATAAATACTTTTGCTCAAAAATCTACAAATCATCACTCTAAATGCATATTTGTCTATGATTTAAAGGACAGTCTACCTATAGAGTCCATTTCCATAGCTCAGACAAGAAAGTCCAGCCGTCAGGCAAGTCTTGTATCCTCCTTCTAATTAATCCCTCTCTCACTCTGACTGTTATGCTCAGTCTTCTCTGTGCTCAGTCACTTTGTCTGTTCTCCCTCCGGGAAGAGCCGGTGCTCTGGAAGTTCCATCTGCTGGCAGGGAAGAGTTAAAGCTCGCCCAGGCCTGCGGTGGTCACTGCTCTCTGCCCGGGGGCAGCCAGGATTTTCCAAAGGCACGAGAATAGAAAGAGAAACCGCAGGCGGCCGATGTGAGAGCAGCCGGGCTGAGCAAAGGCTCCTTCCCCGGAGCCCTGGGTCTCGTTCCGGGCGGGCCCAGCTCGGGGCGGCTGCAGGCTGCCGGCTCCCCTCCCGTGCTGGGGAACGGGCCCAGGCCCACGGCCAGCCCTGGGGCCATCACAGGGGAGCGGCAGGGTGTTTGACAGCTGCTAAAACCCGATCCGGGCCGGGCCGGGGCCACATCATCCCCTCCCCGGCCCGGGGCTCACCGGGCCCGGCGGCCTCCCGTGACAGCCCGGGCCGGGGCAGGCCGGGCCGTGCCAAAGGACAGAGCCGGGACGGCCTTTCCTGCCGCCACAGCAAAACGGGACCAGAGAGCCACACCTTCCTTCGAGCTGTGGGACCCAAAGGTCTGTCTCTGCGTGCAATTGGCCATTTTAGCTGTCAGCTCAAAAGAAATCACCAATTGCTCCTGACTGTCGGCGCTAAAGCAGCACAGCCCGCCCAGGACAGAACCCGCCCCGTGTGACACTCGGCACAAACGGCCTCTTCCTTCTGCTCGGGGACAGAAAGTGAAAGTGTTGGGGACACATCTGCCTGGCGCTTGTCCCGTTCTCCCTGTGCTGCATCCCTGTGCCCCTGTCCCTGTGCCCACAGCTACACCAGCCCCATGCTGCCTCCCCACACCGTTGTCCCCCCACTATTTACCCTCCAGCCCTGTGTCCCCTCTTATGTCCCCACAGCCGCCCCATGACCCCGGTCACCTCATGCACTGGCTCTGCTGGCACTGGGGACCTCAGGGGACCTCGCTGCCCTCCTGTGCCCCCTCCCCACCTGTCTCTACCTTAGAGGTGCCCATTCCCAGGGTGTCAGGCCCGTGCCCGGGGCACTCACCCCACAGGAGCAGTGTCACCTTCCCGGCCATCCCCGTGTCCCCGGCCATCCAGGCTGCCTGTCACTCGCTGCCAGAGGTGGCTGTCCCCTGAGTGGCGGCTCTTCAGCCAGGGTGGAAGGAAACGAGGTCAGGTCTTATCATCATGTGTAGTTGGCACTTGTTGGGGGCAGGGTGGCCACAAGCTGGGGACAGGCTGTGGGCAGGGTGGGGACAAGGCTGGGTGGCACACGGTGGCACATGGGGTTCTCTGGAGTGGGGGGCTCAGGGGGTTTGGGGAGCCAGGGATGGGTGTCCAGGGGAATAGGGTGTCCCAGTGATGGGGTCCCTAGGGAGTGGGAGTCCTGAGGGAGGGGTGTCACTGAGGATCGGGGGGCCATGGGAATGAGGGTCCCCATTTCTGGAGGCACTCAGGGATGGGAATCCCAGGGAAATGTGGTCTGTGGGGATTTGGGATGATGGGATGGGTGTGCCAGGGATGATGGCGCCATTGGAATGGCAGCTCCTGGGAGAATAAAGTTCCTGGGGGAAGGGGGATTTCAGGGGATGGATTGAATGGGAGAGGTTCCACTGGGAATGGAGGTCCTGGGCCATGGACATCCTGGGGAATAACAGTCCTGGGAGCCCAGGTAGGGGAAACATAAGGAATGAGGGTCCCTGAGATAGGCAGTCACTGGATGGGCAGGCCCATGGGTCACAGGTCTTTTTTAAGGTGATCCAGAATTTAAGGTGACCCAGAGCCCAGCGCTGACCCGTGAGCTACTCACGGCCTGGTGATCAGCCCAGGCAAATTCCAAGGTCCTCTGGATCTGTGCCCCCACATCCAGGGACTTTTCCCCCTCTTCATTTCCATTTCCTTCCTTTATCCTCCAATTTCACAGCCACCCAGTTTGTGCAGTGGTGATCCTGGGGAGCACCTGAACAGGGAAGAGGTTGGGGGAACCCCGGGGTGGGGGCAGCAGGGGTGAGGGGTCTGCAGGAAGGATTGAAGGGCTGCGAGGGATGAGAATGCCCAGCTGTGCCCCCCCAAGACATTCACATTCTCTCTCCTGCAGCAGAAGGAAGAGGCCGTTTGTGCCGAGTGTCACACGGGGCTGGTTCTGTCCTGGGGGGATCCTGTCCCAGGGGAGGGGACACATGGTGGCCAAGGGGGTCCTGTCCTGGGGAATGGCAGCTCCAGGAGGGGTCCAGACTTCTCCATTCTCACTCGTCCCCTGCAGGATCTGAGGCAGCAAGAGCAGCTGGGGAATGGAGCCCCAGGCAGGAAGGAGCTCCCCAACTCCTCCTCCTTGAAGCCAGTGGCCATCCAAGTGTGGGGCCCAGCCATGGCCCAGCCCCAGGGCACAGGGATGGGCATTGGCCAGCCCTGCTCTGGCCAGCCCCAGGTGGCAGCCAGGACCTGAGGGTCCCCCCTGCCCCCTTGGCTTGGATTCTGGCAGCTTCAGAGCTGCTGCAAAGGTGAGAATTCTGTGGGGGAAAAAGGCGTGGCTGTGGTTTGCTGAGCCCTGCAAGAAGCACAAAAGCCAATGGGAGCCCAAGCAGTGGCTCTGTGAGGGCCTTTGATGGTTTTCAGAGCAGGGCTGGCTGGAAACGGCCCCTGCAGGGGCAGCTGTGAGGGAACCAGTCCGGAAATGCAGCAATTGATCATTTTGTCCCTCTCAGCAAGGGGCTGAGAGAGCCCCAGAAGTTCTGCAAATCCCACACCCATCTGCTCAACAACCTGACCAGGACCCTCCTTCTTGAACAAAACATGTGGCCCCCTTGGAACATCCCAGAAAGAATGTTTGGGTTCTGGATGTGGACACCAGAAGAGAGGGAAAAGTGTGGAAATATTGAGCAGGGGCTCCACCCGTGGATCTGGGGAACAGGGGTGTCCCAGCAGGAGCAGGGAGTGCCCAGGCAGGGGAATTCAGGGCAGGGTGGAGTGCATTTACCAGGGAAGCAGAGCCTGAGGGACACACGGGCATTTCCACAGATTCCTGTGCACTGTTCCAAGGATGGACAGAGTTTCTCCCCTTTTGGGAGCAGAAGCCATGGGAAGTAAATCAAGTTTCAGGCTGGGAATGAGAAAAATGGGAAGAGTTCCTAAATATGGCCCAACCAAAGCCTTCCCTATGGGCTGGGTTGCTGCCCAGCAGGCAGGGAACAATG
This sequence comes from Sylvia borin, assembly GCA_014839755.1. Taxonomy (NCBI): domain Eukaryota; kingdom Metazoa; phylum Chordata; class Aves; order Passeriformes; family Sylviidae; genus Sylvia; species Sylvia borin. The sequence continues at coordinate 2,757,344 of CM025987.1, read as the reverse complement.
CCATGGAGCTGTTGGACACTCAGGGAGATTCCACACTCTGTGTTATCCACAAGCAAATGCTGCTCTGGGATGGACCCATGGGCTCCTAAAGGGAACCAAGAAGTCTCATTTTTCTGGGATTTTTTTGTGTTTTTATTATGAGTGTATAGTTGGGAGAACAACAATTAAAAGGATTCTATCACCCTGAACATTTTCTACATATTGTCATTTTCATTTTTGCTGACTTTATTTTCAATTGGGGAAAAAAAATGCTGTGGTAAAAGATTATTGCCTTCATTTTCTGGATGTCGTATTTTGTCTCAATAAATTTGGCATCAGGGAATTCGACCAAATTTAGCCTGGCATTCACTATCATCAGGGCAAGATTTTAAAATGTGCCCTCTTAAATTTGGTCACCCCAGAGGTCACAGGGCCCCCACAGGACAGAATCCAAGTAATCAGCGCAGTATAAATGGACTCCTCCATCTGCTGCAGGAAAGAGAAAGTGAAAATCTTTCATCCCCCACAGCCCCCCAAACACTGCCTGCACCCCCCACCCCCTTTGCCCCTTCCTGGGATCCCCCCACCGTTACCTGCTCAGGTGTTCCCTGGGATGGCTGAGCCAGGAAATGGGGGGATGGGAAAAAGCCCCGGGGTGTGTGGGGCACAGACCCAGAGCCTCAACCCTGGGGTGCCCCCTGGCCATGAGCACACTGTGGGGGCTGTGGTGGGCTCTGAGTCACCCCAAAATCTGAGGCACCCAGGGAAGGAGCTGTGACCCCTGTGCCCACCCAGCCACTGCCCATCCCTGGGACCCCCCATTCCCCTGGGAACCCAACCATGGGACCCCCATTCCCTTGGTCT